>LR753606.1:0-156588 GCA_902729485.2 Mus minutoides | reverse complement strand
TTAAATATTGGATATTAGCCTCCTATCAGATTTAGGATTGGTAAAAATTCTTTCCCAGTCCGTTGGTGGCCGTTTTGTTTTATTGATAATATCTTTTGCTTTACAGAAGCTTTGCAATTTTATAAGGTCCCATTTGTCATTTTGTGATCTTACAGCACAGGCCATTGGTGTTCTGTTTAGGAATTTTATCCCTGTCAGCAGATCTTCTTGGTTTCTTCTAGATCTATCCATTGCTACTGATTCATATTTAGTGTTTTCCTAGGGATCTGGGCTGATGTTGCTGATTCATATTTAGTGTTTTAGAAGTGGACTGAATTGCTGACAACTGAGATTGGAATTATTCCAAAAATATTTCTCAATAGGTCCATAACCATCCTTTCCTATTAACCTTTCTATTCCCTACCTCCTGGGGATGATGTGCTAGAAGGGAGGTGGAAGCACTGAAGCACCATAATCAAATTAGTTTTTAAAAAATCCTAGCCTACAATGAGGACTTTATGATTATAATGTCTGATATAATGGTTGTAATGGTTGTTTATTGTAGTATTAAGCTTCCTGTAATACCCTGTCCTATGTAAAAGTAGTGTTCTCAATGTCCCCAGAAAACTTATTATTTGAGTTCTGTTTTTTTACACACTGGTGTAGCTTTTGCAGACCTGCCTGAGTAACTGTATCTAAGAGTGGCACACTCAGCACATCTGGTCTTAGAAACTTGATAGAGAGAAGGCACTCAGTGTCTAAGAGACAGACAGCAATAAGGAATGCTATGGATTTGTAAGCTTGTTGTTCCCTTTATGTATATCCTTCTTCCCTCGAAGGGATCACCCTAAGTGATGAAAACCCTGCATTGAGTTATACTACCGACTGCAGATCTGCTCTGTGAAAATCTATCTGTTTAATTTCAGAAACAACCTTCTGGGATTTATTTCTGTCCTTTTCCTTTACTCTTTATTCACATTTGTCTAACTTTGTTTTCTTCCTGTTTTATTTTGTTTTATTTTATTACTTTTTTTTTTATCAAGTAAGAAGAGATTAAATGCTCAATAGTGAGGAGAAGAAACTTGTAGAGTCCATCTCCAGTAGAAAGCCAGGGCATCAAGTGAAGGGATTGGGTTGCCATCCCACAGTATAAAATAAAGTGAAATAAAATAAAATAAAATAAAATAAAATAACAACTCTGACATCAAATTGTTCCTGTTTGAGAGAACTACAGGAATAAAAATAGAGAAGAGACTGAGGAAAAGATGATCCATTGACTATCCTAACTTGGGATCCATCTCAATGGGAGGCTCCAAGACCTGACAGTATTATTGATTCTATGATGTGCTAACAGATAGCAGCCTAGTATGGCTGTCCTCCAAAAGGTCCAACAAGCATCTAGCTGAGACAGAAGCAGATACTAATAACCATCCAAGGAACTGAAGTCATGGAACCCTATGGTTGAATTAGAGAAAGAATGGATGAAGCTGAGGAGAAGTGACCCCATAGGAAGACCAGCAGTCTCAACTAATCTGAATCCCTGAGATCTCTCAGACATTGAGCCACCAACCATGCAGCATATAGTAGCTGGTCTGAGCCCCTCACCCCACACACATATATAGCAGAAGACTGTCAGTTTAGGCCTCAGTGGAAGAAGATGTGCCTAGCTCCTGAGAGAATTGAGGCCCCAGGGAGTGGGAAAGCCTGGTGGAGGTCTTGTGAGGTGCAGATATCCTCTTGGAGACAGGGGAAGAAGCGATGTGGTGAGAAATAGTGGGAGGCTGACTGAGAGTGGGGTAACGACTGGATTGTAAAAATAAAAAATAGAAAAAGAATAAAGTATATAATCATATTCATCCTGTTTATTTATTTTAAAGGCTTTGTACCATTTCAAAACTAGTTATTCATAAAAACGCTATAATAATTGAAATAAATTTTTTAATGTATTTATATTACTGTTGGTCAGATAGATCTTCCAAGTCACCAGTACAATGTACCTTAATACTAATTTTACTGTGTAAAATGCAAGTGATTTATTTACTTTGATTTGCCCACACATGATGCTACATAACAAGTTAGAGCATTGATGCTAGCATCATTTCAAATAACTTCAGAAACCCCCCCTCACATACTTTGTTTTCTGTTTTTCACATAAGTTTTAATTAGTCTGATCAAAGCTGCTTCACACATTGTAAGTTAGAAAAGAAATGAGAAGAATCAGCATGATTTTTTTTTTTACAAAAACAAGGATAATATGATTCATATCAGAAGAAGGCAAAAAAATCTCAAAAAGGGAATTTAGATTAAAAAATTTAATGAAATTTATCTGAGACATGAAAGTAATTTTTTGAACAAGTGTGATGAAAACATACCCAGAGGCAGCTTCCAAGTCACAGTGGGGACATTACAGTACAGTAGTCAGTGAGATAATAACTGTAGCACTGATCCTGTAGTTTACAGTGAAGAACTTTCTTTCACATAAACAAGACTAGAGAGCTTTTAAAGGAAACTACTTCGCAGTTTGTATGACAGGACTCATTACTCTGTACCATTTATCCTGGTGTCCCTGTCTCACATCTTGGACAATTTAATCACAAATAAAATATACAATACCATTAATAAACACACTAAAATGTATGCTTCTTTTGAAATAAAATTTTTCTAACTAATGGTGATTTGTAAAGCCAAAGTCATTAGATATTTTGGAAATTTTTAGGTAAAAAACATATTTATCATACTAACAATAAGAATGGATAAAGGGATAGCAAGCTACCTTAGCTGGTAACCCTTTGTTAGCAAGGTAGCACACTCTGGTTCATCCATTGATCCCAAATTGTATAAAGGAACTGACTTCAGCATGTTGTTCAAGGACTCCATATATATTCATTCCTAATAAATCTCTCATCAAGCACAAATTAGTTATATTTTTACTTAGGGTTTTACTGCTGTGAACAGACAACCATGACCAAGGCAATTCTTATTTTTATTTTATTTTTTCTTTTATTAGATATTTTCATCATTTACATTTCAAATGCAATCCCCTAAGCCCCCTATACCCTCCCCCTTGGCCTGCTTCCCACCCCACCCACCCCACTTCCTGTCTGTGGCATTCCCATGTACTGGGGCATATGATCTTCACAATAACAAGGGTCTCTACTCCCATTGATGGTCAACTAGGTCATCCTCTGCTACATATGCAACTAGAGACATGAGCTCTGGGGGGGTACTGGTTAGTTCATATCCTTGTTCCTCCTATAGGGTTGCAGACCTGTTTAGCTCCTTGGGTACTTTCTTTAGCTCCTTCATTGGCGACCCTGTGTTCCATCCATAGATGACTGTCAACATCAACTTCTGTATTTGCCAGGCATTGGCATAGACTCACAAGAGAGAGGTATGTCAGGGTTCTGCCAGCAAAATATTTCTGACATATGCAATAGTGTCTGGGTTTGGTGGTTGTATATGGGATAGATCCCCAGGTGGAACAGTCACTGCATGGTCTTGCCTTCCTTCTTAGCACCAAACTTTGTCTCTGTAGCTCCTTCCATTAGTATTTTGCTCCCCATTCTAAGAAAGAGCTAAGTATCCACACTTCGATCTTCCTTTTTCTTGAGTTTTATGTGTCTTGCAAATTGTATCTTGGATATTCTAAGTTGCTGGGCTAATATCCCCTTATCAGCGAATGCATAGTATGGGTGTTCTTTTGTGATTGGGTTACTTCACTTAGGATGATACCATTTACCTAAGAATTTCTTGAATTCATAATTTTTAATTGCTGAGTAGTACTCCATTGTGTAAATGTACCACATTTTCTCTATCCATTCCTCTGTTGAGGGACATCTGGGTACTTTCCAGCTTCTGGCTATTATAAGTAAGGCTGCTATGAACATAGAGGGAAATGTGACCTTATTACAAGTTGGAACATCTTCTAGGTATGTGCCCAGGAGAGGAATTGCGGAATCTTCCATTAGTACTATGTCCACTTTTCTGAGGAACCACCAGACTGATTTCCAGAGTGGATGTACAAGTCTGCAATCCCACTACCAATGGAGGATTGTCCCTCTTTCTCCAAATCCACACCAGCATCTGCTGTCACCTGAATTTTTGATCTTAGCCATTCTGACTGGTGTAAGGTAGAATCTCAGGGTTGTTTTGATTTGCATTTCCCTGATGATTAAGGATGTTGAACATTATTTTCAGGTGCTTCTCAGCCCTTCAGTATTTCTTAGATGATAAGTCTTTGTTTAGCCCTGTACCCCATTTTTAATAGGGTATTTAATTTTCTGGAGTCCATCTTCTTGTGTTCTTAATATGTATTGGATATTACTCCCCTATCAGAATTAGGATTGGTAAAGATTCTTTCCCAAACTGTTGGTGTCCTTTTTGTCTTATTGACAGTGCCTTTTGCCTTACAGAAACTTTGCAATTTTATTAGGTCCCATATGTCAATTCCCTATCTTACAGCAGAAGCCATTGCTGTTCTGTTCAGGGATTTTCCCTTGTGCCCATATCTTTGAAGCTTTCCCCACTTTCTACTCTATAAGTTTCAGTGTCTCTGGTTTTATGTGGAGGTCTTTGATCCACTTAGACTTGAGCTTTTTACAAGGACATAAGAATGAATCAATTCGCATTCTTCTACATGACAACCACCAGTTGTGCCCGCAGCATTTGTTGAAAAGGCTGCTTTTTTCCACTGTATGGTTTTAGCTCCCTTGTCAAAGATCAAGTGACCATAAATGTTTGGGTTCATGTCTGGGTCTTCAATTCTGTTCCAATGATCTACCTGTCTATCCCTTTACCAGTACCATACAGTCTTTATTACAATTGCTCTGTAGTATAGGTGGAGGTCAGGCATGGTGATTTCAACAGATTTTTTTTTTTTTTTTTTTTTTTTTTTTTTTTTTTTTTTTTTTTTTTTTTTTTTTTTTTTTTTTTTTTTTTTTTTTTTTTTTTTTTTTTTTTTTTTTTTTTTTTTTTTTTTTTTTTTTTTTTTTTTTTGGTAATTCAAGATGAATTTGACAATTGCCCTTTCTTATTCATTTAAGAATTGAGTTGGAATTTTGATGGAGATTGCAATGAATCTGTAGATTGCTTTCAGCAAGATAGCCATTTTTCTATATTGATCCTGCCAATCCATAATCATGGGAGATCTTTCCATTTTCTGAGATCTTCTTTGATTTCTTTCTTCAGAGACTTGAAGTTCTTATTATTCAGATCTTTTACTTCCTTAGTTAGAGTTACACCAAGATATTTTATATTATTTGTGACTATTGTGAAGAAATTAGGGTGTTGTTAACCTAACTTCTTTCTCAGCCTGTTTACCCTTTGTGTAGAGAAAGGCCGTTGATTTGTTTGAGTTAATTTTATATCCAGCTACTTCACTGAAGCTGTTTATCAGGTTTAGGAGTTCTCTGATGTAATTTTTAGGATCACTTGTATATATTATCATATCATCTGCAAACAGTGCTATTTTGTCTTCTTCCTTTCCTATTTGTATCCCCTTGACCTCTTATTGTTGTCTAATTGCTCTGGCTCCGACTTTGAGTACTATATTGAATAGATAGGGAAAAAGTGGGCAGCCTTATCTAGTCCCTGATTTTAGTAGGATTGCTTCCAGCTTCTCTCCATTTAATTTGATGTTGGCTACTGGTTCCCTGTATATTGCTTTTATTATGTTTAGGTATGGGCCTTGGATTCTTGATATTTTCAAGACTTTTATCATGAATGGGTGTTGGATTTTGTCAAATGTTTTCTCAGCATCAAAGTATATAATCATGTTTTTTTTTTTTTTTGTCTTTTTTTTTTATTGTGGACTACACTGATAGTTATCTGTATATTAAGCCATCCATGCATCCCAGGATTGAAGCCTACTTATCATGATGGACAATTATTTTAATCTCTTCTTGGATTCGGTTAGTGAGAATTTTATTGAGTATTTTTGCATCAATATTCATAAGGGAAATTGGCCTGAAGTCCCATATCTTTTGGGGGCTTTATGTGGTTGAGGTATCAAGGTAATTGTGGCTTCATAGAATGAATTGGGTAGAGTACCTTCTGTTTCTATTTTGTGGAATAGTTTGAGGACAACTGTAATTAGATCTTCTTTGAAGGTCTGATAGAATTTTGCACTAAACACATCTGGTCCTGGGCTTTTTTTTTTTTTTTTTTTTTTTTTTTTTTTTTTTTTTGGTTGGCAGACAATTAATGACTGCTTCTAATTCTTTAGGGGATATGGGACTGTTTAGATCATTAATCTGACCCTTATTTAACTTTGATACCTGGTATCTGTCTAGAAATATGTCCATTTCATCCAGGTTTTCCAGTTTTGTTGAGTATAGACTTTTGGAGTAGGATCTGATGGTATTTTGCATTTCCTCAGGTTCTGTTGTTATATATCTCTTTTTCATTTCTGATTTCCTTAATTAAGATACTGTCCTTGTGCCCTCTAATGAGGCTGGCTAAGAGTTCATCTATCCTGTTAATTTTCTCAAATAACCAGCTTCTGGTTTGGTTGATTCTTTGAATATTTCTTTTTGTTTCCACTTGGTTGATTTCAGCCCTGTGTTTGATTATTTCCTGCCTTCTATTCCTCTTGGGTGAATTTGCTTTCTTTTGTTCTAGAGCTCTTATGGGTAGTGTCAGGCTACTAGTGTATGCTCTTTCTAGTTTCTTTTTGGAGGCTATCAGAGCTATGAGTTTTCCTCTTACGAACACTTTCATTGTGTCCCATAAGTTTGGGTATGTTGTCGCTTCATTTTCATTAAACTCTAAAAAGTCTTTAATTTCTTTCTTTCTTTATTCCTTGACCAAGGTATCATTGAGTAGAGTGTTCTTCAGCTTCCATGTGAATGTTGGCTTTGTATTATTTATGTTGTTATTGAAGATCAGCCTTAGTCTGTGGTGATTTGATAGGATGCATGGGATAACTTCAATATTTTTGTATCTGTTGAGGTCTGTTTTGTGACTAATTATATGGTCAATTTTGGAGGAGGTACCATGAGGTGCTTAGAAGAAGGTATTTGTTTTAGGATAAAATGTTCTGTAGATATCTGTTAAATCCATTTCTTTTATACCTTCTGTTAGTTTCAATATGTCTTTGTTTAGTTTCTCTCTCCAGGATCTCTCCATTGATGAGAGTGTGGTGTTGATGTCTTCCACTGTTATTGTGTCAGTTGCAATATGTGCTTTGAGCTTTACTATAGTTTCTTTAATTAGTGTGGATGTCCTTGCATTTGGAGCATAGATATTCAGAATTAAGAGTTCCTCTCGGAAGATTTTTATCTTTGATGGATTGAAGTGTCCTTCCTTGTCTTTTTTGATAACTTGGGTTGGAAGTCAATTTTATTTGCTATTAGAATGGCTACTCCAGCTTTTTTCTCAGGTCCATTTGCTTGGGAAATTGTTTTCCAGCCTTTTACCCTAAGGTAGTTTCTGTCTTTTTCCCTGAGGTGGATTTCCTGTAAGCAGCAAAATGTTGGTTCCTATTTGTGGAGCCAGTCTGTTAGTCTATGTCTTTTTATTTGGGAATTGATACCATTGATATTAAGAGATATTAGAGAAAAGTAATTGTTGCTTCTTGTTAATTTGTTTTTAGAGTTAGAATTCTGTTCTTGTGGCTGTCTTCTTTTAGGTTTGTTGAAGGATTACTTTCTTGCCTTTTCTAGTACATAGTTTCAGTCCTTGTGCTGGTGTTTTCACATTATTTTCCTATGAAGGGCTGGGTTAGTGGAATGGTATTGTGTGAACTTTGTTTTGTCATGGAATACTTTAGTTTCTCCAACTATGGTAATTGAGAGTTTTTCTGGGTATAGTAGCCTGGGCCGGCAATTGTGTTCTCTTAAGGTCTGTATAACATCTGCCCAGGATCTTCTGGCTTTCATAGTATCTGGTGAGAAGTCTGGTGTAATTCTAATAGGTCTGCCTTTATAGGTTATGTGACGTTTTTCCCTTACTGCTTTTAATATTCTGTCTTTATTTAGTGCATTTGTTGTTCTGATTATTATGTGTTGGGAAGAATTTCTAGTTCAGTCTATTTGGAGTTCTGCAGGCTTCTTGTATGTTCATGGGCATCTCTTTTTTTAGGTTAGGAAAGTTTTCTTTTATAATTTTGTTGAAGATATTTACTGGTCCTTTAATTTGAAAATCTTAATTGTCATCTAACCCTATTATCTGTAGGTTTGGTCTTCCCATTGTGTCCTGGATTTCCTGGATCTTTAGGGTTAGGATCTTTTTACATTTTGCATTTTCTTTGATTGTTGTATCCATGTTTTCTATGGAATTTTCTGCACCTGAGATTCTCTCTTTCATCTTTTTTATTCTGTTGCTGATGCTTGTATCTATGGTTCCTGATTTCTTTACTAGGTTTTCTATCTCCAGAGTTGTCTCCCTTTGGGTTTTCTTCATTGTTTCTACTTCCATTTCTAGATCTTGTATGGTTTTGTTCAATTCCATCACCTCTTTGGTTGTGTTTTTCTTCAATTCTTTAAGAGATTTTTGTGTTTTCTCTTTAAGGTCTTCTACCTGTTTAGCAGTGTTCTCCTGTATTTCTTTAAGTGAGTTATTAATGCCCTTCTTAAAATATTCTACCAGCATCATGAGATATGAGTTTCGATCTGAAACTTGCTTTTTGGGTGTGTTGGGGTATCCAGAACTTGCTGTGTTGGATGTTCTGGGTTCTGATGATGCCCAGTGGTCTTGGTTTCTGTTAGCAAGTTTCTTATGTTTGTCTTTTGCCATCTGACAATCTCTAGTGTTACATGTTCTATTTGTCTCTTGCTGGAGCCTGTTACTCCTGTGATTCTTTAGCCTCTGTCAGCACTCCTGGGTGACCATCACTTTCCTAGTCTCAGTGGTCAGAACACTCTCTGCAGGCAAGCTCTCCTCTTGTAGAGAAGGTGCACAGAATTCTGAAGCTCAGCTTCACCTCCTGATTCCTGGGGTCAGAGCCCTCCCTGGAGGCCCACTCTCCTCTGGCAGGGAAGGTGTCCAGGTTTCTGGGTCTCAGCTCTGTCTCCTGGCTGACAATGAAGGCCTTAAGTGACCCTGTCCAAGAAGCTACATTGCTTCTGCTGCCCAAGTGCTCTCCTGTGTAGACTGGTCTCAGTGATCCCAAGATTCTGGGTGTGCTAGGGCCTGCCTTTGTCCTTTGCCCCTGTTGATGATAGCTCAAGACCCTCTGGTTTTTTGGAACTAATGTTGTGTTCCACTCATCAGTGATCTCAAGATCCCTCATGTGCTAGGTTGCCTGTGAAATGGAGAGTCTTCTGGAGACCTTGGGCTTCCACCGAGATCACACCTGAAGATCAAAGCAATTCTTACAAAGGGCAACATCTAATGGAGTCTGGTTCAGAGGTTCAGTCCAGTATCATCAAGGCTGGCATAATGGAGGAGAAGCATCAACTTCTACATCTTCATTTGAAGGATGTTTCCAGGCAGCTAGGACAAATCATATGCTCACAATGATACACCTTATTCAACAAGGCCATACCTTCAAATACTGCCATTCTCTGACCAAGCATATACAAACCATCAAACCATATGAGAAAAAATTAAAAAGACAATTAAATATACTTAATTTTAAAATGACTAGATTCCAATGTAACATTAAACACTTGCTTTTGATTACCTACCTAAGTTGATTAAAATATATATTTGTAATCATTATGTGAATTAATTAGTTACAAAATGAGCTATAATAATTTATCTGTTTTACTTTCAATGTAGTGTTTTGTTTATTGTTTCTCACTTGAAACAAGAAAGAACAAAATGATGCTTTGGTATCTATTTGTTTAGAAACAAAACTCCTATGGAGATTTAAGTGTGAAATACTAATGTATTATAAAGACGTAAGAAATACAAACTTTATGTCTACATGTGTTCTCTGACAAATAAAAATATTAAAAGTATCTTTATAACAAGAATGAGAAGAGCATGTGGCTTTTTCATTTGTTTACTAGTTTAGTTTTGTTGATTGGTTTATTTTTTATTTTATTATATTGTTTTTTTCCTAACAATTGGTGTTTGTCACAAAGTTTCAAAATCCTATTAATTTCCTAATTAATAGGACTAAAAAATAAAACAGTATACACTTTACTAGTTATGGATTAGGAAGGATTTTGCTAAAGCAGCCTTCCTGTGTATCTTGTTATATTTACGAAAGGAGAGATACAGCAATAAGAACAGGGCTTCATTAGAACATTGGAAATTGCAACACTGTAACATCATCTGGATGAGGAGGTTCCTGATTGAATACATAATTTATCACATCTGTATGATTACAGCCTCTATAAAAACCTCAAAATGTGGCCACGAGAACTTGTGAGCTACTCTAGGCACCAATATACTCCCAGGTTGGGGAACCCTACCAATGCAGCTAGATATTTGCGATCCCTTAGAACATTATTTTCCCCTTAACCTTGATTGTCTGTATAATTGTATAATAGCTTCTACTATAAACTAGTAACATCTCTTCCCTAGTTTATAATAGTCCAATATGTATTCATTCCTTGGAATCTGACACCAAAAACTGGAGTCTGAACTGAGGCCCAGCCTTTCTTCTGCATGATCTGCATTAGCAGGGTCACTAGTGTCAGAATCATTCTAAGTTACTTCAATCCTACTTGGCATACTGCTGTAGAAAACCCACATGTATTGTGTTAGAAACAGTGTAAATATAAAAACACTGGTTTTTACAGAATTTTTTGTGAGTTTCAGATCATCTATTTTTCTTCTTTTTTTTTTTTTTTTTTTTTTTTTTTTTTTTTTTTTTTTTTTTTTTTTTTTTTTTTTTTTTTCTTCTTTTTTTGGTTTTTTGAGACAGGGTTTCTCTGTATAGCCCTGGCTGTCCTGGAGCTCACTTTGTAGACCAGGCTGGCCTCGAACTCAAGAAATCCGCCTGCCTCTGCCTCCCGAGTGCTGGGATTAAAGGCGTGCACCACCACGCCTGGCTTATTTTTCTTCTTTTTAAAGCAATGATAAAATGTATTTTACGGGAGTATTTAAAAATATACTATTATCTTAGTAAAGAAAAAATATCTTAAATATGATAAAAGTTCCTTAACAAAGGGTGTAAGTGCCTACACTACCACCTCGCTGGCAAGAACAGACGTGGACACCAGAATCTTTCTGCAAGCATACCTTTATTACATCATGTGGGGGAAAATAGCGAGCTCAAGATGGGTCCCACTTAAATACACCTCAGTCGTCAGGATTGGCTGACTGCCCATTACCTCAAGTTAGGCCCGGGATGCGCCGTGACTTACGTGTGGCTTTGTCACAAGTTCATGCGCACTGAACTTGTTTGCTTGTCCCAGGCTAGGGGTGGTGACAGGATGTCAGCGCCATCTTGGAATGGTGGCAGAACCAGCTCGGGCGTGACTCTCTACAAAAGGGTGTTGGGGTATAAGGGCAAAGCCAGTCCAAGGGGAAGGACATTCCTCTCAGAGAAATTGCTTGCTGTCCTCTTGCTGATGTGTTTAAAGGTGTTACACATTTCTGGCGAATTCACCACTACATCCTCTTTTCTTAAGTTTAACCTAACAGATGTTCATGTTCAAATAAACAAAATAATAGGCATTAAAACAAAAAGACAGCAATCTGAGATAAATTTAACTTATTTGCATAAAAGATTTGCTTGAGATAGTAAGAATCATACAGTTGTATGTAGGACTTATATGCTTCCTGTTTGGGCTTATGAAGAAAGTGGTTGTTTTTTTATGCTCTTCCAGCTGAGATTGAATGTAACAAATTTTAGACCAGGAAAAGTCAAATTAATATAGTAGAACTTTGGATTGCTTCAAGTAACCATGGAAACTCAACTCCTTGGGGAGCAGGAGGAGCAAGGTGTGCCCTCTTCCATTCCAGTCTATTCTATCCAAAGGATGAATATATTCCTTGGGGTCATTGGGAAGATCATTCTGAACAATTCAGTCCACTCCAGGATGACCAGCTCTCTAGCTGCCACAACTGACCAGAGAGTATTCATGGATTTGCATTGCATAATTGGAAACATTTGATTCCTCTATTATTTTGTTTTCCCTTTTGTGGGTGGCCAAGAGAGGTAGATCAATATAATCTATTGGAAATTCACAGACATACATAATGAAAAGAAAACAATTTCTTGAGTTCTTTGTATATATTGGATATTAGCCCTCTATCAGATTTAGGATTGGTAAAGATTTTATTTTATTTTTTTCCAAATCGGTTGGTTGCCTTTATTTTTATTGATAGTGTCCTTTGGTACAAAGCTACACAAAGAATTCTCAACTGTGGTATACTGAATGGCTGAGAAGCACCTAAAAAAGTGTTCAACATCCTTAATCATCAGGGAAATGCAAATCAAAACAACCCTGAGATTCCACCTTACACCAGTCAGAATGGCTTACATAAAAAACACTCAGGTGACAGCAGATGCTGGTGAGGATGTGGAGAAAATTGAACACTGTTCCATTGCTGGTGGATTGCAAGCTGATACAACAACTCTGGAAATCAATTTGGAGTTTCCTCAGAAAATTGGAAATAGTATTACCAGTGGATCCAGTAATACCGCTCCTGGGCATCCCAGAAGATTCTACAACTTGCAATAAACACACATGCTCCACTATGTACAGAGCAGCCTTATTTATAATAGCAAGAAGCTGAGAAAAACCCAGATGTCCCTCAACAGAGGAATGGATACAGAAAATGTGGTACATTTACCCAATGGAGAACTACTCAGCTATTAAAAAACAATGAGTTTATGAAATTCTTAGACAAATGGATGGATCTGGAGGATATTATTCTAAGTGAGATAATCCAATCACAAAAGAAAACACATGATATGTACTCACAGATAAGTGGATATTAGCCCAGAAACTCAGAATACCCAAGATACAATTCTCAAAACACATGAAACTCAAGAAGAAGGAAGATCAAAGTGTGGATATTTCGATCCTTGTTAGAAGGGGGAACAAAATACCCATAGATGGAGTTACAGATATACAGTTCAGAGCAGAGACTGAAGGAATGACCATCCAAAGACTGCCCCACCCCCTTGGGATCCATTGCATAAACCACAACTAAAACCAGACAATATTGTGGATGCTAACAAAAGCTTGCTGACAGGAGACTGATATAGCTGTCTTCTAAGAGTATCTGCCAGTGCCTAACAAGTACAGAAGTGGATGCTCTCAGCCATCCATTAGATGGAGCACAGAGTCCCCAATGAAGGAGCTAGAGAAAGTACCCAAGGAGCTGATGGTGTTTGCAGCCCCATACGAGGAACAACAATATGAACTAACCAGTACCCCTAGAGCTCCCTGGGACTAAACCCCCAAACAAAGAAAACACATGGTAAGACTCATGGCTCTAGCTGCATATGTTGCAGAGGATGGCCTATTTGGTCATCAATGAGAAGAGAGGCCCTTGGTCCTGTTGAAGGTTATATGCTCCAATATAGGGGAATGCCAGGACCAAGCAGTGGGAGTGAGTGTGTTGGTGAGCAGGGAATAGGGGATTTTCAGAGGAGAAACTAGGAAAGTGGATAACATTTGAAATGTAAATAAAGAAAATGAAAAAAAGAAAAGAAAAGAAAAGAAAAATAGACCCAATTGTAGCTATACAAATATTGGACAAAATAAAAGATCAATGATAATATTAATATTGCTATTATCTTTTAAAAATAAATATTTTCCCGATTTTTGAGCATTATGTATAATATATTTGGTTTATATTTAACACTGAACTCCTTCCCATAACTCCTCCTAGACCTGCATCAACATCCCTACCCTCAGAACCTTTTTTGCTTAAATTTAATGTATTGTTTTTAATGGGCTGCAGTATATGTTTAGAGATCTTTCCTTCCTCCCTCAAAATGTTTATTCTCAAAGTAGATATAATGCTAAGACATTATTAATACATATTTTAAAATAAACTTGAAAAATAGTAATAAAAATTTTAATTTAAAGGGCAAAAGTCATAGAGTGAAACAGAAGGTTACTGAATAAAAACCTCAGTGACAGATACATTTTACCTTTCTATAATATATTGACCAAGGATATGTCCATAACTCAAATCATGGAAATACTACAGATGGATGTAACTTGATATTGTTAGCACTGTATTTAAATGGTGAGTCCCTATTGAGAAAACATCATTACTTGAAATATTAGAAATAGAGAAATTAGGATAGAGATGAATTGAATGCTTTCTAGAGAGGCTATTTGAAGAGAATTCTTGTTAGTGATCCCTTGGTACAGACTACCCATGTTATCCACACACCAGACATTCCATGCCTACTGATGTAAGCATTGGTATATTGTGACTGGAACAGTCAACAGTCTTCTACCTGGATGTATAGATTGATTCCTAGTGGTTGGCAGTATCTGTTACCTTAACTCCTGCCAAAATTTTGAGAAAAGGAAAATCCATAAGCAACAGTGATGGCATCTCCCATTTATCATGTTGCTTTCTAAAATGTTTTCATGCATGTACATTTCTACTGCCTCCTGCACCTGAACATCTCTCTTAAGGTAAAATGCATTTGCGATTAAGGTTCATGTCATCCATGCACATAGCAATGACAATGTCTTTCTGTTTTAATAAGTTGGTTTTGAATTTTAATATAATACATCATTTCCTATTCTTTTTATTGATTTAGAACCCTCCTATGTTTCATTTTCACATGTGTCACCACTGTTTAAACTGTCTTACATCTGTATGTACATGTGTGTATTTCTCAGATTGATTTATTTATCTGTATATGTGTGTGTGTGAATATGTGTAAACAAATTTGAAAGTGCCTAAGAAGGCCAGAAAGGGGCACCACATTCCCAGACACTTAAGTTACAGGCAGAAGTAAGCCTCTGAGTATGTTGTGCAATCATTTCAGATATAATTGAACTTCCTCTCCATCTTAGATAATCTTCTAGCCAAATATAAACAAGGTACCTTTTTGAAGTACTTCTGGGTATTATAATATGCACACTGCCCAGGAACTTCCTTTTTGTTCCCTTTTTTTCTTCTCTGTATAGTGGCATGGGTGTCTCTACAAAAGCTTAATGAAGATCATGTTGGGAAGTTTTGATTTTTTTAATTGGTTATTTTATTTATTTATATTTCAAATGTTACCACACTCCCAAGTTTGCCATCCACAAGCCCCCTATCTCCTCCTCCCTCCCCCTTCCTCTATGAGGATGCTCTCCATCCACCCACCCACTCCTGCCTCAGCAGGCCAGCGTTCCTCTATCCTGACTCATCAAGGTGTGATTATTTTAACAGTTAATCAATATTCTAAATAAAGTAGATAATGTGATAAACACTCATGTTCATGTGTTGAAAGTATACATTTTCTCTGAATCTCCAAGCACATGTTTGTTAAGTTGAAACAAATGCTTCTAAAATCAATCAAAAAACAACAAAAGAGTAAAAGTAACTAAACATTTCTGCAGGCTACAGAGAATTTGCTAGAATGCCTGTATTGCATGCACCTGTCCCTGAGATCCTCATCATGCTAAAAGAAGCAGAATAATATAAATATTAAATAAGAGGATATTATATATTAATTTCCAAATACAATTTTAAAACATGACAATTGTGACACTCTGTAGCTTCAGCATAGCTAAAAATAATGATGAAAATACATAGAAATCTCAGAACACAATATTTAATTATAGGAAATAAGTGGGGAAAAACAGCTATTATCTGTGCCACTTTTGAAGTAGAATTTATGGGAGCCAAGTAATGATTTACATTTTGTTCAAAGTCATGAGCACCTCCCTTGACAAATAGAGAAGGAAGATTGAGTGTCCAGAAACTGTCATTAAGCAGATGAGGTGATGTTCTCAGAAGAATTATTGAGGTGCATATTGGCAGTGAGGAGCAGAGAATTGTGGGAAATATGAGAGAAATATTAGCATACATCTGTAGGGGAAACATTTAGAGAAAAAAAAAAATCCAGAATCAATAGGATATTCAATAAGATTCCTGAGAAAAACGATAGGACAGCTTAGGTAAAGCCCTAAATTGCTCATTAAGGTTTCTGGTTTAGTTTGCTGGATCTTTAAAACAAAACAGAGATTAAAATTTAGAATGCCTACAGTTTCATTATAGGATAGACATTTTAACTAACATTATCTACAATGGTGATTTTTAAATAATTTCATAGAATAGAATATAGGTGGAGTAGTTAGGATAATGTATACTTCTGAGCAAATATGAACTCACAGAACTACCTTGTATCATTCCTGACAGAAATTACAATATTTTATTTGTCTTCAATCCAGAATTTAGAGCCAAAATCAGAAGTAGAGTTAAAGGATAGATTAAATATATAATCATAAAAATTATGTGTATCAAAATATATAAGCTGGATAGGCAGATAGAAGTGATTGATAAATATTATTAAATAGATATTTTAAAAGATGGCAATAATAAAACAAAAGACAAAATCTAGAGAACAAATTGAAAGCAAGGAACATCAAATAAGCTACGAACAACGCAAAAGTTTAAAATAGTAAGCAAAACTTTATATTCCACTATAAACTTTGGCCCGAGAAAGAACAAATATTCTTCTGAAGAAATACAAATAACACACACACACACACACACACACACACACACACACACACACACACAATTTAAAGTAGCAAATCCAAATAAGTTTTAAATGAAATAAATAACAAGAAAATGAGAACTAGGAAAAAGAAGTTCATATCTCAAATCAGCAAGTGCTAACAGATGACCAGAAATACTGTAATTCTTACTTTTATCTCTGGAATATATACAAGTAATGCTTTGACCTGAGGAGGAAAAAAAATGATTGTTCTTTTATACATACCCACTCCACCTAATGATTAAAATGCTTAGCAGACTTATATATACTTCCCAGAGCAAAGCTGAGCATGAATTAATACACAGAATTCTGTGTTTCTCTTTGTTCAATTTCAGCTCTACTTGGTCTAGTTTACAAATGGCTAACTTGTATTTTGTCATTGTGCAAGAACCCACAGGATTCCCTAGTTTATAATATCTGACATCTACTTGTGCCATTTTAACCAAAGAAGGAAAGTTAAATTTGCCAAAAAGTCAAGTATAGTACATATTCTGCTGTCTCTTCACCAAATGTCTTTTAAAATATAACACATTTTTAAATACAAATCTGTTTACTCATATGTATTATGTTTCCACAAATCAACATTTTCTATATCTAATTTCTGTATTGCTATCCTCATCACTTCTCTTGTGTTTGCCTTTGTGTAATTAAAAGGCACTTTACATGCAAAGTGGAATATTTGATCATGTAGCACTGCCCTATCCTAATTCTAATGACACTTTCCAAAGACTCCAGGTTCTTCTGATTGCTAATGGATTACAATAGCAATATAAGTCACTTCAAGAGGAATTCTTAAAATCCTCCAAGATAAAAATAGGAATAAGACAAAAGCATGAGAATAGCCACCTGATACTTATAGTTAAAGATAACATTAATTACAGCCCAATTCTTATTGAGATTAGAGTGGAAAACTGACAGTGAAAATCTACTTGCCACAATGTCTATTTGCCAAATTGACTACAGACCAAGTACAACAAAAACATTATCACACGAGCATAAAAGAATGCCAAACATAGTCTGAGGGAAAAAAAAGCATATCAGAAAAGTAATTTACTTAAGTATTATAAATATATTAAATGCTACACTGGGAAAAGTAGACAACACAGAAGAACAGATGGATTGCATAAGCAGAGAGGAATTTTAAGAGCGATTGAACGGAAGTGCTAGAAATAAACCCACTGTAATATAACTGAAGGACACCTTTGGCAGGCCATCTGTGGATGAGACACACATAGCAAAAGCATCGATTATTGTGATTTGCTCTGTGTAATATTTTTAAATGAGTAAATTTAAGACAGTCAGGTGGGTATAAAAAGAGATGGAAGACATGTTAAGACAACTTTAAAATGTGTCACAAATGAACTGTGAGAACAAGCAAAGGAAATAGAAAAAATTCACAATAATAATCACAGCAGATATTAAATCTGTTATTCAGGACATTAAGAGGAAAAGGACTAGAGGAAAGGCCAAATGCTAAATGCCAAAGAAACAACAATATAAACCTATGAATAAACTATGAATAGCCACATTGTCAAATTAAGGGATGGGGAAAAAGTAAACACCTAAGAGAAATCGAAAAGGAAGCCTTAACCATAAACCAAGGAGATCTATCATTCTGCCAGGTAAAGAGTGGAAAAATATGAGAATATGGTATTAAGCTGAACATGAACAACCACAAGGAATGAGAGGTACGTACTGTGAACACTTCTTGGTAAAGTTTTTATACTGTACACAGGGAGGTAGCATGTTATGTTAAAAGAACTGGTTGGCTATAACTATAGTATTAAATTGTAAAGATGATTTAAAATATATAATTCACCTAATAAAATAAGTAAATTGAATCATATTAAACAGTTGGACACAATGTTTAAGCAAGAAATGAGTATGTTAATAAAAGGAAGAAATGCATCCAGTAGCATTTCACAGGTATGAAAGACATTAGACCAGCTATGAAAACTATCATTTTAAATGCGCAAGTCTGATTAAGCCGTTAAAATGGGAATCAGAATGAAAAAAGAAAGATCAAGACCTAGTTGCATAATGTTTAAAAAACCCAATATAAATATGAAGATATATTAAAAGTAGGATGGTAGACAGAACTGTACCATGCTAGTCATTGAATGCTGGGCTAGCAATATTGATCTCAAAACGGATTTTATAATGGGGCAAGCACTGGAAACTAAAAAGGGAACTGAAGTTTAGAGTCAGGTCAGTTTGAAGATTCTGATGCATTTTTTAGAAATCAAAGAATGCATATGAATTTTTACTATGTAAGCATAAATATAATATAGCATAAATATAACATAGCATAAAGATCTATGAGGCAAACTAATGGACATATGAGGAGATACAAAGTAATACAGTTATATCCTACATTCATTAAGTTTCTCAGTAATAGCCACAATAATCAGGCCGAAATTTACATGCATGTTGATGACTTTATCCCTATCGATAGTCAACAAAATTTTGGGTCAGTGTGTGTTTTAGTGGCTTAACCTAACCACTTAATGAGTTAAAATCTTGATTCTATTCCCATAACCCCCCAAATAATAGAATAAATCCCAATATTTTACAGATACAAGAAATATTCCATCAACAGCAGAATAGATGTTTCACTGAAGGTCATATATAACATAAACCAACATATAGCACATTCTGAATAGCATCAGATATCTTAAAATATTTAATAAAACACTTATTATTCAATCATAGTTTCAAATAGTTTGAAAATAAAATAATATTTAAAATATATTTGAAAGAGTTTGTAAGAGTATCATCTGACAACCACAGAAAAACTTCTATATATAAAACAAGACCTGAACTTGCTTCTGAAACAAATAATTATGAAATGTACTAACTGTAGACAGTACATTCCTTTATGTTAACATACAAATTCCCAACAGATGTTTAGCTGCTTGAAGTAAACTTCTGAACATCAGAGGACCTGAATACCGCAATCCCAATGTCCTTCTGTAGTGTTGTTTCCACTCAATGTTTCAGTGCTTCTCAATGCTAAATCAATGTGGTTGTCTACGAGATGTGTATGGGAAACCATTCACTGTTTGTCTGCCTTTCATCTTCCCTCCCCGCACCAACAAGGAGTAGGATTTATGTCTTACTGATTTATTCTTCTTTGGGACTGCACGATCCATGTTCATAGTAGTTCTCAACATAACAGCAACAAAACTGTGCTACTTCAGGGGACAATCAAATTATCCAACAAAGTCTCTAAATCCATCAAGTTTGGTTACTTTTTTTTTTCTCCCATCGTGTCTTTTTGTTTGTTTGTTTGTTTGTTTGTTTTTCTTCCTTACCTTTATTAGATATTTTCTTTATTTTCATTTCAAATGCTATCCTGAAAGTTCCCTATACCCTCGCCCCACCCTTATCTTCTACCCACCCACTCCCACTTCTTGACCCTGGCGTTCCCCTGTACTGGGGAATATAAAGTTTGAAAGACCTAGGGGCCTCTCTTCCCAATGATGGCCTAGAAGACTTGGCCATCTTCTGCTACATATGCAGCTAGAGACATGAGCTCTGGGGGTACTGGTTAGTTCATATTGTTGTTCCACATATAGGTTTACAGACCCCTTCAGCTCCTTGGGTACTTTCTCTAGCTCCTCCATTGGGAGCCCTGTGATCCATCCTATAGATGACTGTGAACATCCACTTCTGTGTTTGCCAGGCACTGTCATAGCCTCACATGAGAGAGCTATATCAGGTTCCTTTCAGAAAAATCTTGCTGGCATATGCAATAGTGTCTGGGTTTGGTGGCTGATTATGGGATGGATCCATGGGTGGTGTAGTCTCTGGATGGTCCATCTTTTCGTCTTAGCTCTAAACTTTGTCTCTGTAACTCTTTCCATGGGAATTTTGTTCCCTATTCTAAGGAGGAATGAAGTATCCACATGTTGGTCTTCCTCCTTGATTTTCTTGAGTTTTGCAAATTGTATCTTGGGTATTCTAAGTTTCTGGGGTAATATCCATTTATCAGTGAGTGCATATCAAGAGAATTCTTTTGTGATTGGGTTACCTCACTCAGGATGATATCCTTCAGATACATCCATTTGTCCAAGAATTTCCTAAATTCCTTTTTTTAATAGCTGAGTAGCACTCCATTGTGTAAATGTACCACATTCTCTGTATCATTCCTCTGTTGAGGGTCATCTGGGTTCTTTCCAGCTTCTGGCTATTATTAATAAGGCTGCTATGAACATAGTGGAGCATGTGTCCTTATTACCAGTTGGAACATTTTCTGGGTATATGCCCAGGAGAGGTATTGCTTGATCTTCCGGTAGTAATATGTCTAATTTTCTGAGGAACTTCCAGAGTGGTTGTACAAGCTTGCAATCACACCAGCAATGGAGGAGTGTTCCTCTTTCTCCATATCCTATTGAGGTGTTTTTAAGTGCAGGTCTAACAGCGTCCAGTATTCTTCCCTTCTGGTCATTATGGGTCTTAGACAAATCTTGGTTTGTCATTCACTCTTCCCATTCTAGGACTCTTCTTGTAAGTCTATAAGTTTGGAGAAGACAATATTTTGCTACCAAGTTATTCTTAATATTCTTCAATTTCTTACCAACAATGTTGACAACAAACAAAATCAAGATAAAAAGGATCATTTACTTTTCTTTTTTACATTCTGCTGTATATTCAATGTTTTACAGGTCTTTAGTGAGATTACAGAAAGAAAAGTCATGATGGCACAATTATGTGTAGATACATAATAAACTGATAATTTTTAAAAAGCATTCAAAAGTTTTCTAGACTCATAGTTACTTTAAGTGTGAAATCATTTCTAGGACTTTTCTGTTACCATTCAAATCTGATTTTATTTAGCTAACAGTTGATGTAGACTATGATCACTTCTTTTATTCATTATTTATAATTGGCAAATTATTATTTCTCAAATCAGAAAAGAATAAAAATATAAATATGTTATACTCTCAGGGAACTATGCAATTTTAATAATTGAGTTAATAAAAATAGTTTAAATTTGTTCAGTGGTCAACTTATTATTTTGAGTGTTCCATTGTAAATATTATGGGATATATTCAGTTCGAATATGATTCAATGTCTAGTTTACATATAATAGAATGGTACATTTATACACATGTGTATAGTTGTATATTCACATAATATACTTAAGAATACTTATCATTGATAGCCTTTTAACATGTTAGTAATATATTGTACAGAAGTATTACAGAAAATTTATATATAACAAAATCAATCCTATCCATAGACTGAAGATTTATATAGATTGTTAGTGAAGTCGATTTATCATAAAATAACACATTAGAATTTGTCACACAGAATCAGACCTTTATGGTGTGTCTTTTGAGAGATGGAATCTTGACATATTTCTTTTGTTTATATGGAAGTTTTTGAGGTTAAAGGAATTTGTTGGTCTTTTACTGTAAAAGACTCCCTAAATCCCATTAAATCTAAAGACCTTATTAAGCTGTTCCAAAAATGTGTTTCAAAAATGTGTTCTCAAAAATGTGTTCTCAAAAATGTGTTTGGTGAAGAGAAAGCCATTGAACAGAACAAAGTGCCTCAGAAATGGGGAGAAGTGCAACCAGCTAGTGAGAGATGTGTTAAGAATTCCCATGGAAACTCTGTGCTTACTTGATCTTTATTTCATATGACTGCATCTTCATTTCTTCTTTCTTTGTCTGTAACAAATTTCTCACTGAATGAATTTTTAATGAAACATTAAAAAGAAGATTTAATTTCCTCTTACACAAAATATACTTTTGTATACTAAGATTTTATATATATATATATGTGTGTGTGTGTGTGTGTGTGTGTGTGTGTGTGTGTGTGTGTGTGTGTGTCTGTAGAGAGAGACAGACAGACAGAGACAGAAAGATACAGACAGAGAGAGACAAAGAAAGATACAGAGAGAGACAGAGAAAGGGAGGGTGGGAGGGAGAGGGGAAGGGAGAGGGAGAGAGAGTCAGAGACAGAATTCACAATACATGTCTGGTAAAATATGTGATTGGTCGATAGAAATTAACTTTGAATACTTTCCTCAACAATTAACATAGAGTCTGCCATTTAAACCAGAACTGTTACTGGTTTTGTTAGACTAACTAGACAACTAAGCCTCAGGAATCCTTCTGCAGCTGGTCCCCCAAATTAGAATTATGGTGTGCACCACAACATTCTGAGTTTATTTAACTCTTCGCTATACCTACAATAACTAGGCATATAATATTGTTAGTTATGATATACCTATCCTCATTTGCTCATAATTATTGACAATAAGTATGTAATATTACTTTCTACAATTTGTAAATATTTCCACACATAAAGGAGTGGTTTCTCTATCTGATTTACCTTACATATAAATGCCCAGTATCTCAGGTAAATATGTTAGCTATAGAAAGTGCTGAATACTTTACATTTATTTGAATTTTAGTCATAATTCACATGGATTCTATGACCTGAGACATTCTCCCTGCAATCATATGTGACTTGTTCCTTTTCTGGGTCCTGTTATGAATGACAGTCCTTACTTCCTATAATCATCTACAGAAATGATTCAATAAGGATATCTTTAGGAAAAATCGAAGAAATTGTTACCATGCTTGTTTAAAAAATAGATATTTTTAAAATAAATGACCTGCCATTGCTACTGGCCAAAAGTAACCAAGTTTTGAAAACATGGTACTACCTCCATTATTTGATACTTCTGAGAGTTTTCTGTTACCTGTGACTGTTTCTTAATGGCTTATATCCCTTTATGATTTTCAGGCACTCACTTTTCCTTTTGCATAAATGTAAAGTGTACCTTTCAAACTGTATTCTGTACCTTTTGCTTTTGTGAAGGTATTGTCAGTGGGAAGAAAGAAAGATAAGCTAGACAGTTATTTTTAAAGGAAGAAGTGACAGCCTTTTGTTCTTGAATGCCATTTGAATTCATGAGACATTTTCTGATGTGTCTATCAGAGCATGTTAGCAGCACAGACCTCAGTATTTCAGAACACGCCTGCCTTTCCCATCCCCTGGTGACCTCTTGACATGGCCTTCATGGGACTTCAAAAATAAAAAAAATAAAAAAGCTCTCCACATTTTCACCCACCCCCAGGGGCTGCAATTTACAAACCCATGGAAACATAAGAAAAAATCAAAGTGAATATTGAGCATTTTGGATAGTGAGTATAAAAATAAATAAAGAATTTAAAGAAAAAAAGATAAAGTTATTGAAACACATTTAATTGCTTTCCACCAGTGGTTAAGGATTAATTAGGCAGCTTGTAAAAATTTACCAACATTCAAACACTGTCTGAAACATGAAGATTACTCACAGTCCAACTCTCTAGGTGTTTAAACTTTAGCAATTAGTGAGCTATGTGGATTAAGTAGGGTTTTTAAATTATAAGTCTTTATTTGATTTCTATAATATTTATTTTCTACTGCTTTCGCCACAGTTGTTCCAAGTACAAAGATACAAAGGTAAATATCAGGTATTATATGTCAGTATTATAAATATATAAAACACTAATACTTTATTAATGATTAATATGGAATGGTACTATATAATTATTTGTATTAATCCAAACCATCAACTGTTACCAAATAAACAAGTTTGTTTACTTGTTACACAAGTAAAAAAAAAATAGTAATTTTACAACTCCCATTTTGCTATCAGAAATGCCCTCTGTCTTATTTCATCTAGACCTAGTACAAAATCTATGAGCTTTATAATGCATATATTGGCCAGACAACAAATGCTACTTATTTGCATACTCTATTCAACAGCTGATTGATCGGAGCTACTACTTTCTTTTCTATTTTTAGGAATTTGATACCGAAGTCAAAGGATGATTACCCATTAGTATGTCATCTACCTCCACAAAAAATTATCTCATTCTATTTTTCTTCCTAAAAATTAAAGTCCAGAGAAAATGAAGTTAAAATCAGTTAAGCACATTTTTTACAGTTACATAAAAGTACTCTGAATATTTACAAAGAATACAATTATATAAGGTATAATGGCATCTAGATATATGTAAAATTTTTAGTTCATGTTTAAATATCCCTCAAGTGTAAATGCTGTTAATTTATGAAGAAAGAAATTACTTCTCATGTATATGAAGTCTGAACATTACAATATCAGCTTTAATTAATCTAAGAGTCTCTCTTACCATCTCACCTCTCAACACAGCTGATCTGGGACTAAGGTTTTCACTCTGGGGGCACAGATTCAGTATCTGGTCTGAGATGTGTTTTCCCAAGGAGGACACATTCAATTTCCAATACCACCCAGTCACTTTGCACATGTATATACTACTTCAGTTGTGTCTAAGCTACTCCAAGTCTCTACTGGCCGAATCAGAAGTTTATGCTTAAAAATAAAGGCCCACCCATACCATGCCTTCAGTGTGCAAATGTCTACGACACAAAACACATCAGTATTTGAAAACATCTAATACAATTATAAAATTTCTATACATATGTCTTTACAAGAATCAATTAATTAAAAGAGGAATGTTTCCATTACTTATTGTAGGAGATTGACAACATAAAGAGTAAAATTAATATGTATTAAAGACATTAACATGTGTTTCATGTCTTCCAGCTTTGAATTATATAAATATTTACTAGTAAATATCTTCTAAAATGAATCTTTTGCATAAACAGCAAAAATTTATACTGGGCTGCAATCTCAATTATTTTATTAGATCATGTTAATAGGTGTAACTTGGTGCCTCAATCTTTACACTTATAGATTGATTATTGATCATTCAAGGACATTAACATTTGTCACTTTAGGTTTGGGTCACTGTGATTATTTATCCTACGTAGAAAGCCATATCCACGAATCTCCAGAGTCAAAAGTAAAAGAACTAAAAGGAAATATAAGCATATTTGAGGAAAATGACTTTGATCTCTGTCTTAGGGTTGTCTTTCCTGGGATGAAACACTATAACCTCGATAACCTGGGAAGGGAAAGTTTTGTTTGGCTTAAGCTTTCACATCAGTGTTCACATTGAAGGAATTCAGGCCTTGATGAAATGAATCAGATGCTGATATAGAGCATAGAGTGTGTTTACTGAATTGTTCCTCATGACTTGCTCAGCCTAATTTTCTTTTTTTTTTTTTTTTTACATTTTTTCCAATTTTTATTAGATAATTTCTTCATTTACATTTCAACTGTTATCCAGAAAGGTCCCTATACCCTCCCCCCTCCCGGCCCTGCTCCCCTACCCACCCGCTCCCACATCTTGGCCCTGGCGTTCCCCTGTACTGGGGCATATAAAGTCTGCATGACCAAGGGGCCTCTCTTCCCAATGATGGCCAACTAGGCCATCCTCTTCTATATATGCAGCTATAGATATGAGCTCAGGGGGTACTAGTTAGTTCATGCTATTCTTCCTCCTATAGGGTTGAAGACCCCTTCAGCTCCTTGGGTACTTGCTCTAGCTCCTTTCTTGGGAACCCTGTGTTCCATCTAATAGCTGACTGTGAGCTTCGACTCCAGGCCTACCAGCCCAGGATGGCAGCACCCACCATCGGACGGACTGTCCTCCATCAATCAAGAAAACTCCCTACAGGCTTAAGAAAGCCCAGTTTTACCCCTTCCCCTCCTCCCCTTTCCCCTTCCCCTTCCCCTTTCCCCTTCCCCTTTCCCCCCTTCTTCTTCTTCTTCTTCTTCTTCTTCTTCTTCTTCTTCTTCTTCTTCTTCTTCTTCTTCTTCTTCTTCTTCTTCTTCTTCTTCTTCTTCTTCTTCTTCTTCTTCTTCTTCTTCTTCTTCTCCTGTTCTTGCTCCTGCTCCTGCTCCTGCACCTCCTTCTCCTTCTCCTTCTCCTTCTTTCTCCTCCTTCTCCTCCTTCTCTTTCTTCCTCCTCCTCCTCCTCTTCTTCCCGTCTCTGACTTCTCCTTCTCCCTTTCCTCCAGCTCTTCTGAAAAGTCAGGCCTCCCAAGAATATCCACTGAACACAATAAGACTACCCACAAATTACCACACCAAGGCTGGATGAGTCAACTCAGTATAAGGAAAGTGGTCCCAAGAGTACACTAAAGATTCAGTAACACCCTCACTCCCACTGTCTGGATATTGACAAAAACAACCTTTAGAATTCATGCAGGAAAATTCCCAAAGAAGCATGCATGCTTTTCTTCTTCTGCTTCACTCAGAAACGGGAGGCATTTTCCTAATTCATGTTCTCTCAGATATCTTTAGTTTGTATTAAATTAGCATAAAACTATCCAGCTCAATCTGTTTTTAACATTTCTTAATGAATAAAATTAACATAGAATAACATTTGTAGTTTAGATTTTAATGTATTATGAATAAATTATGATATTCCTAATACATGATTGAAATTCAGAATTCTAAAAAATGCCTTGCATTCTGTAGGTTTTCAATTTACCTTTTCTTCTGTGGGAGTAGGAGATAGAGCTGCACAAGTAAAAATAGTTGACATTGAACTCATATCTGCTTCTGCCTCTCAAGTGTTCACTATAAATGTGTAAATCACTGCAGCATGCCAGAGATTCAGTTTTACATGTCCCATAAATAAGTGATAAATATAATTTTTGAAACATGTCTTACTATGGCATTCAGATGATAAGTTATAGAGCTGTGGTTCTCAACCTGTAGGTCATAACTGCTTTTAATTCAAACAGGTGTTGCCTAAGAACATTGAAAAACACTGATATTTAATTTACGGTTAATAACACTACAAAATTACAATTATATAGTAGCAACAAAAATAATTTTATAATTGATGTCACCACAAATGTAGGAACTGTATTAAAGGGACATAGATTTAGGAAGGTTGAGAGCCATTGTCATGGAGAATGAATCACAGACTTATATTACAATTATGTAAAACTTTCATGTTTACATATTTGTAACAATAAAACTTGAATAATGAATCCTTACAGGTAATCTGTATTGCGGAGTATAGTAGGAAGATGTCCTTTGATTAATGAATAGAGCCACCACTGTTAGATCTTGTCACCATTTATGAATCTGCCCCTTCACTTAAAAGCCAGAAGACACATTTGCTCAATTACAGCTCCCTCACTTCTAATTGTAGCACGTCACATTGATTGATTGTTGTCAATTTCTAGCAGTGAGCAGCAATGCTTCATTGTTTCATGTCATAAAATTAGTGTATATTTATTTGATTTTTCCTCCTACCATAAAGTAGCTGCATACAAAGTCTGTTATTCTGAGCCACACACAATTTAACTCATATAAAGTGGTATGCACTGTGTATGATCTGAAATTTAGAGAACATGTCATGCTTTCATTAAGAAACAATTCTTCCTGTTTCAAAGTTTGGTTCATTTTCTCCCTTCTTTGTAGATTTTGCCTTTCTACTTGAGCAGTTGGAAGGATTCTAAGGTCAGAAGTGTCTGTCCACAGCTCTGTGTGTTGATTACTTATTGTGTAAACACCTGCTTGTTTTTGCCAAATTCATATGGATTTCTGTCATGGGTATGTTTATTTTGAATCCTTTAGATTTAAAATGTGATGGTTGTTGTACAATAAAATACCTATAATCTCTTTTATTGTCCTTGTAATCTATACTACCTTCATTTATAAAATATGACTATGTTTTGTAAAGTTCATTCTAAAATTCAAAGAGTGTAAAATGAAAACTGCTCAAAATATTTCTGTGTATACATTGAGAGTTGCATAAAATTTGTAATAATGTCCATCAGAAGCTTCTTGAAACAACTTATTCTGAATATTTGTTCTTTTTCTCAAGTATTTTTTATTAGATATTTTTCTTATTTACATTTCAAATGTTATCCTCTTTCCCGGTTTCCCCTCCAAACCCCCATCCCATCCTCCCTCCCTCTGCTCACCAACGCACTCACTCTTGCTTCCCTGTCCTGGCATTTCCCTACAATGGGGTATAGAGCTTTCTCAAGGCCAAGGGCCTCTCCTCCCATATAGCTGAAGCGTTATACTAGAAATTTAGTATGGGTTTAAAAGTTAATATACTAGAATTCCAATGTTAATTTAGACATTTTTATAATTGCCCTGAAAGCAAATTATAGATATTTAAAATAAAATATATTATCATTTACTATTAATAATTAATTAATTAATTATTAATAGTTAAATGATGAAATAACTACAAGTTAAATTTAAAAGCATACACTGTTTCTGTTAAGTCTGCAAGCGAACTGCCTATATATAAGATCAAAAGTATCAACCAGAACCTCAGAGCTCCCAGGGACTAAGCAAACAACCATGGCTCCAGCTCCATGTGTAGCAGAGGATGGCCTTGTGAGGCATCAATGGAAGTAGATGTCCTTGGTCCTAGGAAGGCTAGATCGATGCCCCAGTGTGGGGGAATTGATTGCAGAAAAGTGAACGTGGGTGGGTGGGTGGAGGAACACCCTCATAGAAGCAGGGGGAAGGAGGATGAGATAGGGTGTTTGGGGGGGGCAGGAAACTGGGAAACTGGATAACATTTGAAATGTATATAAAGAAATATCTAATGAAATATGAAAGAAAAAAGAAGGTAGAATTAAATTTGGAACATGTATTACAAATACAAAATATAAGCGGACCTTCCTTATTAAGACAGAGTTGATCAGATCAAAGGATTCAAACAAGCAATAATATGAAAACAAATGAAGAGAAGCAAAATTAACTAAAACCCTTCAGGATTCTGATGTGTTTTAACTAGTGTGTCAGGATACCTTTAAATTTACATACTGAGAAATAACCAGGTAGAACAAGACAATGATAGCTAAAGACTACTCTTTCAGAAACTTTGTTTTACCTGTTGAAGAATTTCACTTTTTTAATACCTACTGAAAGAGGTGCAGGGCAGTGAAATTAAAACAAAATTTTACAAATGAGATTTTAAGCAAAGAAAGAACACATTAATAGTATCATGTTTTCATATCCTGAGATCAAGCTTGAGCATTTCTGGGTACCAGTGAATTCCATTATCTAACATCTTGGTTCATTCACAGTATCTTCATTATCTTAAGAATATACAATTTTGAGACGCAGATTATTATTTCTTTTTCTTTTTTGGAGTACATATTATTGCCAACAGCTTCTAGTTATTCAGAGTTGGGCGTGAGAGGTATTAGAAGATTCCTCTTTTCAAATGAAAGATTCCTCAGTCACCTTAAAGAAGACAAATAGACGGAATCCTGAAAAATATCTGCCTATTTCAAAAAATAAAACGTCAAGAGTTAGTTTTAAAACTCTTAAAGAAAAACCAAGGGGCATTTATCTTTATGTGGACTAAGGCATTATCTTCTTGCTAAGATATTTACTGCTTCTTACCATTCATCCCAGGGTATACTCAATCCTCAAACTGTAGCTCATAGGAGAAATCACATTGTCCCTAGATACAATGAGGGTGAAACAGAGAGTGTGCTAAGAATTCTAATATAGTCACCAGAGAAATTCAGTGTCAGAAAGAATTGGGCTTTATAGTAAGAAAGTGTGAAGAAGTGAATGTAAGCCACTAAAATCAACTCAGTTTCATAATAGAGAAGATTAAGGCAAACATAGCTGTCACAAATGCATTCAAAACCAAACATCCAAAGTAATGAAAAGTATATCATACTTCAATTATTCAGGGGTTAAAACTAAAATTAAAATCCATTACATTATAATAAGAACTTGACTATATAAACTCCTTAAAAACCAATATTATCTAATAAATGTAACAAACTGGAGTATACTGTCATACAGAAACCATTATTTAAAAATACATAAAGAAAAAAACCCACATTTTTGCTAGTTCATGTAAAGAGACTAATTTGTTACATAGTTAAAAAGAGAAAAGAATGAACTCAGATATCTTCAACAAGTACTTCAAAAATTAAAATTAAATTAAAAATAAACAGAAGGGATTGTACAATGTCCAGAACCCAGCAAGGAAATGACTGAAGGAAAATGACTGACATCCCTAACAACAAACTTGTGATACCAGGAGAATAGGTCTCAGGTCTTCACTAGCTGTCAAGAAGTCATCTCTTGAGTATTGCATCTAGACAGGGTTATGAGTCGAAATAGTGTGTTGTGATGTCCACATCTGTAATTAATTAAAACTCAAATGCCTAACCAAACTTGTGAAGGTTTTTTCTTAATTAAATCATTTGATGTGTGAGTAATCAATCCTAATATTAATCACTGGTGGAAAGATACAACTTGAATCTGGACTTTGTGAGGTTGGAAGATCAAGCATAATTCTGGGCCTCGTCATATACAGGCGAATTAAATGAAGAATATGGAGGAAGAAAGTTTTGCCCTTTGTCTGCTTGCTCTCACCTTGACAACAAGATTATTTGTTCACTGGCATCTGAGCCTACTTCTTTGGGATTCTAGTTAACATTGATGAACACCTAGATATCCAAACTTGTGGACAAAGCAACTACTAGATTCTTGGACCTTCCCTTAGTAGACAGCCACTGTTGGAGGAGCTGGACTACAAACTCTAAGACATTCTATATGTGTGTGTGTGTATGATATATATATATATATATATATATATATATATATGTGTATATTGTAGTATATAACACATTATATATTTTACATTATTTATATATTATAATATTTGTATATAATTTTCTTCTATCAAATAATTTTATTATATTAAGATATATACACATATATATTTATAAAATATAAATTATATATATATATATATATATATATATATATCCTAATACAATATAATACACATATATATTTATATAATTTTTGAAAAAAATTTAAAACGTGTGATGAATTTCAGGTAAGAAAACAGATAAATGTTATCCTTTATTAATTTTCATGTGCATAGTATTTACAAATTTTGAAGTCTTTGAAAGAAAACAGTACTTTTATAAAAAATCGAGTATTTTGCTTAAGTAAAATATACTAGCAATTTTATCATAAGTAAATGAAGATGTTTTAATTTCTCAATTTTAGTATTAATCACTCCAACAATTAAAAAAAATTAGCCGGTGCTAACAATGACTATGATAATGTCCCATTGAGACACTTTCTTAAGAAGGTTTGTCAGGTATTTGGGAACACAAGTCCAGGGCAAATATTGATCCACATATATGATGATCATTTGGCCAGAGATGATGTGAAAATAGTTACAGAAAGTGCCAAAATAAACAATTTTTGTAGCTGTCAAAATAAAGAAGGAGGCCTTTAGGAGCAGGTAGTAATGTGCATGGGAGATATTGCACGACTACCATTCTTGCTTCATAAAAATGAGGTTTGCTCATGTCTCTAGGTGCATATATAGCAGAAGATGACCTAACTGGCCATTATTGGGAAGAGAGGCCCCTTGCTCATGCAAAGATTATATGCCCCAGTAAAGAGGAACACTAGGGCCAAGATGTGGGAGTAGGTGGGTAGGGGAGCAGGGTGGTGGATGTGGGAGGGTTTAGGGGACTTTCGGGATAACATTTGAAATGTAAATGAAGAAAATATCTAATAAAAAGTGGGAAAAAAAATAAAGAAAAAAAAAAGAAAAAAATGAGGTTCTGAGCTTGATTTTCAGCCCAGTGGGAGTTTCTGTCTCAAAAGTCAAGGGGGAACACACTGAGCAATGATTTCTATGGTTGAGTTTTAGTCCTCTACATGCACACACACACACACACACACACACACACACACACACACCAAGAGTAAGAGAGGGGGAAAGAGGGGAGAGGAGGAAGAAGAAAAAGAAAGATTATAGATCATGATTATGTGGATTACAATAAGAAAAATTATTTGCTATTTTAAACAAAGAAATATGCTACACATTTTAAGTAATAACTAATACTGATAATGTTAAAGTCACAATAAGAAGAGCAACATCAAGTTTTATTTTTAACATAGTATAATTTCTATACAAAAAGTAACACTTTATTATTTCAGAGGAAGTAGTGTCTTGCTGAGAATTCTAATCTACTGAAGTTGAATAGATACTTTGGAAACAGTAGGCTCTCTCTTTCTGTGTCATCAAAAGTCAATGGGCCAAACTTTTACTTACGATTTTATGAATAAAATCCATTATTCTTAATATTTACAATTAGTATACTTAAGCAAACTTAAGTAGAGTTAATAATCTATAGACTTTATAAAAATTAAAGTAATATTTAGACATGACATTTTAAAAAGTAGGTTGGCAATTGGCATTATGAATATTACTAATTATATAAATATTTTAAATTATTTAGTTTTGATATTTTAATATATCATTCCCACTTCAATTCTTCTTTCCAAACGCATTCATATATATATATATATATATATATATATATATATATATATATGCATGTATATTTCCTTACTCTTTTTTAAACTCATGGCATATATTTTAGTATTTGTTACATACATCTGTACGCATGAGTGTGTGTGTATATATATATATATATATATATATATATATATATATATATGTGTGTGTGTGTGTGTGTGTGTGTGTGTGTGTGTGATATACACATCTTCCCAGATCCAAATCCCCATGCCTAATTATCCAAGTTAGAGTCCTTACTTTTTTTTCAATTTTTTATTAGATATTTTCTTAATTTACATTTCAAATGTTATCCCAAAAGTCCCCTCCCCCCTCCCCTCGCCCTGCTCCCCTGCCCACCCACTCCCACTTCTTGGCCCTGGTGTTCCCCTGTATTGGGGCATATAAAGATTGCAATACCAAGGGACCTCTCCTCCCCATGATGGCTGACTAGGCCATCTTCTACTACATATGGAGCTAGAGACACGAGTTCTGGGGATTCTGGTTAGTTCATATTGTTGTTCTTTTTCTAGGGTTGCAGATCCCTTCAGCTCCTGGGGTTCTATCTCTAGCTTCTCCATTGTGGGACCTGTGTTCCATCATATAGATGACTGTGAGTATCCACATCTGTATGAGACAGCTATATCAGGGTCGCTTCAGTAAACACTTGCTGTCCTATGCAATAGTGTCTGAGTTTAGTGACTGATTATGGGATGGATCCCCTGGTGGGGTAGTCTCTGTATGGTCCATCCTTTTATCTTAGCTCTAAACTTTGTCTCTGTAACTCCTTTCATGGGTATTTTGTTTCCTATTCAAAGGAGGAATGAGGTCTTCCTTCTTGATTTTCTTGTGTTTGGCAAATTGTATCTTGGCTATTCTAAGTTTCTGGGCTAATATCCATTTGTCAGTGAGCGCATATCAAATGACTTCTTTTGTGATTGGGTTACTTCACTAAGGATTACTTTTTATAAATCAATCAGCAAATATTTTTAGTAGCTGACCTCAAACCTCTGAACCATCTCTCCAGCTCACTGTAACATTTCCTTGTGGGTTTTTTTGGTATTATTATTATTATTATTATTATTATTATTATTATTATTATTATTGGTTTTTCAAGACAGGGTTTCTATGTATAGCCCTGGCTGTCCTGGAACTCACTTTGTAGACCAGGCTGGTCTCCAACTCAGAAATCTGCCTGCCTCTGCCTTCCAAGTGCTGGGATTAAAAGTGTGTGCCACCATCGCCCAGCTCCTTGTTTTAACTTGTATACAATAATTCTACACATGAAACTTCTGTTTATGTTATTTCTACTCCTCCTTACCCTTCTTACTTCTCTCATGCTCTGTACTATTTCAAATTATTGACCTCTTCTTCTGATGATTTTTGCTGCTACAAATTTCTTAAGTGATATGCAATTATTTTGAATTGTTTACTTTTCTCTACTAGTGCGCTGTACAGCCTTCTAAACTATATCACAATTTTTATTAAAATATGTCTACATTTTATATTTTTAAAAGTTCTGAACTGAATAAATGTTATCTTCTATTTTTCCTCAAGCCATTAATTTTAAAGAAAACTATATAGAAGCATATATAAGCTTAATCTATCATATAAGCGTGATAGTTCTCAATGATGTGCCGTAATCTGAAAGTATAAGTCAAAGACATCCATTTCTCCTTATGTTGCTATTAACAATGGTGCTTGTCATAGCAATATAAAACAAGCTAGAGTAATGCATTGGGATGTAAGGGGCTAGATGTAGAGAAGGAATTATCTATGCTATTTGTTTACATCAGAGATCTTCCATCCTCCCTTCTTTCATTTCTTCCCCCCTTCCTTACTTTCTTCCTCCCTTCTTCCCTCCCTTCCTCATTTCCCTTACCTCTGCCTCCTATTTCTCAGCTTTCTTTTGCTCCTCATGTCTTTGACTGTGTGTGTGCGCACAGATATCTCTGTGTATTCATTTTGTTATTATTCAACATGTTTCAATACCACTTTTACATGATCTCTCTTCTTGAATTTTACATCTCTGACTTTATTCATTTACCTAAATTTATTTGTGATTGCAATGTAAACCCTGGTGGCAAACTAATGATGTAAAAAAAAATAGTGAAACATCTTTAGTACATGACAGGCATTTCCTTGCTGAGGTAAAATATGCTCTCAGCAGCATCAATGTTTCACTTTCCAGGTTATAAACAAATATTCTCTAGTGATCTATGGATTTTGATGTTTATATGATTTGAACATATTTTTTGTTTGTTTTCCTCTTTAAAATGTTCTCCAAGAATAAGGCCTCTCATGCTACTACATATAGAAATTCAATGTCAGGCCTAATAGAATGAAACATGTTAGACAAGTTCTGTTCTAATATAAGTTATAGTATTATAGGCCATGGGGCTCAATGGTAATAAACTAAGAGCTTACATGAAATAAAGTGTTTTTACAAAGGGCATATAAACCAATCTCACATCCAGGGGGATGATGTGACCAAATAGAGGTTCATCTCTTGTTTTGCTAATAGGAAGTGTATGTATCTACTAATTTATTTCATGTACTATCCTTTTCATTGTCTTATTATCTAGTGTGAAGAATGTAGATTGACTGTATTTGGATGTGGAAAGGATTAATAACATGTATAACAATATGAGTGAATACTTGGAAATTATAACAAAGCATTTATATATGTGTATATTTATATCAATATTTGATATTATAAACAACTATAAAATATAACAAACTCATCAATTAATAATAGGAAGAATATAAACAAACACTTATTAAAATAATTTTATAATGTAAATTTAAAACACTATGAAAGATTTAATATAAATTCATACTGCAAAGGATCAGATTATAATGCTCTGGGAAAACAGATTGCCAGGAGGTGTTGGTATACAGATTCATTTTAACAGTAACAAAAATGGAATTGTGTTTGTTTTCAAATTGTAAAATACATCTAGTAATTACAATAGAAAAGGTTTATGTAGAAGCACAAAATTCCTCACTAATCTAAGCATTCCTAAACAGCAGAAATCAATCTAGGACATCACAATACATGATTTAAAAATACACTAGGGAGGTGGGTAAGTCACAAAACAGCATGGGATTGCTATAAAAACAGACAATCAGAAAGATAGAACTTGAACCAATGTAGTTATAATCATTTGAATATTGAGAATAGTACTAAAACCTACTTAACAAACATCAGTAAAGCCAAGTGCCAATATGTAAAAGTTCAAACAATCTCCCTTCCCTAACCCTGTGAAAAGTCAACTTAGAATATTTTCATCAGATTACCTGCAAGAATCAGAGGGCAAAATATGAAGACTCATTTGTCCTAGAAATAAATTTGTAAATGGGACTCAAAGCACAAAGGAAACAAAGGAAAAATAGAAAAAAGTTAAGTGATAACAAACTATGAGGGTCTGTAGATATTTTAAAAATAATATTCAACCATTTCAAGGTTCTTCAATGCCATTCATCAGTTTGTGCAAGAGAAAAAAATCAGAAACATATGAAAAAGATACAAGTGCCCATTTTTATTCCAGTGCTATTATACAACATACATACATACATACATACATACATACATACATACATACACACATACACATATAGAGACAGACAAACAGAAAGACAGACAGAGACAGAGGGACAGAGACTGTATGGTTTTTTTCCCTTCTTTAAACAATTATTCAACTATTGAGAATGAAATCCTTGGTTGTTTGGAGACTTCCAAGGAGACCTTTGGCCAAACTATTCTATTAGATGTAACCCAGTTATGGTACTGGAAGCTTCAGTTGGTGACAAAAGATGTCTAGTTTACAGTCTGTCTCCCTCATTATTTGGCAATTGTATTTTGCTCACCTTCATATCTGTATAGATTTAGAAAGCTTCTATTGTATTATGATTCCATATTTACCTCAAATGTACCTTCATATCTGTATAGATTTAGAAAGCTTCTATTGTATTATGATTCCATATTTACCTCAAATGTACCTTCATATCTGTATAGATTTAGAAAGCTTCTATTGTATTATGATTCCATATTTACCTCAAATGTACCTTCATTTTATCTGACTCTTCCCATAATCCTTTCCTGTGCATCTCTTCTCTTCCCATATCTACTTGATCTTTCTAATTCAGTCTTCTCCCTCATCAAATTTAACTATATATTCCATTTTGCTCTCTGAGGGATAGTTGTATGAACCTGTCCCCTGAAATACCTTACTTTATGGATTATAGCTTGGCTACAATGTATCTAAAGTTTAAATCCACAGATATACCATATTTGTCTAAGATGAGACAGCCTCCTGGTTGTTTCTCCTATCAAATTCTTTCTATATCTCTAGCATATGACTAGAAGACTATACTTATGATATATATGATAAGAATACTTTTATAAGTAGATATAAGAGATTTCAAGCATGAGCTTCAAATGATAGAAACAGTCAAAGCATAGCAAGGGGATATTTGCTAATCTATTCATGGTTCTGAGTACTTCAAACTATTTTTGGAAAAAATAATATAGCAAAACAAGAAATAATTGTCACTTTGCTTTCAGTCACTTCCAATTTACTTGATGAAAAGTCTTTATACTTTATACCCTCTTCTCCATTTAAGTTGATGAATCATCTTATAACACACAAGAGACAATATAATTCTTTTAAAACCAGATGGCCATTGTCTATTACTATTTGAGAAGGTGCCAGTCCAGTGAAACAAGCTAGGGAATATACTCTTCAAATAGGCCCTGCTTGGAATTTCAGGAGGTACAATACCGGGAGATAGTCCTTAGGGAAATCAGTTGTCCACTGATGGAAAACTAACTAGAGATACCAAATTTGAAAATATCATTAAGAGATAACTGAGTTTTGTTGTATTTGGAAACCCTTGAATAAAAAGATGAAAATGTAATTATTACTTTTCCCATATAGAAATCTATGTATTGTCTCAGAGTAATGTGGAATCTAGCCATGAACTTCTACTATCATAAAGAAGACATGGAAGAGATAGCATTTCAAATCAATTAGCTTTTTTTTGACATAGTCAAGAAGGTAGTATATGTAGTCATGTGCATGCAGGCTATAATCCAACACACACACACACACACAAAAGCCAAGAAAATAAAACAAAACAAAGCTGTAACCATTATTGAACTTGTTTTTGTCTTTCTAAGATAAGTAGAAACAACAGCTATGACAGAAGTGTAAGTGACAACCGGACTGTAACTATTCATAAGTGTTGGTGCAAATCATAACACTTTAGGGGCAGAAACAAAAGACTGGATTCATGAACAATGGCAGATTATTATTGCTGTTAACATGTTCCTTGGGCCTTCCAAGGCACAACAGAAAAGCAGAGATTGGTCTCTACAAATTCTTGTCAAGTTACAAGTAGAATGTGCTTAATAGATGCAAAGGGTACATAGATTTACTCTATTCCTCACTTTAGCTCACACTAACTACAGAGCTAGAAAATGTATTCCTTGTATGCCAAGCTGGAACCCACAGTTATGACCAAACCAATTCGCTTTATAATCCTCTGAGCCATGATAATTGGAGTGTGTGTATTTCAGTTGTACTTTATGACTCACATTGTCCTTTTTTTATAACATCCTACTAATTTATTCCAATTATACTGTGAGAGATAAATATGAAAAGCTCTTACCATCAACAAGCTCTGACAACTTCTGAACTTGCTATCAAGCTACTTCATGTTACCTCACACTTCTTTCTTTTTTACTTTTTGAAAATTTTCTTTATTTACATTTAATATGTTATCCCCTTTCCTGATTCCTCTCATTCACGGAAACCTTCTAACCGATACCTCCTCCCTCTGCTTCTATGAAGGAGTTCACCCACACACCCATGCCCACCTCCTCACCCTTAAATTCCCCTACACTGGGACATCCATTGAGCCTTCACAGGACCAAGGCCTCTTTTCCCATTGATGCCTGACAAGGCCATCCTCTACTACATATCTATCTGGAGCCATGAGTCCCTCCAGGTGTACTGCTTGGTTGGTGGATTAGTCCCTGGGAGCTGTGTGTGTGTGTGTGTGTGTGTGTGTGTGTGTGTGTGTGTGTGTGTGGTCTGATTGGTTGATATTGTTGTTCTTCCTATGGGGTTGAAAACCTCTTCAGCTCCTTCAGTCCTTTCTCTAACTCCTCCATTGGGTATTCCATGCTCAGTCCAATGGTTGGCTACAAGCAGCAGCCTCTGTATTTGTCAGGCTCTGGCAGAGATTCACAGGAGTCAGCTATATCAGGTTCTTTTCAGCAAGCACATCTTGGCATTCACAATAGTGTTGGGTTTGGGTGACTGTATATGGGATGAATCCCCTGGTAAGATAGTTTCTGGTTGGGCTTTCTTTCAGTCTCTGCTCTACACTTTGCCCCCACATTTGTTTCCATCAATATTTTGTTCCCCTTTCTAAGAAGGACCAAATCACCCACATTTTGGTCTTCCTTATTCTTGAGCTTCATGTGGTCTGTGAATTGTATCTTGGGTATTCTGAGCTTTGGGGCTAATATCCACTTAGCAGTGAGCGTATACCATGTATGTGATTGGGTTATCTTACTCATGATAATATTTTCTTATTGCATCCACTTGCCTAAGAAATTAATGAATTCATTGTTTTTAATAGCAGAGTAGTAATTCGTTGTAAATGTAGAACATGTTCGGTATCAATTTTGCTGTTGAAGAACATCTGGGTTCTTTCAAACTTATGGGTATTATAAATAAGGCTGCTATGAACAAAATGGAGCGTGTGTTCTTGTTATATGTTGGAGAATCTTTTGGGTATATGTCCAATATTCTGAAGAACTGACAGACTGATTTCCAGAGTGGTTGTATCTCCCATGGTTTCTTTGGACAGAAAATCAAAAAGAATTAAATCATTAGTATATTAGTATATCTCCTGGAGGTCATACTCATAGTCCCATTTACATGGATAGTATGCCTCAGGGAAGATGAAGAATGTGCAGACTGCCTGGGATCTAATAGGCATCAGACTCTTCTAAATCTTTCCTGTTCCTGATAATGATTTTGGTCTTAGCTAGACTAAATATATCAAAGATGAGTGCCCCAAAAGAAAGAAAACCTATTATCTAGGTTTGCAAATGACTTAATAGTAAGCAGAGCCTAGTCAAACAACAGATGGGGAGCTTGGGCACAAACTCAGTGGACTGTCCCAAGGTCCCCAGAGGACTCTCCACAACTCAAGCACCCTAGCACACCCAGGATATAGGGATAACTGGTGAGTGGAATGAAAAATTTGTTCCAAAACAACCAGAAGGTTCCTGTGTCAGCAGGAAAAGGAACACAGGAAAGCCAACCAACCATCGTCTGGGGTTCCTTCCGGTCCTCACCAGCCCCAGGCCACCTCGGGCATGAACTCAGTGGAGAGTCCCACTGCCCCTAGAGGGCTCTACACACTGCAGGGGCCCTAGCACACCCAGGATCTTAGGATCACTGAGAAGAGTTGGCCTCCAGAGAGGGCTCTGAAACTGGGACTCAGGTAAAAATGACATCATATATTGCTGACCTCTCAGAGACCAGTCCATGCAGGAGAGCACATGGGCCTCTGAAGCAACAGAGCTTATTAGACAGGGACACTTTAGACCTTCATCTTCAGCCTGGAGGCAGATCTGAGCTCCAGACTTCTGTGAACCTTCCCTGCAAGAGGAGAGCTTGCCTGCAGAGAGTGCTCTGAGCACTGGGACTCAGGAGAGAGTTGGACTCCCAGCAGTGCTGACAGAGCCTAACACAATTACAGGAGGAACAAGCTCCAGCCAGAGAAAGCTATATCAACTAGCACCAGAGATTACAAGATTGTGAAAAGCAAACATGAGAATCTTACTAACAGAAATTAAGACCACTCACCATCATCAGAACCCAGCACTCCCACCACAGTGAGTCTTGGATACTCCAACATACCTGAAAAGCAAGATTTGGTTTTAAAGTCATATCTCATGATCCTAGTAAAGGATTTTAAGAAGGGCATTAATAACTTAAAGGATACAGGAGAACACTGGTAAATAGGTAGAAGTCCTTAAAGAATTACAGGAAAACACTGCAAAACAGGTAGTAGTCCTTAAAGAGGAAACACAAAAATCCCTTAAAGAATTCCAGGAAAACACAGCCAAGCAGGTGATGGAATTGAACGAAACCATACAAGACCTAAAAACAGAAATAAAAACAATAAAGAAAACCCAAAGGGAGTCAACTCCAGTGATAGAAATCCTAGCAAAGAAATCAGTAGCCATAGATGTGAGCATCAACAACAGAATAAAGAGATGAAAGAAATAATCTCAAGTGCAGAAGATTCCATAGAAAACATGGACACAACAATCAAAGAAAATGCAAAATCCAAAATGATCCTAATGCAAAACATCTAGGAAATCCAGGACACAATGAGAAGACCAAAACTAAGAATAATAGGTAGAGATGAGAATGAAGATTTTCAACTTAAAGGTCCAGCAAATATCTTCAACAAAATTATAGAAGAAAATTTCCCTAACCTAAAGAAAGGAATGCCCATGAACATACAAGGACTCCTACAGAACTTTAAATAGACTGGACCAGAACAGAAATTACGCCTGACACATAGTAATCAGAACAAATGCACTCAATATAGAATATTAAAAGCATGAAGGGAAAAAAAATCAAGTAACATATAAAGTCAGACCTATCAGAATTACACCATACTTCTCACCAAAGACTATGAAAATGAGAAGATCCTGGACAGAGGTTATACAGACACTAAGAGAACACAAATGCCAGCCCAGGGTACCATATCCAGCAAAACTCTCAATTACCATAGATGGATAAACCAAAGTATTCCATGACAAAACAAAAATTCACACAATATATTTCCATGAATCCAGTCCTTCAAAGGATAATAAAGGGAAAACTCCAACACAAGGAGGTAAATGACACCCCAGGAACAGCAAGAAAGTCATCATTCATTAAAACTAAAAGAACATAGCCTCAAGAACAGAATCCCAAATTTAATAAGAAATAAAACAGGAAGAAACAATTACTCTTCCTTAATATCTCTTAATATCAATTGACTCAGTTTCCCAATAAAAAGACACAGACTAAGAGACTGGCTATATAAACAGCACCCAATGTTTGCTGCATACAGAAAACCCACTTCAGGGTAAAAGACAGACACTACTTCAGGGTAAAAGACTGGAAAACAATTTTCCAAGCAAATGGTCTGAAGAAACAAGCTGGAGTAGACATTCTAGTATTGAATAAAATTGACTTACAACCCAAAGTTATCAAAAAAGACAAAAATGGACACTTCATATTCATGAAAGGTAAAATCTTCCAAAATGAACTCACCATTCTGAATATCTATCCTCCAAATGCAAGGGCATCCACATTCATTAAAGATACTATACCCTGATGTTTTTCCATCTTGAAGGAAGTATTTGTGTGGAGCCCACCGTTAAGAGACTTTTAATTGTAAAAAGACTTTGGATGTTAGAAGATATTGGATAATTTTAAAGGATTTAACTTTTAATATGTAAAGATTGTGGGACTTTTAAAGTTTTTAGATCTTGGGAATGAATAAGAAACTAAGGGTTGAGGCTTACTAGTGATGTGTTTGTGTGTCAAGTTGACAAGGGGTCAATTGTACTGGCTAGTTTTGTGTCAACTTGACACAGGCTGGAGTTATCACAGAGAAAGGAGCTTCAGTTGGGGAAATGCCTACACGAGACCCAGCTGTAAGGCGTTTTCTCAATTAGTGATCAAGGGGATGTCCCCTTGTGTGTGGGGCCATCTCTGGGCTGGTAGTCTTGGGTTCTATAAGAAAGCAAGCTGNCACTCCTCCATTGCTAGTGGGATTGCAAGCTGATACAACCACTCTGGAAATCAGTTTAGTGGTTTCTCAGAAAACTGGACATAGTAATACTGGAAGATCCAGCAATATCTCTCCTGGGCATATACCCAGAAGATGTTCCAACTTGTAATAAAAACACATGCTCCACTATGCTCATAGCAGCCTTACTTATAATAGCCAGAAGTTGGAAAGAATCCAGATGTCCCTCAACAGAGGAATGGATACAGAAAATGTGGTACATTTACACAACAGAGTACTACTCAGCTATTAAAAACAATGAATTTAAAAAAAAAAAAACAAAACAAACAAAAAAAAAACAATGAATTTATGAAATTCTTAGGCAAATGTATGGATCTGGAAGGTATCATACTGAGTGAGCTAACCAAATCACACACAAAAAAATACATATGATATGCTCTCACTGATAAGTGGATATTATCCCAGAAACTTAGAACACCCAAGATACAAATTGCAAAACACATGAAGCTCAAGAAGTAGGAAGATCATGAGTGGATACTTTGTTCCTTCTTAGAATGGGGAAAAAATACCCATGGAAGTAGTTACAGAGACAAAGTTCAGAGCTAAGGCAGAAGAAATGACCATCCAGAGACTGCCCCACCTGGGGATCCATTCCATAAACAGCTACCAAACCCAGACACTATTGCATATGCCAGAAACTTTTTGCTGACAGGACTCTGATATAGATATCTCGTGTAAGGCTATGCCAGTGCTTGTCAAATACAGTAGTGGATGCTCACAGTCATCTATTGGATGGAACACAGGACCCCTAATGAAAGAGCTAAAGTAAGTACTCAAGGAGCTAAATGGGTCTGCAATCCTATAGGAGGAACAACAATATGAACTAACCAGTACCCCCCTGAGCTTGTGTCTCTAGTTTCATGTGTAGCAGAGGATGGCCTAGTCGACCATCAATGGGAGGAGAGGCCCTTGGTCTTGTGATGATCATATGCCCCAGTGTAGGGGAATGCCAGTGCCAGGAAGCAGGTTGGGCTGGTTTGGGAGCAGGGCTGGGGGAGGGTATAGGGGACTTTTGGAATATCATTTTAAATGTAAATGAAGAAAATATCTAATAAAAATTAAACAAACAGAGATCACTGGAGGTTCCCTCGTTGCTGGTTTCTCCAAGTTATAGTGTAAGGATGAAGTATATAAAAATAAATTGTAATAGCTTAGATTTTAAAATAGAAACATCATATTGTTTTGCATAAAATGCTTGAAATAACAGATGGCAAAATGAAGTAAAATAGAGAAAAAAGGGGTAAGAGTGAAAATGAACATTATAACACAATAAATGTCAAGACACATAATTAAATATAATAGGCATTATAATATACCCATAATTCTCTCCTTGAGAATGTATAGATCTGACTTTTTTATTAGATATTTTCTTCAATTATAGATATGATTTGTGTACCCATGCTATTAATACAGTGGTTAGATATCTGTGCTTAAAATGAATATCAGAAGACAAATGTTTTGAAACCATATTAAAATAATTTCCCCACTTAAATGATCAGATATGAATCTTTGAATTTGGAAGCAAATTTATTCATCTTAATACTGTCACTTTTAACCCCTTGGTTCATTATTGCTTCTACAGTTTGAACAATGATTGATATCAAGTACCAATGTGAACAAAACAAGAATTATTGTTTTATCATGACCAGAGATATAAATAACAAAATAAATAGGAACCTACCATCCTCAGTTTTAGTAGGTTAATAAGTTCTGTGTTTTATTACCCGCTTGAGATAATTTAAAAAATTCTATGTGCCTTTAGTTCTCAACAAAGAGGTTGTTGGATTTTCTAATTTATATTTTAGTATTAGGAAAGCATCCAAGAGATACATAGCAGATGATATGTCTCTTAGCATCTTTGTGCATTAATTTTTATTATTTTTCATTTTACATTTGTATTACTGGTGACGTATCTCTGATTCTAGGATGATGTACAATATAATTACGTAAAGTGTGACTGCTTCTTCACTTTTGTCATGTATTTATAAGCTGGTTGAAATGTTACCAGTAACATCCTAAGCCCTGTAACAAATCTGTTAGTAATGAAGATCATGGTATATAGACATGCCATCCTACACTCAGGTTTTCCCATATTCGTTTCCTTCCTTGGTCTGCAACAATATGAACCTACTCCACTTTGACAAAAATTCTATTATCAATTAAAAATTCTCCATTTCTTATGTGTGCATTTAAAGTCAATAAATCCATTTACAGATAGCAAAATTCCTCTCTACAAATCTCATCAGAGGATATTTCCTTATAGCAATAACTTTTACTCAATTACATAAAAATACCACCTTTCTCCTTTTTCTCTAGAAAAATGTTCATTCCCTCTGTGTTTGCAGTTGGTATAGTAACTGGGAATACCATTCTAATTAAGATATTCTTGAGGTAGAAATTAGTCTACAGTGTACTTTGGAGTCTCCAGGTGAATCATAGCCCAGAGCTTTTCCTTTTGTGTCACACTATAAAACATGACATCAGTGACTCTCTCAGTATTTATCTCTCTACTATATGTTTTCAAGCTAAATGTAACTGTTTCCTAGAGGAATCTTTGTTCTATTCTCTTTTAGAATATTTAGTACAGTTCTTGCATATTTTGAAAATGTTTTCTTTGCCATTATATATTGTTAGCCAAAGTCACTCCATTTCATAAAACCTTTTCATTTTGGATGAAATATTCCTGATTCTATATGTAGAGCATTTGATTTTATAGATCAAGGAGTAACACATATAAATTAATTATTCATGATTTATTCAGTGACTGAAAGCACACACTGTAGACTATGTTTCAATTACAGGCCACAGAACCTTCCCCCTTCCTCTGCAACCTATACAAAAGGATTCTAACTATACATAATGAGAGTGTCTACAGTGCTAATGATGCTTTAAGTAAGTCTCTTACCCAAAGATGAATCTGCCTTAAACCTTGAATCCCCAACTAAAACCCTATAATGTTAAACCTGAAGATGCTATGTCATAAGCTTTGTTCCTTCATAAATAATGACATCATTTTCTTAATATCAAGTTCATACGTGTGTAAGACTGACAGGGAGTAGAGCCCCTGATCCTGCAAAATTCTGAGGCAAAGGTGTCCCTTGGGTCCACTTGCAAGTTTTCTAACAGTTTACTGTAGCTTGATGCTTAGCCAGTTTTATGTTAGGAATTCAACATGCATGAAACAGAGATGAGGGTACTCAGTCACGTTAACAACTTAGAAAGAAAAAAGAAAGAAGCAAGTGGCGATGTTACAGTGAATTCTCAGGTGAACTTTTCAGTTATGAAAACATCTATTTTGAATGTGTAAACATTTTAACTGTTTTATTAAGGCATAGACTATACTATTCTTTGACACCTATTGGGTAGAGTGAAAATTTAAAGCCATAATGGTAAAAGATGGCATACTGATTGTAAAATAAATTAATAATAATAATAATAATAATAATAATAATAATAATAATTTTTGTATCTTTCATAATATAATTTTTCTAACTGCAATAAAACCACTGAACTTTAAAAAATTAAGTTCATATTCTATGATATATAGAATGGACTATACCCTCTGTTTTATTTTTCTTCTCTGTTTTCCTTGCTATGCTTTTTCCTTCCCTCTTTGCCTACATCTCTATAACTGTCTCTAAACATCTCTCATTATATTGCATGCTATACAATAAGCTCAATGAGGATGGAGATCAAGCTTACCTCATCACCTACTGATAACTAAAATCCTACACTCTGCTTAATCCATTGTAAATGTTTTAAAGTAATGAATGTACCTTTAAAATTCCTAGGTAATGTACTAGTGCTAATTACTTTTATGGTTTGTATTAATTCTTTGAAACTATATTCACTGAGAAAGAGAAATGGTGGTTGTGAATGAACAAAGCAAAACTGAAAAGACTATGGAGATTTATAATGTAGGAGAAGACGAATGGAGAATATTAAAGTGAGATTAAAGGGCAGAAAAAAATGACTCGATGATTAAGAATACTTACTACACTTGCAGAGGAATGAGGTTTTGCTCTCACCACCTACATGGCAACTCATAGCTATTCATTACTTTATTTCCAGGGAATCATACATTTTTTTCTTGCTTCAATGCACATACTTCGGCACACACACACACACACACACACACATATATGGATATATATATATATATATATATATATATATATATATATATATATATATATATATANCACTCCTCCATTGCTAGTGGGATTGCAAGCTGATACAACCACTCTGGAAATCAGTTTAGTGGTTTCTCAGAAAACTGGACATAGTAATACTGGAAGATCCAGCAATATCTCTCCTGGGCATATACCCAGAAGATGTTCCAACTTGTAATAAAAACACATGCTCCACTATGCTCATAGCAGCCTTACTTATAATAGCCAGGAGTTGGAAAGAATCCAGATGTCCCTCAACAGAGGAATGGATACAGAAAATGTGGTACATTTACACAACAGAGTACTACTCAGCTATTAAAAACAATGAATTTATGAAATTCTTAGGCAAATGTATGGATCTGGAAGGTATCATACTGAGTGAGCTAACCAAATCACACACACAAAAATACATATGATATGCTCTCACTGATAAGTTGATATTAGCACAGAAACTTAGAACATCCAAGATACAAATTGCAAAACACATGAAGCTCAAGAAGTAGGAAGATCATGAGTGGATACTTTGTTCCTTCTTAGAATGGGGAAAAAATACCCATGGAAGTAGTTACAGAGACAAAGTTCAGAGCTGAGGCGGAAGAAATGACCATCCAGAGACTGCCCCACCTGGGGATCCATTCCATAAACAGCTACCAAACCCAGACACTATTGCATATGCCAGAAACTTTTTGCTGACAGGACAATGATATAGATATCTCGTGTGAGGCTATGCCAGTGCTTGTCAAATACAGTAGTGGATGCTCACAGTCATCTATTGGATGGAACACAGGGCCCCTAATGAAAGAGCTAAAGTAAGTACCCAAGGAGCTAAATGGGTCTGCAATCTTATAGGAGGAACAACAATATGAACTAACCAGTACCCCCCTGAGCTTGTGTCTCTAGTTTCATGTGTAGCAGAGGATGGCCTAGTCTACCATCAATGGGAGGAGAGGCCCTTGGTCTTGTGATGATCATATGCCCCAGTGTAGGGGAATGCCAGTGTCAGGAAGCAGGTTGGGCTGGTTTGGGAGCAGGGCTGGGGGAGGGTATAGGGGACTTTTGGAATATCATTTTAAATGTAAATGAAGAAAATATCTAATAAAATTTAAACAAACAGAGATCACTGGAGGTTCCCTCGTTGCTGGTTTCTCCAAGTTATAGTGTAAGGATGAAGTATATAAAAATAAATTGTAATAGCTTAGATTTTAAAATAGAAACATCATATTGTTTTGCATAAAATGGTTGAAATAACAGATAACAAAATGAAGTAAAATAGAGAAAAAAGGGGTAAGAGTGAAAGTGAACATTATAACACAGTAAATGTCAAGACACGTAATTAAATATAATAGGCATTATAATATACCCACAATTCTCTCCTTGAGAATGTATAGATCTGACTTTTTTTATTAGATATTTTCTTCAATTATAGATATGATTTGTGTACCCATGCTATTAATACAGTGGTTAGATATCTGTGCTTAAAATGAATATCAGAAGACAAATGTTTTGAAACCATATTAAAATAATTTCCCCACTTAAATGATCGGATATGAATCTTTGATTTTGGAAGCAAATTTATTCATCTTAATACTGTCACTTTTAACCCCTTGGTTCATTATTGCTTCTACAGTTTGAACAATGATTGATATCAAGTACCAATGTGAACAAAACAAAAATTATTGTTTTATCATGACCAGAGATATAAATAACAAAATAAATAGGAACCTACCATCCTCAGTTTTAGTAGGATAATAAGTTCTGTGTTTTATTACCCACTTGAGATAATTTTAAAAATTCTATGTGCCTTTAGTTCTCAACAAAGAGGTTGTTGGATTTTCTAATTTATATTTTAGTATTAGGAAAGCATCCAAGAGATACATAGCAGATGATATGTCTCTTAGCATCTTTGTGCACTAATTTTTATCATTTTTCTTTTTACATTTGTATTACTGGTGACGTATCTCTGATTCTAGGATGATGTACAATATAATTACATAAAGTGTGACTGCTTCTTCACTTTTGTCATGTATTTATAAGCTGGTTGAAATGTTACCAGTAACATCCTAAGCCCTGTAACAAATCTGTTAGTAATGAAGATCATGGTATATAGACATGCCATCCTACACTCAGGTTTTCCCATATTCGTTTCCTTCCTTGGTCTGCAACAATATGAACCTACTCCACTTTGACAAAAATTCTATTATCAATTAAAAATTCTCCATTTCTTATGTGTGCATTTAAAGTCAATAAATCCATTTACAGATAGCAAAATTCCTCTCTACAAATCTCATCAGAGGATATTTCCTTATAGCAATATCTTTTACTCAATTACATAAAAATACCACCTTTCTCCTTTTTCTCTAGAAAAATGTTCATTCCCTCTATGTTTGTAGTTGGTATAGTAACTGGGAATACCATTCTAATTAAGATATTCTTGAGGTAGAAATTAGTCTACAGTGTACTTTGGAGTCTCCAGGTGAATCATAGCCCAGAGCTTTTCCTTTTGTGTCACACTATAAAACATGACATCAGTGACTCTCTCAGTATTTATCTCTCTACTATATGTTTTCAAGCTAAATGTAACTGTTTCCTAGAGGAATCTTTGTTCTATTCTCTTTTAGAATATTTAGTACAGTTCTTGCATATTTTGAAAATGATTTTTTTGCCATTATATATTGTTAGCCAAAGTCACTCCATTTCATAAAACCTTTTCATTTTGGATGAAATATTCCTGATTCTATATGTAGAGCATTTGATTTTATAGATCAAGGAGTAACACATATAAATTAATTATTCATGATTTATTCAGTGACTGAAAGCACACACTGTAGACTATGTTTCAATTACAGGCCACAGAACCTTCCCCCTTCCTCTGCAACCTATACAAAAGGATTCTAACTATACATCATGAGAGTGTCTACAGTGCTAATGATGCTTTAAGTAAGTCTCTTACCCAAAGATGAATCTGCCTTAGACCTTGAATCCCCAACTAAAACCCTATAATGTTAAACCTGAAGATGCTATGTCATAAGCTTTGTTCCTTCATAAATAATGACATCATTTTCTTAATATCAAGTTCATACGTGTGTAAGACTGACAGGGAGTAGAGCCCCTGAGGTCCTGCAAAATTCTGAGGCAAAGGTGTCCCTTGGGTCCACTTGCAAGTTTTCTAACAGTTTACTGTAGCTTGATGCTTAGCCAGTTTTATGTTAGGAATTCAACATACATGAAACAGGGATGAGGGTACTCAGTCATGTTAACAACTTAGAAAAAAAAAAAAAACAACTTAGAAAAAAAAAGAAAGAAGCAAGTGGCGATGTTACAGTGAATTCTCAGGTGAACTTTTCAGTTATGAAAACATCTATTTTGAATGTGTAAACATTTTAACTGTTTTATTAAGGCATAGACTATACTATTCTTTGACACCTATTGGGTAGAGTGAAAATTTAAAGCCATAATGGTAAAAGATGGCATACAGATTGTAAAATAAATTAACAATAATAATAATAATAATAATAATAATAATTTTTGTATCTTTCATAATATAATTTTTCTAACTGCAATAAAACCACTGAACTTTAAAGATTAAGTTCATATTCCATGATTTATAGAATGGACTATACCCTCTGTTTTATTTTTCTTCTCTGTTTTCCTTGCTCTGCTTTTTCCTTCCCTCTTTGCCTACATCTCTATATCTGTCTCTGTCTCTAAACATCTCTCATTATATTGCATGCTATACAATAAGCTCAATGAGGATGGAGATCAAGCTTACCTCACCACCTACTGATAACTAAAATCCTACACTCTGCTTAATCCATTGTAAATGTTTTAAAGTAATGAATGTACCTTTAAAATTCCTAGGTAATGTACTAGTGCTAATTACTTTTATGGTTTGTATTAATTCTTTGAAACTATATTCTCTGAGAAAGAGAAATGGTGGTTGTGAATGAACAAAGCAAAACTGAAAAGACTATGGAGATTTATAATGTAGGAGAAGACGAATGGAGAATATTAAAGTGAGATTAAAGGGCAGAAAAAAATGACTCGATGATTAAGAATACTTACTACACTTGCAGAGGAATGAGGTTCTGCTCTCACCACCTACATGGCAACTCATAGCTATTCATTACTTTATTTCCAGGGAATCATACATTTTTTTCTTGCTTCAATGCACATACTTCGGCACACACACACACACACACACACACACACACACACATATATGGAGATATATATATATATATATATATATATATATATATATATATATATATATATATATATATATATATATATATATATATATATATATATACACACATATATATATATATATATATATATATATATATATATATATATATATATATATATATATATATATATATATATATATATATATATATACACATACATACATATATGGATATAAATGTATATTCACACACATATATAGATCCATATAGATCCATAGATATTCAATTACACAAGTATAAATAAATGATTTTTAAAATTGTTTTATTTACATTCCAAGTGTTTTCCTCTTCCCAGGCCCTCCTCCAAGAGTTCTTCACCCCATCTCCCCTCCTCTTTCCCTCTGAGAAGTTGGTTCTCCACACATTTTCCTCTCTTATTCTCAAACCTCCTCTATGACCCACCCATCTCTAAGTCACCACCACTCCCACCATTCCCCTTCCCTTAGGCATCAGTTCTCTAGGGAATTAGGTATATCCTCTCCCACAGAAGCCAGACAAAGCAGTCGTCTAATACATAATATGTTGGGGACAACAGACAAGCTCATGGATGCCCTTTGATTGGTGGCTTAGACTCTGCGAGCTCCCAAGTGTTCAGGTTAGTTGCTACTGTTGTTTTTCCTATGGGGTTACCATCCCTTTCAGCTCCTTCAATCCTTTCCTTAATCTAACCAACCATAGGGGTCCTGACCTCAGTCCAATGGTAGGTTGTAAGTATCTGTATCTGTTTCCGTCAGCTGCTGGGAGAACCTCTCAAAGGACAGCCACACTAGGCTCCTGTCTGCAAGCATAACATGGCTTCAATAATAGTGGCAGGGATAAGTTACCACCTATGGGTAAGATCCCAATTTTGCTAGACCAGTGGATTATTTACCTTCAATCCATACTCCATTTTTGTCCCTGCATTTTATTTTGACAGAAACAGTTCTGAGTCAAAATTTTGAAGGTAGATTGGTGACTCCATCGCTCCACTACTAGCCCTGTCTATTTACTGGAGGTGATCTGTAGTGGCTATTCCTGGTTGTCAATTGGAATGAACTACAATCCAGAATTGGAAGGGTCACCAGTGACTGTAATCTGGAAGCTGGGAGATAGAAGTTTCTGACCTGGATCTTGGTATGGAAAGCTTGAAGACAGGGAGATCTCCGAGTTCATCTGGGATTAAAGGTGTGGTGGCACACACCTTTAATCTGGGCGACATCTTCTGATGGAGATCATATAAGGACATTGGAAGAAGGGAGTTTTGCTTTCACTGCTTCACCTGTGGGACTGAGTAACTGCTAGATCCTTGGACTTCCATTCACAGCTACTACTGAACCATTGTTGGGAATTGGACTGCAGACTGTAAGTCATAAATAAATTCCTTTACTATACAGAGACTATCCATAAGTTCTGTGACTCTAGAGAACACTGACTAATGCATGGCCTCTTCAGCTTCCATCTCCCCACTCTTGGGCACTTAGGCTAAGGTTATTCCCATTGAGTCCTGGAGCTTCTCACATCCCAGATATCTGAGACTTTCTAGATGTTCCCATCACTTTCCCACCTTCCACAATTGAATATTTCTGCTCTTACTCCTGGCCTTTTGGGCTTCTCCCCTATATCCCAAAATACATGATCCAGCACCCTTTTATGGTCTTGTGCAAGTTGTGGTACCTTCCCTATGAGAAGGGAAAGACTTATCATAAGAGTGATTAATAGTGATTTTTATTTCCTACTCCCCTGTTCTCTGTTCTGAAACTTTTTATATATAACACACTAACATTTTAATTACAAAACATTGCGTTTAATTTGTACTATAAATAAAAAATGGTGTAATTTATTTAAATGGCTGTAACTTTAATCTTATGACTTAACCAAAAATATGTATACTTAATAATTTTTCAAGTCCTTTGGTTTTAGGTCCTACCTATCTATTTTAAAGCTGTAAAGAAGGCCGAAAGAGAGTGCACATGGAAGACTTCTGGAAACTCAGAAATCTTCTCTCCTTCTTTCACCATTTTCTCCTCAGATCTTTATCATAATTCTTTTATTTATCTAATTTTTAAAAATTGATTTATTTGTGTCAAGGGAGGGCTGGTATATGTGAAGTTCAGAGGATAACTTTCAGAATCCAGTTCTTTCCCCATGTCATATATGTCTGGGGATTGAACTCATGTTATCATGTTTTACCAGAAGCATGTATATCCTCTAAATCATCTCACCAGTGCCAATACACTTCCTATTTCTAAGAGAAGTTTCAGTTAGCTTCACTTTCTCTCCAGTTTTTTTTTATCCACTCCACACCCTTCAAAGTACTTCCAGAATGTTCTTCTAGGATTGAAAATTTATCATAACACCCAGCTTTAAATCTTTCAGTGGCTTAGTCTCATAAGCAGGGAAAGGTTGGGTATAATTTGTTGCCTGTCTTATTTATATTCCTTTCCTATTATGCCTCCCTCTTCTCACTACACCTTTGATTATTTATAGATGCTTGGAAATGACCTTCTCCCTTACTCCTCAGGGCCTTTATGCAGGATTCTGATGTCTAGCATGGCTTTCTCCTACATTTTGCACTTGGTTAAATACCACAAGCATTTAATTTGTAGTTCAAGTGTTTTCAAATCTTGGCTCTTCTGGAGTTCCTCATAGAAATGTGTTCATTTTATTTTACTTTCCAAAATGCATGTATTATAGTCTGTATGATCACATGTTTAGTTCTCATTACAATGCTGCATTCCTATTGCAAATCCTCTGAGAAATATAAGCCTTTCTGTCACTTGCCAATTCTAAGAACTGACATCCAGACCAGCATTCCATACCCACTTCGGGTAATATTCTGCTTATAAAATACTTTCACTTGGTTGGTAATGTTAAATATCCACTTGACTTTTTGCATTTTGCAAAAACAAAATATTCCACCAAAATACAATCAAAAGTTAAACAAATGTGTTTTTTCAATTTGATTTTTCTTTCTCTGCTTCTTTTTGTTATCTGCCCTACATAGTCTTACTTCTTATTTTATGACTTCTGTATCACCCTAGAATTGAGAAACAACCTTATTGTATGTTATTTGACATTCTTCACTTGTGTGTGTGTGCATTTGTGAATGTATGTATGTGTGTATGTGTGTGTGTATCTGTGTGTGTGTGTGTGTGTGTGTGTGTGTGTGTGTGTGTGTGTGTCCACTCATGCCCCTAGATCAGATGGGTTTGGTGTTGGCCTTTCAGTTTCAACAACTTTTTTTTGTATGAGATTTTTGGATATTGCATACAAGTTTTGATCACATTAAATATCTCCTCCACCTCACTGAGTGTCTATCCCTGCTTCATGGATATCCAACTTTGTGTCCTCAGTATGTTTGTCTATTACAGCTAGTTGGTACAGCATATATGGTGATGGATGTACAGCTTTTCTCTGGAGTATGAAAAATGCACCAGTGCACCACTCTTAGAGAAAGCTGGCTTCCTCTCACAGCAGCCATCTTTCTGTTATATCTTTTCAGGTTGGAGTGAACCTCATGTCCAATCCCCATCTCCATGTTGAAATCTCATGTTTCTTGAAGTTGCTTTGAATATTGTTGTGCATAATTTTATGACTGCTATAAGTTCCCATGCTCAGTTGACATTATTTCTAATAAGATACTCTTCCCTTATAATCAGCCACAACCTCTTACTCTCATATTGTCCACAGCTCATCTAAAATGATCCCTGAGCAAAGACATGGTGAGGTACAAAACTAGTGTTGCATTTAAGGCTGATCATTCTTATGGCACATGGTTTCTTGCTGTCCTGATATATACCAAGTATATTCTGCAGGCTGAAAATATCAAAAATATGCCTATTTTTGTCTACTCAAAGATGGATTTACAAGTGTGAATCATAAGAGATCCATGTGAGTACTGAGAATCAACCACAGTTTATGATAGTTGCAGAACAAATACTGAACCAACTAAGCTATTTTCTAAGCCTCCTTATATTTATTTAATTATGTCACAGAATGATGGCTGAGCCATGAACTTAGAATCCATCAACATATGCTTCCCACACCCATGGAATTACAATTCCATACTACTTAGATGTTTCTTTTTTTCTTTGTTTTTATCTATGTGTGTTATAAATTATTTTTAAAACAATATTTTAAATTTCTTATTTGAAATTTTCATATATTTATACAATATATTTTGATCAATACTGGGTCCAGCACTGCTGCATAAAGGAGAGATGTGATGTGTTTCTTCCCCTGGAACATCACCAGACTTTTTTTTTCCAACTTTTATTAGATATTTTCTTCATTTACATTTCAAGTGTTATCCAGAAGGTTCCCTATACCCTCCCACTCCCGGCTCTGCTCCCCTACCCACCCGCTCTCACTTCTTGGCCCTGGCGTTCCCCTGTATTGGGGCATATAAAGTCTGCATGACCAAGGGGCCTCTCTTCCCAATAATGGCCAACTAGGCCATCCTCTTCTATATATGCAGCTAGAGACATGAGCTCAGGGGGTACTAGTTAGTTCATGGTTATTCTTCCACCTATAGGGTTGAAGACCCCTTCAGCTCCTTGGGTACTTTCTCTATCTCCTTCCTTGGGAACCCTGTGTTGATACCCACAATCCCCATGTGTTGTGATGACTGTCATTGCCCTGGAACTGATCTACTTTCTCTTCTATTTTACTTTCAATCTTTGTTTCTGTGGAATTCAGTTCCTCTATAACTCAAAGCAAATCAGGCCATAATAAACGAAGCAGAAACAGTTCTCCAGAATGAGGAATGGAGGTGGTCATGAAGCTGTGGAGGACATGGGAAAGAATCTAGACAACATAACCACAGAGGCCATAAAAGCCAACATGATCCTTTGTAATATAGTTCATTGCCATACTTGGCTCTAAATTTGGAATTACAAGGAGATACATGTACCCTCTGGTTCTATACTGTTGCATTAATTAGTCAGGGTGAGCTTGGGGACATCAAGGATAGAGAATTAAAATGGTCTCAAGAAGAAAAGAGATGGATTGGAAAGGAAGGAATCTGTAGAAAACAAGCACATGATAAATGGGTTTATTTAATAGGAGAAAGGCTCACCGGGTGTGGTGGCACACGTCTTTAATCCCAGCACTTGGGAGGCAGACGTAGGCGGATTTCTGAGTTCGATGCCAGCCTGGTCTACAGAGTAAGTTCCAGGACATCCAAGGTTACACAGAGAAGGTGGCACACGCCTTTAATCCCAGCACTCGGGAGGCAGAGGCAGGTGGATTTCTGAGTTCGAGGCCAGCCTGGTCTACAAAGTGAGTTCCAGGACAGCCAGGGCTAAACAGAGAAACCCTGTCTCGAAAAAACAAGCAAACAAACAAAAAAAAAAAAAAAGGAGAAAGGAGTATATAGGATCTAGAAATTAGAAGGAGATTATATGAGGTCATGGAATTGCTACGAGCAGAAACAAAGATTCTAGAAATAAAAGGTGATGTATAAGCATATAAACAGTTAGTACTTTATTCTAGATACTGGAAAGATTGGAGATGACAATATCTAGAGATATATTAGAGAAAGAGCCAAATGCTTTATTTACATACATTTTAAAAGTTTGTAAGAAATTATTTTAATCCCAGTAGTCTGTCACCTCTTTGTTCTTACGTGAAAATACTTACTAAAGACTGCTCTCTGCTGTAACCAGGAAACCACAAGAGCTGTGCCCAGCTAGCTACCCATGAAGAACAGGCTGGGTAAAAACCACTAGCAAATATGCTTTTGCCTGGTGTTTAGTTTCTGTTTTAAGGAAGCAGGTGTTGGGACTGGACTCATAGAATTTGTGTAAATATTAGAATTTTAAAAAATATTAATAACAAAAATATTAATAAAGATCAAAGCCTTGGCAATGTCACTTTAGTACATAAAAGACTGGGTTTAGGCTGTCTGGTTCTGAGAAGGCTAAAGAGTAGGAAGGGAGAAGGAAGAATGATGAGAAACTTCAGGAACAGAGAGATTGCTTGAACTGATAGCTTGCATCTACTACTAACTCCAAGCTTATCACATCAATTATTTCTTTCAAACTGTATCATTTCCTGTTTCCTTCCCAACTTCAAATCCTCCTATTTTCACTATTAGTAACCTTTGAGTCCAATTATGGTTACCCCATGCACTTGAAGCTCTACACTTACACATCAGCAACCTACCAGAATCCCTGACCCTAACAAAGAGTGATTCTCACTCTCTAGAGAAGTATGGCTCCTAATACACCTCTGTGTAGGGTGTGGCCTCAGCATCACCTTCCCCATCTGTGTGCAATAAATGGAGAAACCAACATACATTGACATGGAACCTCTTCCTGCTCACATAGGGATAGTTGGTTCATGCAGTCTGTGGTGGAGAAGATGACAGAGGTTTCATCATGCTGTGAAACTGCTCCAAAATACATGTTAATATACAGTAATTCCTGTTTTTCATATTTCTTTACTACTTTCAGTATAACTATCTACATTCTAATTTGTGTTGTTTTGTTTTAATTTTCATTATTGATATTTAAACAATTATTTTATCATATTCTTCCCTTACTCCAAATCCTTCCAGATCTTCTTCTGAACCTTATCCAACAAACTTCATATTATTTCTTGAAAAAACAAACAAACAAATAATACAACAGCAACAACCCTAAGACAAACAAAATAAATCCATACCCCAAAATAAAACAAAACAAACAACCAAACTCTACAGTCCCTAACAGAGAAAGAGAAAGGGGAGAAGAGAGGGACTTCAGTTCTTTTTTCTCATTCTGTTTTCTGCTATATCAAGACAGAAAACCCTTTGTCTGTGTGTGATCCAGAATTCAAGAAACCATTTCAAAGCAAGGGCAGAAATATCCAGAAACCGGAAGCTGCCTAGATCTTGATAGTGTATAGTGAAAAATCTATTTTTTTTATAAAGTACCCAGTCTCAGGTAATTTGTAGAAAGTATACACACAAACTCTGGAATGTCTCTGCATATTCACAATAACACCCACCTCTCACTCCACTCACGCATACACACATATCACATGTGTACTATGCTTTTACTTAACACTTCAACTTAAAAACATTGTAAAGGCATATCCATGTAACTCTTCTCTTATCATATAAAATTTAGTAGTTAGTAAATTACATGAGTTGCTCACACCAATTTAAGTTGTTGCTTTAGTTATATTAGATGACCTCTGGTCTTTTTTTTTTTTTTTTTTTTTTTTTTTTTTTTTGGCTAGTAAGAGGGTCCTGAGCAAGCTGAATGCAGACAAAAGCATTAATTCAATCAGTTATTTGTAGTAACTAAAAATTTTGACTTGTATTATTTTGAGTATGTGATAGTTTTATCAAACATAGTACCAACCAGGAAATGTGTGTGTGTGAGGGGAAAAAGGGAGGGAAAATGGGATAGAAGAGGTGTGGTGAGAAAATTAGGGGGAAGCCAAGAACAGGAGAGGAGAGACAAAAAGGGGAAAAGATGGGAGGAGGAACAGGATTAATTTTAAGTGATTAAATTGTGTTAAGACCAAGTCTTGTTAAGGGGTATTATTACCATCATCTGCAAGCTCTACAGAAAACTTGAGACAAAATTCTGTCTCTCTTACATAACTTTAGTATTTTTGTTCTTGTTTTTACTTAACAGAAAAACAGATTACATTAAGCCAACTTTTTGACACAGACACATCTTAATTTCTCATGGGTTTTCATCTTTAAAAATGTCATGACCATTAGAAAATACTGGTCAGAAGTATGTTTTGTATACAACAATCAAGTTAACTACATACCTGAGAACAATGCCAGGTAGTTCACACAGGTCTTACTGTCCGTTCTAGTGCTCTGCTAATTGATCTGCTCAGATGGGTAGTCATCCCTACTCAGTAAGATGACCAAAATTTGTGCTGTATTATCATCAAGTGGAAAAATATAAAAACTCAAAACTTGAAATATGGTTAATAAAAAGCAGGTTTTGATTTCTCACCATACCACACAGAACATTACAAATCAAACTCCCCATTCATCAATAGGAATTTTGTGTACAGGCCAATTCTAGTCAGAAGTAATCATATCATGATGAAGATTATGGTTAAAATCAAGTCCTAAGGAGACATAAATATGTTATTCATATGTTAGATTTTATATTATATTATAGTAATAAGGTGATTACTTATGGATTTACATGGATTGGTATCCCTTCCTTCTTTCACATAATTAAAATGAATAGGTATGAACTATGTGGGAAATGAAGGAATGATATTTCTAATATTTCTTTTTCTGTACAACATTATCAAAATATGGCTTTCTTTAAAATTAACTAGATGATTTTGTCAGTTTTCCAGTATAAATAAAAGAGATTTAGACTTCACTAAGTGAAAAGCCTACATGAAAATTTTGTCCCTTGTGCATAAAAATAATTCTGTGGTTCCCTTATACTGTTGTAGAGAACAGAGACTAAGAAAGATATACCAAGATTTCAAAAGGAGCAAGGGCAAAGGTATTGAGTGGGATTCGAGTGAGGAAAGGGAAGGTAGAATATGATTAAAAGGAATTTTATTAAAAAATATATTAGATAAAGGTGATACTGATGAATTATCTCATGAAACTAATTTATACGTTTTTAAGTCTTTGTCTGTCTCAATTAGGCCAGAAGAAAAAAATTCTTTGTAATATTGATTTTATGGGTTATAATGAATGTGAATTAAATGGTCAGTTCAATTAAAGATAATTACATATCAGTTTTTTTTCCAACAAGATTTTGTCAATGTTCATGAATATGTTGAAATGAAGATGCCAAATGTGTGCCTTCAAATTCTTTTACAACTCCAATTATAATTAAAAAATTTATACTTGAATTGCTATTTACCTTAATCCTTTCTTTTTCTGAATACAGCATTTGAAATGAATAGATATAGAACATCACACAAAACAAGTGTAGGTTATCAATTCAAATTAAGGAATCAAAGCACACAATAGATGACAATTTAGCAATATTTGAATGCTAGTATGACTTGGAATCTTTTTTTTTTGAGATGTGACTCTTTTTTTTCCCATTTTTAAAATTAGATATTATCTTAATTTACATTTCAAATGCTATCACGAAAGTTCCCTCTACCCTCCCTCCGCCCTGCTCCCCTACCCACCCACTCCCACTTCTTGGCCCTGACATTCCCCAGTACTGGGGCATATAAAGTTTGCAATACCAAGGGGCCTCTCTTCCCAATGATGGCCATCTTATGCTACATATGCAGCTAGAGACATGAGCATTGGGGGTACTGGTTAGTTCATATTGTTGTTCCACCTATAGGGTTGCAGACCCCTTCTGTTCCTTGTGTACTTTCTCTAGTTCCTCCATTGGGAACCCTGTGTTGCATCCAATAGATGACTGTGAGCATCCACTTCATATTTGCCAGGCACTGGCATAGCCTCACAGGAGGCCGCTATATCAGGGTCCTTTCAGCAAAATCTTGCTGGCATGTGCTTGACAAGGGAGCAAAAACTATCCAGTGGAAAGACAGCATTTTCAACAAATGGTGCTGGCACAACTGGCAGTTATCATGTAGAAGAATGCGAATTGATCCATTCTTATCTTCTTGTACAAAGCTCAAGTCTAAGTGGATCAAAGACCTCCACATAAAACCAGAGACACTGAAATTTATAGAGGAGAAAGTGTGGAAAAGCCTTGAAGATATAAACACAGGGGAAAAATTCTTGAACAGAACAGCAATGGCTTGTGCTGTAAGATCAAGAATCAACAAATGGGACCTCATAAAATTGAAATCTTAATAATGCATGAATAGTCATGATGTAGTAATAATGTTGGTTTTTATTTAATTATTTAAAAACATACAATGGTTAAGTTTCAATGTAATATATTTTAAGCATATATCCTTTGTTATACAAACTTGATTTCTGAAAGAAAGAAACATAACAGTACTAGCAAAACAGCTCAGTGGGTAATGACACTTGCTATCACATGTAAAGTGACAAATTGAGTATCCCATTTTCTCAACTGAGTTAATTGGCATGTTGCTGTCTATATTTTTGTATTCTTTATATATTTTGGATATTAGACTTCTGTTTGATGTACAGTTGGTGAATATCTTCTCCCAGTATGTAATCTGCTGCTTTGTCCTATTGATGGTATCATTTACCTTACAGAACCTTTTCATCTATATGAGTTCCCATTTATCAATTGTTCATCTTAGTTCTTGAGCTATGTGTGTTTTCTGTTCAGAAAGTTGTCTCCAACGTCAATGTACTTGAGACTATTCCTGACTTTCTGTTTTTTAGATTTATATGAATATATATGAATTCTTCTACATGTTAGACATCCAGTTAAACCAGCACTATTTGTTGAAGATGCTTTCTTTATACATTTTATAGTTTTGATTTATTTTTCAAATTTCAAGTGTCTGTAGGTATGTGGATTTATTTCTAGGACTTCAATTTCATTCCATTGTTGAACCTCTCTGCTTCTATAGCAACACAGTGCAGTTTTTACTACTATTAACACATATGTAGCAGATCTGCAGCTTGCTAGTCCTCTACAACTGGAGCAGGCAATGTCCCTGATTTTGTTGCCTGCTTGAGGATCCCATTTTCCTTAACTAGATCATCTTGTCTTGTCTCAGTGATAGAAGATGCACCTAGTCCTGCATTGACTTAATGTAGCATTGTGGATTGATATCCAGAGGGGGCATCCTCTTGTCACAGAGAAAGGGAAGGAAGGAAGGAAGGGAGGGAGGGAGGGAGGGAGGGAGGGAGGGAGGAAAAAGGGCTTCTATAGGATGTAAAGTGAATTAATTAATTAATTAATAAAGAAAAAAGTGATATAAGCTAAAATAAAATAAAATACAATTCTCATCCATACAAAAGAAAAAATAAGAAAGAAATGAGTTCAATCATTAGAAATCAGATAACAAGAGAGAACAAATTTCTGAAAGTTATCCTTTGATATTTACATTTCCATATTAGCATACCTGGAGACAGACAGACAGTCAGACACACACACACACACACACACACACACACACACACACACACACACACACATGTATATATGTAAAAATCACATGCAATAAATAAATAGTACTGTCAGTTCTATGTTGAATTGATTGGGAGAGAGTGGGCAGTCATGTCCCTGATTTTAGTTGAACTGCTTTAGTTTTCTCTCCATTTAGTTGGATGATGGCTATTGGCTTGCTGTATATTGCTTCAACTATTTTTACATGTGTGCCTTGTTTTCCTGATCTCTATAATACTTTTAATATGAAGGGGCATTCGATTTTTTCAAAAGTCTTTTCAGCATCTAATGAAATAATCATGTGATTTTTTTTCACTCAGTTTTTTTTTTTTTTATAAGATGGATTATATTGATGAATTTTTGTATATTGAACAGTGCTTGCATTCCTGGGATTAAGTCTACTTAATCATGGTAGATGATATTTTCATGTGTTTCTGGATTTGGTTTATGAGTATTTAGTTGAGTATTTACTGAGTATCATGGTTCATAGGAGAAATCAGACTGAGGCTCTCTTTCATTCTTGAGTTTTTGTGTGGTCTTTGTAACAGAGAGACTTTGGCTTCAAGGAATGAGTTTGGCAATGTTCTGTCTTTTTCTATTTTGTGGAATAGTTTGAGAGGTATTGGTATTAGCTCTTCCTTGAATGTCTGGTAGGCTTTTGAAGTAAAACTATCTGCCCATGGGCTTATTTTGGTGGGAAAACTTTTAATAACTGCTTCTAATTCTCCAGGGATTATAAGCCTGTTTAAATAGTTTACCTGATCTCTATTTAATTTTGGTAAATGGTATTTGTCTAGGAAATTATCAATTTGGTTAAGATATTCTAATTTTGTGGAGTACAGGCTTTTGAAGTAAGACCTAATGATTTTTTGAATTTCCCCAGTGTCTATCATTATGCCTCCTTTTTCATTTATGATTTTGATTATTTAGGTAATATTCTTTGTCTTTTGGTTAGCTTGGTTAAGGGTTTGATTTTACTGTTAATTTTTCAAAAATAACCAGCTTTTGGTATTGTCTGTTCTTTGTATTTGTTTGTTTCTACTGATTGATGTCAGCCCTGAATTGATTATTTCCTGAGTTATACTCCTTTTGGTGTGCTTGCTCCTCCTCCTCTTGATCCTCCTCCTCCTCTTAATCATCATCCTTATTCTCTTCATTCTCCTTCTTCTTTTCCTAGAGCTTTCAGGTGTAATTTTAAATTGCTAGTATGAGAACTTTGTAATTTCTTTATAGAGGAGTTTAGTGCTATGTATGATTTAGGCTTTAGCAATGTTTCTTTTACAAAGGTGTGTACCCTTGAGTTTGGGATATAGATGTTCAGAATTGAGATATAGTTTTGGTAGATTTTTCCTTTGATGAGGATGAATATCCTTCATGTCTCTTTTGACTTTTTTTTTTTTTTTTCGAAATTTTATATTACTAGATATGAGTGTCTACCACAGAACGCTTCTTGGGTGTGTTTTGTTAGAAAAAAATTTCCAGCCATTACTCTGAGGTAATGTCTATCTTTGTGGCTGAGGTGTGATTCTTTTTTTTTTTTTTAAATCATTTTTATTTTATTCTTTCTTTTATTTATTTTCTTTAGATTTATTTTATTTATTATACGTAAGTACACTGTAGCTGTCTTCAGACACTCCAGAAGAGGGATCTAGATCGGATCGTTGTGAGCCACCATGTGGTTGCTGGGATTTGAACTTATCACTTTCAGAAGAGCAGTCTTACCCGCTGAGCCATCTCACCAGCCCCCTGAGGTGTGATTCTTATATGCAACAGAGTGAAGGATCCTGTTTTCATATACGTTCTGTTAGCCTGTGTCTTTTTATTGTGGAATTCAGTCTATTGATGAGATATTAATGACGAATAATTGTTAATGGCTGATATTTTGATGTTGTTGATGTTTGTGTGTGTGTGTGTGTGTGTGTGTGTGTGTGTGTGTGTGTGTGTGTGTGTATGTGTGTGTGTATACTTCCTGCTTACTTTGCTTTTGCTGGTAGGGAATTACATATTTTGTGTGTTATCTTGTATATAATTATCCTCCCTTTTGGGATTTTTCTTCTCATATATTCTATAGGGCTTGATTTGTGGATAAATACTGTTTGAATTTGGAATTGTCCTAAAATATCTTCTTTCCTCCATATATGTTGATTGAGAATTTTGATGAATACAGTAATCTAGGTTGGCATCTGTGTGTGTGTGTGTTTCTGTGTTTTAGAGGTTTCAAGATCTCTGCTGAGGTCCTTCTAGCTTTTAAAGTCTCTGTCGAAAAGTTGGGTGTAATTCTGATAGGTCTACCTTTGTATGCTACCTGGCCATATTTCTTTATTCCTTTTAATATTCTTTTTTTGTTCTGTAGATGTTTTTAGATTATTATGTAGCAGGAGAATTTTCATAGATAGTGTAATATACTTAGTGTTCTATAAGCTTTTTGTATGTTAATAGCTATCTATTTCTTTAGGTTGAGAAAGTTTATTTTCATGATATTGTTGAAAATATTTTCTGAGCTAGGAACTGGAACTCTATATTCTTATTTTCCTATTATTCTTAGGTTAGGTCTTTACATGGTATCCCAGATTTCCTAAATGTTTTGTGTCATGAAATTTTTAGATTTAACATCTTTTGACTGATATATAAGTTTCTTCTATTATATCTTCTACTTCTGAGATTCTCTCTTCCATCTCTTATATTTTGTTGGTGAAGCTTGCATCTGTTGTTTTTTTTTTTTCACTTCTCTAGATTTTCCATCTCTAATAGTCCCTCAGTTTGTGTTTTCTTTATTGCTTATATTTCTACTTTAAAGTCTTGCACAGTATAATTTATTTCCTTCACCTGTTTAATTCCATTTTTTTGTATATCTTTAAGGAATTTATTTTTCCCTCTTTAAAACCTCTATCTGATTGATTTTTAAAATATTTCTTTAAGGGATTTATTAATTTTTTTCTTTAATAGACTCTATCATCTTTACAAGATTGGGCTTAATGTCATTTTCTCCTACTTTAATAGTGTTAGAATATCCAGTGCTTGCTACAGAATGGTAGCTGTCTTCTGAAGGTGTCATATTGCCCCAGCTTTTGTTGATTTTATTCTTTTGAGGACATTTAGCCATCTGGATGGCTTTGGTCCCTTGATGTTCCCTTTGTAATTGGTATTAGAAAGAGCATTATTCTGGATGGTTATGGTGTTACAGGTCTATGATGAGTATCTGGTACCATTTTTAATGGATTATTAGTTTCTCTGGAGTTTAATTTCTTGATTTCTTTGTATATATTGGATATTAGCCATTTATCTGATGTAGGATTGGTAAAGATCTTTTCCCAATCTGTTGGTTGTGAGTTTATCTTTTTTGCAGTATCCTTTCTTTGTCTTACAGAAGCACTGCAATTTTATGAGGTCCCATTTGTTAATTTTTGATCTTAGTGCATAAGCTGTTGGTGTTCTGTCTAGGAAAATTTCCCCTGTGCTCATGTGTTCTCAAATGGAGTAACAAAAATCCCAGGACAGCAAAATCCTCAACAGAGGAATGGATATAAAAAAAATTTGGTATATTTACACAATGGAGTACTACTTAGCTATTAAAAACAATAAATATATGAAATTCCTAGGCAAATGGATGGATCTGGAGGCCATCATCCTGAGTGAAGTAACCCAATCACAAAAGAACTCACATAACATGTACTCACTGATATGTGGATATTAGCCCAGAAACCTAGACTACCCAAGATACAATTTACTAAACACATGAAACTCAAGAAGAAGGAAGNCCTTGGTCATACAGACTTTATATGCCCCAGTACAGGGGAACACCAGGGCCAAGATGTGGGAGCGGGTGGGTAGGGGAGCACCGCCGGGAGGAGGGGGGTATAGGGAACTTTCTGGATAACACTTGAAATGTAAATGAAGAAATTATCTAATAAATGTTGGAAAAAAAAAGAAAGCAAGAAAGAAAAAGAAAAAAAAAAAGAAAGAACTTCTGGGGGAATCACTATTCCTGACCTCAAACTGTATTACAGACGAATAGTGATCAAAACTACATGGTATTTGTACAGAGACTGAGAGGTAGATCAATGGAACAGAATTGAAGACCAAGAAATTAACCCTTATACCTATGGTCACTTGCTCTTTAACAAAGTAGCAAAAATTATCCAGTAGAAAAAAGACAACATTTTTAACAAATGGTCCTTGTTCAACTGTATATCAGCATGTAGAAAAATGCAAATAGTTCCATTCTTGTCTCCTTGTACAAAGCTCAAGTTTAAGTGGATTAAAGACCTCCACATGAAACCAGAGACACTTAAAGTTATACACAAGAAAGTGGAGAAGAGCCTTGGGCACATGGTCACATGGCAAATTACTCTTAATTACACAGTACAAACATCAGATTTTAAATCAGGAATGAAGTGTGAATGTATTTTTATATGTATCAGTCAATTTTCTCTATGACTCAGTATTTAATGATACTCCCACCAAGTCCCATGACCTAAATACCTGTATTTGTTTTATTTGACCTTTAGGACTCATATGATGGATGAAGAGAAGTTAATTCTATCAATTATCATCACAATTTCATAAGCATACTGTGACACACACATACTAACACACACTTACACTCACATAGTCACACTCATAATTATTAAATACATGGAATAAAAACTTATAGTAAGCCGGGCATGGTGGCGCACACCTTTAATCCCAGCACTCAGGAGGCAGAGGCAGGAGGATTTCTGAGTTCGAGGCCAGCCTGGTCTACAAAGTGAGTTCCAGGACAGCCAGGACTAAGCAGAGAAACCCTGTCAAGAAAAAAACCAAAAAAACAAAAAACACCCCCCCCAAAACAAACATACAAACAAACAAACAAACAAAAACTTATAGTAACCAAACAAAATATGAGGCTATTTGTTATATTTCATGTGATTTGGTTTTAGATGCATTTAGTAAGCTTCAAGGAGTTGCCTTGTCATGAACAGAATTTACTTTTCTTATGCCTTTTATTTTACCTGAATCATATCTTATTTAATTAAAAAAAAAAAAAAAAGATGAGACAGATATTTGTTCCTTGATCTTAGGTAAGTCTACCCAGAAAGAGCACTGTTTTTCTGTGGTGATCTCCTCTTTTAGTAATTTTCCCTACAGTTACTGGCTAACACCTGGTGAGCTTTCTTGGTTTCATGCCATCACAACAAAGAAATTTGACATGTTTCATATTTGTGTCTCTCAAATATTTTTAAATAGCACCAGACATCTGTATTTGTTTTCTTCTAACATGTAGCTTGTTTAGGTATTTGCACAATTTTCTTCATATTAGAATTTCTAAATTTTAAATTTCAGCCATGTACCTTCCTTGCTTTCTACCTCATCAGTACCTACAGGAAGCTGCAAACTATCTACAGTGTAACATAACTAGAGAAAGAGAGAGAGAGAAAGGCAGAGACACAGAGAAAGCTAGAGAGACAGAAAGATAGAAGAGATATATATATAGAGAAGGGCATACACATACACACACATACACACAGAAAGAAAGAGAGAGAGATGGAGAGAGAGAGAGAGACTCTCTCTCTCTCTCTCTCTCTCTCTCTTTCTCTCTAACGAGTTTTTTGTGTTTTACTACCTACAACTGGAGACTTTTAGTGGTTCCGTCTTTCATATCGTTTTTATTAGTGACGTGTCTACACTAATTCAATAAGAGAGAGTTACTTACTTAGTGTCACTACCCTATTAAGATCCGTAGTGGACGTCTGCACTTTTTAGAGGTTGTTAGTGAAAAGCCATATGCAAATATCATCAAACTCTGGAACATTTCCCATTACTCATGAAGAGGACATTGCCAACTTGGAGTGACACAAAAACTTCAATATTGGATAAATCGCTCTGATCAAGGTACAGTATATTAATTTAAAGTCTAAAATTGATTTGTTTACACTAATGAAACATGTATAACTACATCAACAGCAGCAAGTGACAGGAGATCTTTAAGTAGCATTTTAAATAATAATATAATGATATTAAGAATTTTATTTTATATTTTTGCATGGCAATATTATTTTCTTATCATATTTTATTGAATGGATTGTTACTTCCTCAGAGTTTTTTTTTTTTTTTGCTTTTTTCCCCAATTTTTATTAGATATTTTCTTCATTTACATTTCAAATGTTATCCCGAAAGTGCCCTAAACCCTCCCCCATCCCCCGCCCTGCTTCCCTACCCACCTACTCCCACATCTTGGCCCTGGCATTCCCCTGTACTGGGGCATATAATGTTTGCATGACCAAGGGGCCTCTCTTCCCAATGATGGCCAACTAGGCCATCTTCTGCTATATATGCAGCTAGATATATGAGCTCTGGGGGTACTAGTTAGTTCATATTGTTCTTCTATCTATAGGGTTGGAGACCCCTTCAGCTCTGTGGGTACTTTTCATTTTGATATTGGCAACTCATTAATTTAAAACAAGGAACAACAGATGCTGAAGAAATGACTAAGAGGTTAAAAGCACCTCGTACTCTTTCAAAAGACACTTGTTCAATTGCCAACATGCATAAGGTGGCTTAAAACAATCTGTAACTTCAATTCCAGGAAATCCAACTCCATTTTCTGGCCTCCATGGGCCCCTGGACACCCATAATCTTATCTCTCTCCACCTCGTCTAAAGGCAGGACACTCACTGAACATGAAATTTGCTTTTCATATTAAAATTATGGTTCTGGAGATCAGAAGATCCACTGTCTGTGTTCTCCAGCATGTGGGTTACATGAATCAGCTTATATATATTGGCTGGTGATCTGATCTCAAGTCCTTGTAAGACTTGCTTGGCAAGTTTTCTACACCGATTAATCTCTCTTCTCATATTTCTACCTCCAATATGTTCTTCTAAGGAAATTTGCATTCTAACTTATTTTCCCTGTAATTCCCAGAATTAACTGGTAAGCAGGCACCAACATGTACTAAAAGCCAAGATTGGTCAACTGTTGTTTTATTCTCTTAAAATCTTGGAGCATTCTCCTCTCATCTCTCTGCCCACCTTCATCAGACCAGTGTAATCTAAACCATATAGGTTAGCTTCCTTTCCCCAACCCATCTTCCCTGCTTGCTGAGTCCTTTCAGGCACACCAACCTGCTCTGAGAAACTGGCTTGCCCAGGCAGTCATCCATTCTCCCACCATTCCTCTACCTACTGCAGCTCCTAAACCATAAAGGCCTGCTGAGAACTAAACAAAGGATTCTCGACTGAGGAATACCAAATGGCTGAGAAGCATCTAAAGAAATGTTCAACATCCTTAGTCATCAGGGAATTGCAAATCAAAACAAGGTAGAGAATCCATCTCACACAACTCAGAATGACTAAGATGCTGTTGAGGATGTGGAGAAAGAGGAACACTCCTCTACTGTTGGTAGAATTGCAAGCTGACACAACCACTCTGGAAATCAGTCTCTTGGTTCTTCAGAATATTGGATATAGTGTTACCTGAGGACCCAGCTATACCACTCCTGGGCATATACCCAAAAGATTCTCCAACATGTAACAAGGACACATGGGACATATGGGACACATGCTCCACTATATTCATAGCAGCCTTTTTATAATAGCCATAATCTGGAAAGAGAACTGATGTCCTTCAATAAAGGAATGGATACAGAAAATGTGGTACACTGAAACAAAGGAGTACTACTCAGCAATTAAATTCAATGACTTCATAAAATTTGTAGGCAAATGAATGGAACTAGAAAATATCATCCTGAGTGAGGTAACCCAATCACAAAAGAACACACATGGTGTGCACTCATTGATAAGTAGATATTAGCCCAAAAGCTAAAAATACCCAAGATACAATTCAGAGAACTTATGAGTCTCAAGAAGTAGAAAGATCAGTGTGTGGATGCTACAGTCCTACTTAGAAAGGGCAACTAAAGCCAGGCATGGTGGCACATGCCTTTGATCCCAGCACTCGGGAGGCAGAGGCAGATGGATTTCTGAGTTCGAGACCAACCTGGTCTACAAAGTAAGTTCCAGGACAGCCAGGGCTACACAGAGAAACCCTGTCTTGAAACAAACAAACAAACAAACAAACAAGCAAAACAAAACATAAAAACAAAATAAAACAAACAAACAAAAAAATAAAAAAAAAAAAAAAAGAAAGGGAAAGGGAAACAAAGCCAGGCGTGGTGGTGCATGCCTTTAATACCACCACTAGGGAGGCAGACGAAGGTAGATTTCTGAGTTCGAGGCCAGCCTGGTCTACAAAGTGAGTTCCAGGACAGCCATGCCTACACAGAGAAACCCTGTCTGGAAAAACAAAACAAACAAACAAAACAAAACAAAACAAAAGGCAACAAAATACCCACTGGAGGCTTACTCTCTCGTGGATGCCAAGAAGTGCTTGTAGACAGGAGCTTGATAAAGCTTTCTTCTGAAAGACTCTGCCAGAGCCTGACAAATAGAAAGACAGATACTTATAGCCAATCATTGGACTGATCCCCAATGGAGGAGTTAGAGAAAGGAGTGAAGGAGCGAAATAGTTTGCAGCCCCATAAGAGGAACAACAATATCAACCAACCAGATCCCCTGAAGCTCCCAGGAATAAACCACCAACCAAAGAGTACACATAGAGGGACCCATGGCTCCAGCTGCATGTGTAGCAGAGTATGGGCTTGTGGGACACCAATTGGAGGAGAGGCCCTTGGTCCTGTGAACGGTCAATGCACAATTGTTGGGGAATGCCAGGACAGGGATGCAGGAGTGGGTGGGTGGGTGGAGGGAACACCCTCATAGAAGCAGGGAGATAGGGGATGGTATAGGGGGTTTTCAGAGGAAAAACCAGGAAAGGGAATAACATTTGAAAGGCAAATAAAGATAATATCTAATAAAAAATCTCCTAAAATAATATTTAAGATGTTTTCCTTATCATTTTTGAAGTTCTGCTGGTCACCCATTTATATTCTCAATTTAGTTTCACACTATAATATCTCTGTGTCATATATGTAAGACTAGTATTCTGAATCTCACAGGCAGTCCCATGGACACTGAAATATGCAGGTTATTCCAATTAATGATATAAATAGAATCAGCCTCTCAAATCTGTCCTACATGCTTTCATGATACCTAAGCCACCATGGCAACCTTTACATTTCATCCTGGTTTCTATACCTCTTCAGAACCATGGCTCTTCATTATTCTCCAGATAGATATCACCCATCACACTACTTGAGATAAGAAATTATTTAAAATGAACTACAGCCCGATTTGTGGATGGCAACAATATTCCAAAAATATATTTACTTTATGATTTGTCTTGGTATTTATCTATTATATGTTCAACTATAACCTCTCCTCCTACATGTGTTGATGTCTTGATCCTTATTAATTCAGAATGAAACTCCTTCAGGAAATTTGATCTTTAAAACAATAGTTGATGTAAAGTGAGGTCATATTGAGGGTCATAATTCCCTAATCTGAGTATGATTGATGTTCTTATCAGAAGAGTAAATTAAAATACAGATAACACCCAGACCTAGGGTCAAACACAAAATGATCTACGCAGAAGGGCAGTAACAGTATACTCAGAGGAAATTAAACTTTAAAAGACCCTGATCTTAGATTTCTACTTACAAGAAAAGTGATAACTACATACATGTTTCTATAAATCACCCAATCTGTTAAATTAATAGCCTAGATGCTTAATATTACCTATCAACAAAAGAGATAATTTGGAGAAAATCTATAATAATTATTTAATTTTGTTCACCTTTTGTCATTTGTTTTACTATCTGTGTGTTTGTGAAAGAGAGAGAGAGACAGAGAGAGAGAGAGAGAGAGAGAGAGAGAGAGAGAGAGAGGAAGAAGAAGGAGGAGGAGGAGGAGGAAGGGAGGAAGGGAGGGAGGGAGAGAGGGAGAGAGGGAGAGAGGGAGAGAGGGATTCATGTATTACAGATTGACCTCTCCTGTGTAGTCAAGAATGACCTTGCACTTCTGATCCTATAACTAGCTCTAAAATCCACAGTGTTGAGATAGAAGCATAAGCCAGTATGCCTAGTTTTATTAAATGCTGGGAATCAAAAACAGATTTGTGCTTGCTTGGCAAATGCTCTACCAAGTAAGGTATATCCACAGCCCACAAGAAAATCTGATTTTCTTGAGTTTTTGGGTTTCTCTGTTAATCTAAGGTAATGATGCTTTAGATGATGAACATGCATGACAATCATAAGTGACATAAAAATGGCCCATAAATCAGGATATATAGTTTTAACCTTGAAACTTAATTTCAAGGACGTGGCTTAATGTCCAAATTAGAACAATGTCACAAGTGAAGGTCACTGTCTAAGCATGGTTAGAAACCTTACAAAATAACTAGCAAAAATGTTTAAATGAAACCATAATGGACTAATATATTAATAAAAATAATGTATGTATATGCCTGTGTGCCTGTGTGTGTGTGTGTGTGTGTGTGTGTGTGTGTGTGTGTGTGTGTGTGTGTATGTGCATGTCTGTGTCTGTGTATATGTCTGTTTGCACTGGCATGTAGCTGAAACTTTTCCAATATAGATGAAAGGGACATATATCTCCTCTGATAGGGAATCCACTATAGAACAAAAACTTTTTCTTCTCAAGTCTAGCTTGAGTGAACAATGAGTGAAAATCAGGTTACATATAGGAGCATGGAGGAGAACTTAGAATAAAATTGTGGGTAGCTATAGCACTGGAGAAAAAAACATTTCCTATTCAGCTTTCATTAACTGCTAATTACCCATAAGTCTCTTGAAGTGTAGATGTCTCTCTTCCCGATTTAAGTGTGAAAGAAACTTTGGGAATAGATAGTGCTAGATGAGTCCCTCCCACAGTCTTTGACAGGGAACCTAATCTCCATGAGCTGTATATCATGCAAGAGTTTTCTGATGAACATAGCTGTTCACAACTAAACACTAAGGCGATGTCTATTGAGTCATCTTCCATAATACACTCCTCAATTCAAGCATTCATCTTGAACCATCATCCATGGACCTTCCTTAGCTTTAGAAGTAGTGACACTGATGTTCCATTTAAGGCTGGTCATTTAACAATCATCTGTGTTCAGCATTCTAACTTCTGTGAGTCGCTGTAACAATTGTAGCCTACTGAAGAAAGATATTTCTCTGATCAAAGGTAACAGGAATTCTAATTATTCATATATGGGAGTTTGAAACTCTGGTATTTCCATTAAGAAAACTACTGCAATAGCTTTGTTACTGAAGCCTATGAAATCCCTATCCACTCATAATTGATCAGGGTTACCATTGTAAGACATGAATTGTTTCTGTGTAATATTCCTTAAATCCAAACAGGAGGTAACTGATTAAATTTGCGATTATGCCATTGATGCGCATAGTTCCCTATCATGTTAGCAGTGTACCATCCAAGGCTCCCTACTAAGTAGGAAATCTGCTGCTAATAATCCTACCTCATCAGGCTACCAAAACAAAAAAACCAAACAAACAAAAAAAAAAACCAAACCTATTAAATCAAGCTGACTATGAAGAATATTAAATCTGTCTCTTCTAGATTTTTCCATACATTACAGCAAAATCTATGGTGTTTTCAGCACAGATTAAAGTCTTAGGGAAGCCAATGTGTGTATATGTATCCACACAAATATATATATATATATATATATATATATATATATGTCTCACACACACACATTAGGGGAGCTTACAAGTTGTTTGACTATTCCACACTGATTGTTTTCCAATGCAAAATAGAAGAAATTTGTAGTTGTTCAATCCAGGAGGTTAGATTTCTCAAAGTCTTTTTGTTGTTGTTTTGCTTTGTTTTATTGTACTCTGCAATCCCAAAGAAGTAGTGCCTAATACCAGTGGAGGAATAAACTTGCCAGGGAGAACAAGAACAGACACAAAGGAAGGTATTCTGTTTTTCATGTACTTTATCTAGGCTGCAACTGTATGGTGTGGTCCAGATATAGGGCTGATCTGCTGGTCTTTACAACTCAAAATTTCTGATTTAAAATGGGTATTCATACTTCAAATGATTTAATCAAGAAAACACTTTTACCGATGTACCCAGCCACTTCTTTTTAGTTAATTCCAGATGTAGTCAAGTTGGCAACCATCAATAGCCATCACAGGGCACAAGGTGTGTTCCTAGCTAGGAAACTGTAGTAAAGAAGAGCATCACCTGCCATGGGATTTTCATCTAAAAAACTTATATCCTCTTGGGACATCTATTTTTAGTGCATCCATTGACCTTCATTCAAACTTTTTACCACAGTTTTTTTTTTTTTTTGAGTAATTTAAACCAGAGATTTTGGGAGTTTTTCCTGTATACTTTGTTGTATAGCATTTATTCCTATGTAGCCAGAATTTTTGCAGGGTGTGTCTGACCACTGCACCTTGCATGACATAACTTTCCATTCTTGCTCCCTTAAGTTTCTCTGTCTTCAGATCTAGTTACTCTCTAAAACACTCAGGATATCAGCATAATATTATCTAGAAAGTGGAACACTTATATATATATATATTGTGGATATGATCACTGAAGGATAACTGTTGAAAGGTTAGAGTACAGTACCTTCAGATAGGTTCTTTGTGATTGTTGCAAAAAGGAGTGATCCCTGCCTCATAGGGGCAGTTCCACCACCTCCTCCTCCTCCTTTTATTGTGGGAGAAAAGTTGTCATATTCCAAACCACAAAGTCTAATCACAAGATATATATATTTATTTTTGTTATCATTTTTATTGGATATTTTATGTATTTATATTTCAAATGTTAACCCCTTTCCTGGTTTCCATCCCAGAAAACCCTTATTCCATCCCTCTCTGCCCTTTTTCTATAAGGGTGCTCTCTCTTTCTAATTTGTTTCTATTAAGATGCTCCCTCTCCCACCTACCCACTCCCACCTCACCACCCTGTCATTCCCCTACACTGGGGAATCAAACCCTCACAGAATTGTCTTAGTCAGGGTATCTTTTACTAGATAAAACATTATGACCAAGAAGCAAGTTGGGGAGGAAAGGGAAGATTCAACTTAAACTTCCAAATTGCTGTTCATCAGCAAAGCAGGAGAGGACTGGAACTCAAGTAGATCAGAATACAAGAGCTAATGCTTAAGCCTTTTACGGATATTTCTTAGTCCTTTGAGTAGAGGAGTTTGAGTTAATATTATATACAGCCAATTTGCTGAAGTTGTTTATCAGGTTTAGGAGTTCTCTGGTGGAATTCTTGGAGTCACTTAAGTATACTATCATATCACATGCAAATAGTGATATTTTGATTTGATACTTTCCAATTTGTATCATCTTGATCTCCTTTTGCTGTCTAATTACTCTGGCTAGGACTTGAAGTACTATATTGAATAGATAGGGAGAGAGTGGGCTGCCTTGTCTAGTCCCTGATTTTAGTGGAATTGCTTCAAGTTTCTCTCCATTTAGTTTGATGTTGACTACTGGTTTGCTGTATATTGCTTTTTACTATGCTTAGGTATCATCGTGGATTTCCTGATCTTTCCAGAACTTTTAATATGAAGGATTATTTGACTATGTCAAATGCTTTCACAATATCTAATGAAATGATCATGTGGTATTTTTTATTTGTTTATATAGTGGATTACATTGATAGATTTCCATATATTAAACCATCCCTGCATCCCTGAGATGAAGCCTACTTGATCATGGTGAATGATATTTTGATGTGTTCTTGAATTCAGTTTGTGAGAAATTTATTGAGTATTTTTGCATCGATATTCATAAGAGAAATTGGTCTAAAGTTCTCTTTATCTGTTAGGTCTTTGTGTGGTTTAGGTAAAAGTACAATTTGGGCATCATCGAAAGAGTTGGGTAGTGTTCCTTCTGTTTCTAGTTTGTGAAATAGTTTGAAGAGTGTTGATATTTGTTCTTCTTTGAAGGTCTAATAGAATTCTCCACTACAACAATCTGGTCCTGGGCTTTTTTTTTTTTTTTTTTTTTTTTTTTTTTTTTTTTTTTTTTTTTTTTTTTTTTTTTTTTTTTTTTTTTTTTTTTTTTTTTTTTTTTTTTTTTTTTTTAGTTGGAAGGCTTTTAATGATGGATTCTTTTTCTTTAGGGGGTATGGGACTGTTAAAATGGTTTTTCTGATCCTGCTGTAATTAAGGTCCTTGGTATCTGTCTAGAAAATTATTCATTTCATCTAGGTTTACCTGTTTTGTTGAGTATAGGCTTTTGTAGGAGGATCTGATGATTTTTTTTTTTAATTACCTCGGTTTATTTTGCTATATCTCCCTTTTCATTTCTGATTTTGTTAGTTTGGAAACTGTCTCTGTGACCTCTGCTTAGTCTGCCTAAAGGTTCATCTATCTTGTTGATTTTCTCAAAGAAACTGCTCCTGGTTTTGTTGATTCTTTGGATAGATTTTTTTATTTCTACTTAGTTGATTTCAGCCATGAATTGTATTATTTCCTGCTGTCTACTCTTCTTGGGTATATTTGGTTCTTTTTGTTGAACTTTGATGTGTGCTGTCAAAGCTAGTGTAAGCTCTTTCCAGTTTGTTTTTGAAGGCACTCAGTGCTATGAGTTTTCTTCTTAGCACTGCTTTCATTGCGTTCAGGTGTGTTGTGCCTTCATTTTCATTAAATACTAAAAAATCTTTAATTTCTCTCTTTATTTTTTCCTTGACCATGTTATCATTGAGTAGAGTGTTGTTCAACTTCCACGTGTATGTGTGATATCTGTTGGTTTTGTTGTTATTGAAGACCTGCCTTGTCAGTGCAGTGGTGATCTGATAGGATGAATAGTATTATTTCAATCTTCTTTTATCAGTTGAGTACTGATTAGTGACTAATTACATGGTCAGTTTTGAAGAAAGTTCCATTAGGTGCTGAGAAGAAGGTATATTTCTTTGTTATAGTATCAAATGTACTATAGATATCTGTTAAATATATTTTGTTCATAAATTCTCTTAGTTTCACCCCATCTCTCTTTAATCTATTTTAGTGATCAGTTCACTGATGAGAGTAGGGTGTTGAAGTCTCCCACTATTATTGTGTGAGGTGCAATGTGTGCTTTGAGCTTTAGCAAACTTTCTTTTATGAATGTAGGTGCCCTTGCATTTGGAGAATAGCTGTTCATAATTGAGAATTCTTCTCTCTCTCTCTTTTTTCTTTTATTGGATATTTTCTTTATTTACATTTCAAACGTAATCCCCTTCCCTGGTATCCAATCTGCAAAACACCCTTCCCCTATCCTCTCCTCCCTCCCCCTTGCTCAACAACCCACCTACTCCCTCTTCCTGGTCCTGGCATTCCCCCTACTGGGGCATATAGCCTTCATAGGACAAATGGCATCTCCTCCCATTCATGTCCAACTAGGTCATCCTCTGCTGCATATGCAGCTGGAGCCATGAAAACCACCATGTGTGCTCTTTGCTTGATAGTTTAGTCCCTGGGAGCTCTGGGAGTACTGGCTACTTTATGTTGTTCTTCCTATAGGATTGCGAACTCCTTTATCTCTTTGAGTCTTTTCTGTAGCTCCTACATTGGGATTCCTATGCTTAGGTCAATGTATGGTTGTGAGCGTCCATCTCTGTATTTGTGAGGCACTGGTACAGCCTCTCAGGAAAGAGCTATATCAGGCTCCTGTCAGCAAGCAATTGGCATCCACAAGAGTGTCTGGGTTTGGTGATTGTAATTGGGATGGATCCACAGGTGAGTCAGTCTCTATATGGTCATTTCTTCTATCTCTGTTCCAAACTTCATATCTGTAACTCCTTCCTTGGGTGTTTTGTTTCCCCCTTATGAGGTGAATACAAGTATATACACTATGATCTTCCTTTTTCTTGAGTTTCATGTGGTTAGTGAATTTTATATTGGTTATTCCGAGCTTCTGGGCTTCTGGGCTAATATCTACTTATCAGTGAGTACATATAATGTGTATTCTTTTGTGATTGGGTTACCTCACTAAGGATGATATAGTCCAGATCCATACATTTGCCTACGAATTTCATAAATTCATTATTTTTAATAATTGAGTAGTACTCCATTGTGTAAACGTACCACATTTTCTGTATCCATTCCACTGTTGACAGATATCTGGGTCGTTTCCAGCTTCTGGCTATTATAAATAAAGCTTCTATGAACATAGTGGAGCATGTGTCCTTGTTACCAGTTGGAATATCTTCTGAGTATATGCCCAGTAGAGGTATTGCTGGATCTTTCGGTAGTACTATGTCCAAATTTCTGAGGAGCCTCTAAACAGATTTCCAGACTGGCTGTACCACCTTGCAATCCCATCAGCAATCGAGCAGTGTTCCTCTTTTCCACATCCTTGACAGCATCTGCTATCACCTGAGTTTTTTTTTTTTTTTTTTTTTTGCCATTCTGACTGGTGTGAGGTGGAATCTCAGGGTTCTTTTGATTCATATTTCCCTGATGACTAAGGATGTTGAACATTTTTTTTTTTTTTCAGGTGTTTCACAGCCCTTTGGTATTACTCAGTTGAGAATTATTTGTTTAGCTCTATACCTCATTTTTAATTGGGTTGTTTTGTTTTCCAGAGTCCAACTTCTTAAGCTCTTTGTATATATTGGATATTAGCCCTCTATTGTATATGGGATTGTTAAAGATCTTTCCCCAATCTGTTGGTGGCCTTTTGGTCTTCTTAACAGTCTCCTTGCCTTACAGAAACTTTGCAATGTTATGAGATCTCATTTCTTGATTCTTGATCTTACATCACAAGCCATTGGTGTTCTGTTCAGGAAAATTTCACCTATGCTCATATATTCAAGACTCTTCCGAACTTCCTCTTCTATAAGTTTCACTATATATGGTTTTATGTGAAGGTCCTTAATCCACTTGGACTTGAGCTTTGTACAAGGAGATAAAAATGAATCAACTTGCCTTCTTCTACATGCTAACTGCCAGTTGAGACAGCACCATTTGTTGAAAATGCTCTCTTTTTTCCACTGGATGATTTTTAGCTCCATTGTCAAGATCATGACCATAGATGTGTGTGTTCATTTCTGGGTCTTCAATTATATTCCACTGATCTTCTTGCCTGTCACTGTAGCAATATCATGCAGTTTTGTTTTTGTTTTTGTTTTTTTATAACAATTGCCCTGTAGCACAGCTTAAGGTCAGGGATGGTGATTCCCTTTTAAGTTATTTTATTGTTGAGAATAATTTTTACTATCTTGGGTTTTTTATGATATTTCTGATGAATTTGGAAGTTGTTTTTTTTTTTTTTTTTGATGGTTTGTTTTTGGTTTTTCAAGACAGGGTTTCTCTGTATAGCCCTGGCTGTCCTGGAACTCACTCTGTAAACCAGGCTGGCCTCGAACTCAGAAATCCTCCTGCCTCTGTCTCCCGAGTGCTGGGATTAAAGGCATGTGCCACTATGCCGGCTATTTCTAAATATATGTATAACTGAGTTGAAATTTTGATGGTGATTGCATTGAATAGGTAGATAGCTTTTGGCAAGATAGCCATTTTTACTATATTAATCCTGCCAATCCATGAGCTTTGGAGATCTTTGCATCTTCTGAGATCTTCTTTGATTTCTTTCTTCAGTAAATTGAATCTCTTATCATACACATCTTTTACTTGATTAGTTAGATTCAAACCAAGACAGTTTATATTATTTGTGACTATTGTAAAGGGTATTGTTTCCCTAATTCTTTCTTTCTTTCTTTCTTTCTTTCTTTCTTTCTTTCTTTCTTTCTTTCTTTCTTTCTTTCATTCATTTATTAGATATTTTCTTTATTTACATTTCAAATGCTATCCTGAAAGTTCCCTGTACCCTCCCTCTACCCGCTTCCCTACCTACCCACTCCCACTTCTTGGCCCTGGTGTCCCCCTCTACTGGGGCAAATAAAGTTTGCAAGACCAAGGGGCCTCTCTTCACAATGATGGCCAACTAGGCCATCTTCTGCTACATATGCAGCTAGAGACAGTGCTCTGGGGGTTCTGATTAGTTCATGTTGGTTGTTCCATCTATAGGGTTGCAGACCCCTTCAGCTCCTTGGGTACTTTCTCTAGCTCCTCCATTGGGGGCCCTGTGTTCCATTATATAGATGATTGTGAGCATCCACTTCTGTATTTCCAGGCACTGGCACAGCCTCACATGAGACATCTATATCAGGGTCCTTTAAGGGAAATCTTGCTGGCATATGCAATAGAATCTGGGTTTGGTGGCTGTTTCTCAGCTTGTTTATTCTAGCTTTTTCCTTTGATGAGTATGAAGTGTCCTTCCGTATCTTTTTTGATATATTTGAGTTAAAATTTCATTTTCTTTGAAATTGGAAAGACTAATCCAACTTGTTTCTTGGGACCATTTGCTTGGAAAATGTTTTTCCAGCCTTTTATTCTGAGGTAATGTCTGTCTTTGTCTCTGATGTGCATTCCCTGTATGCAGCAAAATTTTAAGTCCTGTTTACATCTCCGGTCGTTTAGTTAAGAAATTGTTTACATCTCCAGTTGTTTAGTCTTTTTGTTGAGGAACTGATTCCATTTAAGAGATATTAATGAAAAGTGACTGCTGCTTCCTGTTATTTTTGTTATTTGAGATGGAATTCTGTTTGTGTGGCTATCTTTTTTGGGGGATTGTTGAAAGATTACTTTCTTGCTTTTTCTACAGTGTCTTTTCCCTACTTATATTTGTGTTTTCCATCTATTATCCATTGCTGGGCAGAATTTGTTGAAAGATATTGTGTAATTTTATTTTTGTCATGAAATATCTTGGATTCTCTATCTATGATAATTGAGAGTTTTGGTGGGTATAGTAACCTGGGCTGGCATTTGTGTTCTCTTAGGGTCTGTATGACCTCTGCCCAGGATCCTTTGGCTTTCATAGTTTCTGTCAAATCTCTTGTGTAATTCTGATAGATCTGCCTTTATATATTCCTTGACATTTTCCTACTGCTTTTTTCTCTAATTATTTTTCTTTGTTTTGTGTAGTTGGTATATGGATTATTATGTGATAGGAGGAATTTCTTTCTCTGATACATTCATTATAGAGTTCTACATGCTTCTGTTATGTTCATTTGCATCTCTATCTTTAGGTTAGAAAAGTTTTCGTCTATACTTTTGTTGAAGATATTTACTGGCCCCTTAAGTTTGAAATCGTCACTCTTTTCTATAACTATTATCCTTAGGTTTGGTCTTATCATTGTTACTGGATTTCTTTAATTTTTTGGTAAAGAGCTTTTTGCATTTGCCTTTTCTTTGACTGATATGTCAATGTTTTCTATGGTATCTTCTGAACCTGAGATTCTCTCTTCTATCTCTTGTATTCTGTTGGTAATGCTTCCATCTATATGACTCTTGATCTCTTTCTGAGGTTTTTTATTTCCAGGGTTGTTTCCCTTTGTGATTTCTTTATTACTTCTTTTAGCACTTTTAGATCTTGGATGGTTTTGTTCAATTACTTCACCAATTTGTTTGTGTTTTCCTGTAATTCTTTAAGGGGATTTTGTGTTTCCTCTTCAAGGGCTTCTACCAGTTTACCTGTATTCTCCTGTGTTTCTTTAAGGCAGTTATTTATGTCCTTCTTCTTATCTGCTTTATCTTATATACTGCATGTCTCTAACATAAGTACCTCACCTTACTTATATGATGACCCCACATAGCTACCCGTGAACTCTGCATGATTCATGTGTCCCTCTTAGTACTCCTTTTGTATGATAATTAGAGATTGTGTTATGATCAATCTTCCTTTCTTACCTGTTATCCAAACCCCAATGCCCAGGAAAGTCATTTAGCCTATGGACAGATTATGGGTTCAAGTTACTTTCTTCAGATAAGAACTTGTCTTGGAAGTACAGGTTCCTATTCTCTTCATGTAAATGGAGCATTTTCAACACCTCTGCTCTACCCAATAATGTATACCCACCCTGTGTAATCCCGACAATATTTATGTAGACCTAGTTCAGCATAAATAAATTTGAGATGTCTCACTGAAGCTGATCCTAGAATATTGTACTCATCCCCTGCCAACCTTCCTCCTGCTCTAAGAGGGTATCAAAGAAAACAATTTAACAACGTTTAATCCTTACAGCATGAAAAGATCCCGTTGTTTGTATGAACTGTTTCCTCAAAAGATTACTATTCATTTCAGTAATATTGATGGGAAACATTTTATTTCACCATCCACAATCCAGTCTTCTCCATGGTGTATCCTGCCTCTTTATTCCTGTTGTGTCAAGAATAGAGCTTCCACTCCCTTAAACAATTTCAGTAGACCGTGTCATGATAAAACTGGTTATCACTGCTCTGGCCAACTAAACTCCAAGAGAGAAATGTGTGTGTGTGTGTGTGTGTGTGTGTGTGTGTGTGTGTGTGTGTGTGTGCGCGCGCGCGCGCTCTACTCTCTTGTGTGTAGGCATGCATCTATACCAAGGTGATTTGTAGGGATGGGGTGTCAGATGGAGTTCTTACTTGGCTTTGATAGAAACTTGATCTCTTATTGCTTGCAGCTGCAAATGCCAAGATAGTTACCTGTAGGAGAAGTATAAGTATAGACTTGCTCTAGCTATCCTGGTTCTACACGGATTCTAGTGATTCAAATCCAGGGCTTCATGTTTTCACGGAAATCACTTTACATATCCATATATCCATATAGCTGTGCTCAGTTGCCAAGACTGATAGAATGTGGGCCAAGCTGTGGCTTGCTATTTCTCCACTGACTGTACAGATTGATAAGAGAGAACTGAATTGAATAAACAATTTCCACCTGAAGGGTACTTTTTATATACAAAAAAGTGTGTTTCTGTGCATACATATTTCTGCAAGTATTCTTTTTTCCAACTTTTATTAGATAATTTCTTCATTTACATTTCAAGTGTTATCCAGCAAGTTCCCTATACCCTCCCCCCTACCGGCCCTGCTCCCCTACACACCCGCTCCCACATCTTGGCCCTGGTGTTCCCCTGTACTGGGGCATATAAAGTCTGCATGAACAAGGGGCCTCTCTTCCCAATGATGGCCAACTAGGCCATCCTCTTCTATATATGCAGCTAGAGACATGGGCTCAGGGGGTACTAGTTAGTTCATGTTATTCTTCCACCTATAAGGTTGAAGACCCCTTCAGCTCCTTGGGTACTTTCTCTAGCTCCTTCCTTGGGAACCCTGTGTTCCATCTAATAGCTGACTGTGAGCTTCCACCTCCATGTTTGCCAGGCATTGGTATAGTCTCCCATGAGACAGCTATATCCGGGCCCTTTCAGCACTATCTTGCTGGCATATGCTATAGTATCTATGTTTGGTGGCTGATTGTGGGATGGATCCCTGGCAGCCGCAGTCATTGGGTCCATCCTTTGGATTCAGCTGCAAGTATTCTTGCTCAGATATGTATGAGTGAATGTCAGAAGTCAATACTTGGTGCATTCCTCTGTCTCACTATAACTTAGTTTATGACACAAGTATTCCCATAGAAACTTAAGCTGGCTATCTCAGTCAGCAAGCACTGATACTCTCTACTTTCCATCTCACTATGATGGTAGGTTATAAGTGTATGCCACTATTCCCAGCAATTTTGTGTGGATCTAAGCTCAGATCTTCCTCCATGTGAAGCCAAAACTACCCAGGGAAAACTACCATTAGCTCCTGCATTTTCACATTTAAAACATATTATTATTTAATATAGGTTTCAAATCATTAAATTATTTGAGATACTTTAACAAGAAAGAAAATCACTTATGATTTCAAAATAATGTTGTTTTTTTTTTTTTCCTGATTTATTCAAGTTGCTGTACAATTGTTAGGGGAAACCAAACTATTCAGCCTCATTTAAGCTAAAACATTTCAAAGAATCTGAACTACAGAATCACCCACAAAATATTATAGAGACTGCAATCTTCACTTAAGCCATCCACATTTCAGGGTTAATAACCTAAAAGCCTCAGGAGGCCTGAGAAACATATTACAGGACGAGTTGAGACCCCAGGTTCAGTTATGAGCCAGGTAGATCCCAACAACAGTTCACCATGTCAGGAGAATTCCTGGTGAGGGCACTGACATGGTAAAGACCTTCCAAGGAGAAAATAAAAAAGCATAAAAACGATACCTTCCTACCCAAAAGTTCTGTTTTCCTCTCTCTAGAAAAACAAGTACCCTGAACACAGTCTCCACTCAGAGAAGAAACTGCTGTTCTCTGATAAAAAGACAATCTGTTTCTAAAGAGGTCAGTATCCACTTTCTTTTATTTCCATGTGACTTACCAGACATATTCTTATTCATTTTGTATCTTATGGCATCATTTATGACTTTTAAATAACACCCCATATGATTCTAATGTTTATCCAAATTTTAAAATAAACAAATAAAACTGATAGAAACTTTCTCTTCTTTATTATCCCAGAAAAGGTATTATTTTGTGAAATTATTTTAACATCTAAGAGATCATTTTGCTATATCATGCTTAGGTGAAATCCAATGTATTTGGAAGAGTATGAAACAGTAGAAGATTTTTAGACTTCTGAATGTAATAAAAATTCATCTTTTTAGCTTTTTGGTCAATGATGGTGTGCACATATTTATATTCAGAGGAGTTCTTAGCTTAGAATCACCTTGAATAGAGCACAAAGGCATTGCTTAGAAAATTCATGAATAAATAAAAAAATTTTAAGAGCAATTAGATATGTCAGGCTCAGTCACATTTAATAATAATTCAAACATGGCTTCCGTAGTTTGAAATATTTTTTATTCATTTGAAAGTTCCGTCATCTATATAGATGTTGGAAGGATGGTTAATCAGTTAAGACTACTTTCTGCTCCTGCACAGAAGTTCAGTTATCTGTACCCACATTGTGGCTCACAATCATGTGTAACTCTGTTTCAAGGAGATCAAATGTATCAGGGACACTTGTGGTACACATAACTTCTTGTAGGCAAAACATTCATACATGTGAAATAAAGATAAACAAGCCTTAAAAAGAGATAATAAAATCAACAATTAGAGAGTGAAGCATTCCCATGTGTTTGAGGATAGCTTGAATTACATATTGAGTTATAAGCAGAGAATTTGTCCAAAAATTTAAAAATTAAAAAAAAAATCTAGGTACTGAATGTTGATACTTGGTAAGTGTAGATTGAATGAAACATGTATATGGTAGTATGTAACTTGAATCTGGATATGAATGGAAGGAAGGTTATATGTTAAACTAGGATATAAGCCTTACCATTCAGTTATTTGTGCCTTTAAGTGTATTATTTCTTATTTTACTCATAGAAATACTGAATAAATGACAATATACTCATCCCAAGGAATCATGTAAAGAAATATTTGAAGTGGCTGTACAACTATGTCTTCTGTTGTCTTCTTCCTGCTCTGATTTGTTTTTCATTCCTGTATCTGTAACACTGTTGCTTTTCAGAAGAAACAGGCTGTTTTCATGTTTTCTTTTATTTGGTAATTGGGCTGAGGTGAATAGATATCATTTTTCTTCTCTTTATTGTTTTTTATTTTTTTCTTTTAGTATTATTATTCATTCCATTTGTTTACATCTCAAATAATATCCCACATTCTGGTTACCCCCCCCCCCCCCCCCCATCTCATGATATCCCATTTCAGGGTTACTCCCTCCACACATCTGCCTTCTTTCTGTTTGAGAGTGCTTCCCCACCCACCCACATTCTCCTGCCCCACCGCTCCACAATCCCCCTACTCTTGGACATCAAACCTCTCTGGGATCAAGTACCACCCCTCCCGTTGCTGTCTGGCAAGGCCATCCTCTGCTACATACGTATCTGGAGCCAGAGATCCCTTGGTTGGTAGTCTAGTCTCTGGGAGAACTGGGTGGTCAGGCCAGCATATTTTGTTCCTTTTTAAATTTTTTTTCTTTTTTATTACATATTTTCTTCATTTACATTTCAAATGCTATCTCCAAAGCCTCCTATACCCTACCCCTGCCCTGCTCCCCAATGCACGCACTCCAGCTTCCTGGCCCTGGCATTCTCTTATACCGGGGCATATGATCGTTGCAAGACCAAAGATCTCTCCTCCTATTGATGCCTGACTAGGCCAACCCTGCTACATATACAACTAGAGACACAGCTCGGGGGGGGGGGGGTGTACTGGTTAGTTCATATTGTTGTTCCTCCTATAGGGTTGCAATGCCCCTTTGCTCCTCCAGTTCTGCTAGATCCTCCACCAGGGTCCCTGAGTTCAGCCTGATAGTTGGCTCCAAGCATCTGCCTCTGCTTTGGTCAATTGCTGGCCAGACCTCCCCAAGGAACTGCCATACTTGGTTCCTGTCTGCAAGCACCTCATGACCATCAGCAACAGTGCTGGGTTTGGTATCTGAAGACATGATGTATCCGAAGGTGGGGCCATTCCCCAGTTGGCCCTTTCTTCAGTTTCTGTTCCAGTTTTGGTCCCTGTTCTTCCTTTGGACAGGAACACTTCTTAATTTAAAAAAAAATGAGATGGGTGTGTGGCTCCATCCCTCAACCAGGGGCCTTTTCTATCTACTAGAGGTGGTCTTCACAGGTTCTAACTTTCCCTTCTATGAGCATTGCTGCTAAAGTCATTCCCACTGGGTCCTGGGAACCTTACATTTCTCTGGTGTCTTGGACCCACTAGTAGCTATCCTTAGTTCTTCATCCCCCATGCTACCTATTTTTTTATTCAATTTCTTTGATCACATCTCCTCCAAATTCAGATACTGCTGTCCTTATTTTCTCCTTCTCATTTCGCTTTCCACTGTGCCCTTCTTCCATCTCCCAAAATCGTCCTTTTCCACCTCCCTCCAATGCAGGACTAAAGCATCCATACCCTGATCTTCCTTCCTTCTGCGCTTCATATGGTCTCTAGGTTGTATCATAGGCATTGTGGACTTTTGGGCTAATACCCACTTATTAGTGAGCACATACCATATATGTTCTTTTGTGTTTGGGTTATCTCACTCTGGATGATATTTTCTAGTTCCATACATTTGTCTAAGCACTTCATGTAGTCACTGTTTTTAATAACTGAGTAGTATTTCATTGTGTAAATGTACCACATTTTCTGTATCCATTCTTCAGTTGAGGGACATCTGAGTTGTTTCCAGCTTCTTCTTCTTCTTCTTCTTCTTCTTCTTCTTCTTCTTCTTCTTCTTCTTCTTCTTCTTCTTCTTCTTCTTCTTCTTCTTCTTCTTCTTCTTCTTCTTCTTCTTCTCCTTCTTCTCCTTCTTCTTTTTCTAAATAGGGCTGCCATGAACATATTAGAACATTTGTCCTTGTTATATGTTGGAGCATCATTTGAGTATATGCCTAGGAGTGGTATAGATGAGTCCTCAGGTAATAAATACTGTGTCCAGTTTGCTGAGGAACCGCCACATTGATTTCCAGATTGATTTTACCAGATTGCAATCCCTTCAACAATGCAGGAGTGTTTCTCTATCTCCACATCTTAGCCAACATCTGTTGTCAGCTGCTTTTTTGAATGTAGCCATTCTGACTGGTGTGAGGTGGAATCTCAGGTTTGTTTTAATTTGCATTTCCCTGATGATTAAGGATATTGAACATTTATTTGCTTCTGAGCCATTCGGCATTCCTCAGTTGAGAACTCTCTTTCTACCTATGAACTCCAATTTTTTATTTATTTATTATTATTATTATTATTATTATTATTATTATTATTATTATTATTTTGACAGGGTTTTTCTGTATAGCCCTGGCTGTCCTGGAACTCACTTTGTAGACCAGGCTGGCCTTGAACTCCAATTTTTAATAGAGTTATTTGGTCCTTTGAAGTCTTTCCTTTTTAGTTCTTTGTATATATTGAATATTAGCCCTGTATATGATGTAGGTTTGGTAAATATCTTTTCCCAATTGGTGGGTTGGCATTTTGTCCTATTGATAGTGTCCCTTGCTTTGCAGAAGCTTTTCAATATTCCGAGGTTCCATTTGTCAATTGTTGCTCTTAAAGCATAAGCCATTGGTGTTTTGTTCAGGAATTTTTCCCCTGTAGCCAAGTATTCTAGGATCTTCTCCACCTTCTCTTCTATTAGATTAGATTCAGTGTATCTGGTTTTATGTGAAGGTCTTAAGCTTTGTGCAAAGAGATAGATATGGATCAATTTGCATTCTTCTACATGCAGACCTCCAGTTGAACCAGCACTATTTGTTGAAAATGCTGTCTTTTTCCCCCACTGAATGATTTTAGTTCTTTGTCAAAGATCAAGTGACCATAAGAGTAGGGGTTCATTTCTGGGTCTTCAAATCTATTCCATTGATATAGTTGCCTGTTTCTACACAAACACCATGCCGTTTTTATCATTATTGCCCTATAGTATAGTTTGAGGTCAGTGATGGTGATTCTCCTAGAAGTTTTGTTTTTTTTTTTTTTTTTTAATTGTTGAGAAAAGTTTTTACTATCCCAGGGTTTTGTTTTTTTTTTTTTTTTTTTTTTTTTTTTTTTTTTTTTTTTTTTTTTTTTTTTTTTTTTTTTTTTTTTTTTTTTTTTTTTTTTTTTTTTTTTTTTTTTTTTTTTTTTTTTTTTTTTGGCATTCCAAATAAATTTGAGAATTTATCATTCTAAGTCTATGAAGAATTGGAATTTTGGTAAGATGGATTCTTATTCTTCTTGTTCTTCTACTTCTTGTTCTTCTTCTTGTTCTTCTTCTTGGCCTTGTTCTTCTTCATCTTCTTCTTGTTCTTCTTGTTCTTGTTCATGTTCTTGTTGTTGTTCTTCTTCTTCTTGTTGTTCTTGTTCTTTTTCTCCTTCTCCTTCTCCTTCTCCTTCTTCTTCTCCTTCTCCTTCTCCTTCTCCTTCTCCTTCTTTATTTTTTTTTAAATGTATTAGTCCTGCCAATCCATGAGCATGGGAGATCTTTCCATCTTCTGAGATTTTCTATTTCTTTCTTCAGAGACTTGAAGTTTTTGTCATGCAGATCTTTCACTTGCTTTGTTAGAGTCATACCAAGAAATTTTATATTGTTTGAAACTATTGCAAAGTTTGTATTTTCTCTAATTTCTTTCTCATCTCTTTTATCCTTTGAGTAGAGGAAGCTTACTGATTTGATTGAGTTAATTTTATATCCAGTTACTTTGCTGAAGGTGTTTATCAGCTGTAAGAGCTCTCGTATAATTTTTGTGGTGACTTATTTATACTAATATATCATCTGGGATAATGTGACTCCCTCCTTCCCAATTTGTATCCCTTTGATCTTTTTTTGTTGTATAATTGTTCTTGTTAGAACTTGAGTACTATAATAAATAAGGAGAAAGTGGGAAGCCTCTCCATTCCCTGGTTTAAAGGGGATTTTTAAAAATTTCTCCCCATTTAGTTTGATGTTGGCTATTGGTTTGCTTTATATTGCTTTAATTATATTTAGGTATTCACCTTGAAATCATGATATCTATAATACTTTCAATATTAATGGGTGCTGTAATTTGTCAAATGTTTTTTTTTTTTTCTGCATCTAATGAGATAATCATGTGATTTTTTTCCTTGAGTTTGTTTATATTTTGGATGACATTGATGGGTTTCCATATATTGAGCCATCCCTGCATCGCTGGGATGAAGCTTACCTGATCATAGTGGATGATAATTTTGATGTGTTCTTGGATTCTGTTTGCAAGAATTTTATTGAATATTTTGCATCAATATTCATAAGTAAATTATATAGTTATTGATCTTTGTTAGATCTTTTTTGTGATTTATGTATCAGTGTAATTGTGGCTTCAAAGAAAGAATTGGGTAGTTTTCCTTCTGTTTTTATTTTGTGGAATAGTTTAAAGAATATTGGCATCAGATCTTCATTGAAGGTCTGATAGAATTCTGAACTAAAACCATCTGTCCATTGGTTGTTTTTGTTTGGGAGACTTTTCCTGACTTCATCTATTTCCTTTGTGTTTATGGAGTTCTTTAGATGTTTTAGCTGACCCTGATTTAACTTTGGGACCTATTATCTCTCTAGAAAATCACCCATTTCATCAATGTTTTCTAGTTATATTGAGCAGAGACTTTCGTAATAGGATCTGATTATTTTTGGATTTCCTCCATTTCTGTTGTTTTGTCTCCCTTTTCATTCCTGGTTTTGTTAATTTGGATATTTTCTATGTGCCTTCTGGTTAGTCTGGCTAACGTCTTATCTATCTTGTTGATTTTCTCAAAGATCCAGTGCCTCGTTTGGTTGATTCTTTTTATAGTTCTTTTTGGTTCTATTTGGTTGATTAGAGCCCTGAGTTTGATTAATTCCTGCCTTCTACTCCTCCTGAATATATTTGTTTCTTTCTGTTCTAGAGCTTTCAGATGAGTTGTTAAGCTGCCAGTGTATGCTCTCTTCAGTTTCTTTTTGGAGACATACAGAGCTATGAGTTTTCCTCTTAGCACTGCTTTTATTGTGTCCCATAAAGTTTGGTTTGTTGTTTCTTCATTTTCATTAAATTCTAAAGTCTTTAATTCTTTCGTTCTTTCTTTCTTTCTTTCTTTCTTTCTTTCTTTCTTTCTTTCTTTCTTTCTATCTTTCTTTCTTTCTTTTTTCTTGACCAAGTTATCACTGAGTACATAGTTTGTCACATTCCACATGTATGTGGGCATTCTGCTGTTTAAGTCCAGCCTTAGTCCATGGTGGTCCAATAGAATACATGGGATTAATTCAGTGTTCTTACATCTGTTGAGATTTCTTTTGTGCCCAAGTATATTGTCCATTTTTGAGAAGTTACCATGAGGTGCTGAGAAAAAGGTATATTCTTTTGTTTTAGGGTGAAATGTTCTGTAGATATCAGTTAAATCCATTTGTTTCATAACTTCTTTTACTTTCACTGTGTCTCTGTTTAGTTTCTGTTTCCATGATCTGTCCATTGGTGAGATTGGGGTCTTGAAATCTACTATTATTGTGTGAGGTTCAATGTGTGTTTTGAGCTTTAGTAAAGTTTCTATGTGAATGTAGGGGTCCTTGCATTTGGGCCATAGATATTCATAACTGAGAGTTCATCCTGGTAGATTTTTCCTTTGATAAGTATGTAATGACCTTCCCCTCTTTTTGATAACTTTGGTTGAAAGTCTATTTTGTTGGATATTAGGATAGCTACACCACCTTGTTTCTTGGGACTATTTGCTTAGAAAATGTTTTCCCTTTCTTTAAGTTTGAGAGAATATCTGTCTTTGACTCTGAGATATGTTTCCTGTATGCAGCAAAATTCTGGGTCCTGTTTATGTATCCAGTTTGTTTGCCTATGTCTTTTTATTGGGGAATTGAGTCCATTCATCTTGAGAGATATTAGGGACCAATGATCGTTGCTTACTGTTATTTTTCTTATTAGAAGTAGAATTATGTTTGTGTGTTTCTCTACTTTTGGGTTTGTTGTGAAAAGATTAATTTTTTGCTTTTTAGGGGTATAATTTCCTTCCATATGTTGGACTTTTCCTTCTATTATTCTATGTAGGGCTGAATTCATATAAATATATTATTTAAATTTGGTTTTGTTTTGGAAATTTTTTGTTTCTCCATCTATGATAAATTTAGTTTTGCAGGGTATAGTAGCCTGGGCAGGCATTTTTGATCTTTTAGGGTCTGCATTACATCTGCCCAGGATGTTCTGGGTTATATAGTCTCAGGTGAGAAGTCTAGTATAATTCACATAGGTCTACCTTTATATGTTACTCAACCTTTTTCCCTTACTGGTTTTAATATTTTTTCTTCTTTTTTTTGCATTTGCTGTTTTATTTATTATTTGACAAGACAAATTTCTTTTCTTGTCCCATCTGTTATGTGTTCTGAAGGCTTCTTTTATGTTGTTGGGCATTTCTTTCTTTAGGTTAAGAAAGTTTTATTCTATAATTTTGTTGAATATGTTTACTGACTCTGAGATGAAAATCTTCACTCTTTTCTACATCTCTTATTCTCAGGTCAGGCCTTTTCATTGTTTCCTTAAGTTCTTGAATGTTTTGAGATAGGAGCTTTGTGCTTTTTGTACTTTCTTTGACTGCTGTGTCTATGCCTTGTATTGTTTCTTCTGCTTATGAGATTCTCTCTTCCATCTCTTAGATTCTGTGTGTGATGCTTGCATCTATGACTCCTACTCTCTTTTGGTTTTCCCTTTCCAGGGCTATCTTCTTTTGAGTTTTCTTTAATGATTCTACTTCCACTTTTCGATCCTGGATGGTGTTGTTCAATTCCTTCACCTGTTTGGTTTCATTGTCTTGTATTTCTTCAAGGGACATATGTTTCCTCTGTAAGGGCTTCTACTTGTTTACTTGTGCTCTTTTGCATTTCTTTAAGGGAGTTATTTATGTCCTTCTTAAAGTCCTCTATCATCTTCATGAAATGAGAGTTTAGATCTGAATCTTGTTTTAAGGGTGTGATTGGATATACAGGACTTGCTGTGATGGGAGAGCAGGGTTCTGATATTGCCAAGTTAAATTGATTTCTGTTGCTTATGTTCTTATGCTTGCCTCTCACCACCTGGTTGTCTCTGGTGTTATCTGGCCTCCCTGTAAGTGACTGGAGCCTGTCCTTCCTGGGATCCTGGTATCTTGGGGAGTTCAGCTGCAACTGGGGGGTGTCTAGCTGCTACTGGTGTGTGTGCTGTAAGAGATTAGATTTCTGCTCTAGGCAGGCACAGGTAGGAGCCTGAAGACACCAAGGTATCTGACTGGGCAAAAATCTGCTTCCCGAATAACATGAACTAACTAGTACCCCTGAGCTCATGTCTCTAGCTGCAGATATAGAAGAGGGTGGCCTAGTTGGCCATCAGTGGGAAGAGAGGCCCCTTGGTTATGCAGACTTTATATGCCCCAATACAGGGGAACGCCGGGGCCAAGGGGTGGGAGCGGGTGGGTAGGGGAGCAGAGCCGGGAGGGGGGAGGATACAGGGAACTATCTGGATAACACTTGAAATGTAAATGAAGAAAATATCTAATAAAAGTTGAAAAAAAATCTGCTTCCCTGGGTCTCAGGGGTCCTGGTATGCCTGGTCTCTGGGTGGGGTTTAAGATCTCACTTGTGATGCTGAATATGTCTGAATACCTGGGGGCTCAAGCTGCAGCTAAGTGTGTGCTAGGGATCCAGTCCAGCACTAGGTCTCCGCTCCTGGCCAGCACCACTTGGAGCTGTAAGGCACCCAGTTATCTGGCTAACATATCATTTTTCTATAAATTATTTAAAAGTTTGTCCTATTCAAGAAAATAACCTGTAAGAGCTTTAATTTAGTAGGAAACTATAACTTCTTATAAACAAAGTCAGTTTGAAAACAGACATATTGGCAATTTGTCAATTACATGTGTAGGAAACAGATTCTGCCTAAAACTTTATTAAATATTGACTCTATTACTTAAGTAACACAAACTCTAAAGTAGGATTAAATGTATGGTGTCATTATTTTAGTTACCTTTCTATTCTCATGTCAACATACCATTATCCTGAACCCACGGGACTCAGCTATTTCGTGGGAGGGAGGAGGACCGTTTGTCTGTAAGAAACAGGGGCGGGGAGAGAAAGAAGCAGAGACCATGCATTTTGAAGTTTTAGTCACTGTCTCATTTTACTAAGGCACAATACCCACTTATATACATACAGCAAAAAGGAGCTGAAAAGGGCAACTGAGGAGGGGGGACAAAGGCTTCAAGGTGAAGGACATATGGGAGGGTGTAAATGGCAGGCTTGGGATATCCTGTGATTCATTTCCAAGTCCTTGGTGCCTGCATATCTTGGAATGCCAGTTCTCTGCCAGGGATCCATCCCACAATCAGCCACCAAACATAGACACTATAGCATATGCCAGCAAGAACCACGACTTTCCCGGGCCTATATCGACAGAGCCCCCTTTTATATGGTTACGGACCGTTTGTACCTCCACCTTCGAGTGTCAGTCGATAATCTACCTTGTGTCCCAAGGGTTCCTTCTTCCTCGATCTCTTTCATGCCAAGGAGCTGAAGGGGTCTTCAACCCTCTAGGTAGAAGAATAACCATGAACTAACTAGTACCACCTGAGCTCATGACTCTAGCTGCATATATAGAAGAGGATGGCCTAGTTGGCCATCAGTGGGAAGAGAGGCCCCTTGGTCATGCAGACTTTATATGCCCCAATACAGAGGAACGCCAGGGCCAAGAAGTGGGAGCGGATGGGTAGGGGAGCAGGGCCGGGAGGGGGGAGGGTATAGGGAACTTTCTGGATAACACTAGAAATGTAAATGAAGAAAATATCTAATAAAAGTTGAAAAAAAAAAGAGTCCTAGGTGTCAGTTCAGGGCACAAAGACCATCCAGGTCTGAGGAGCAGCCTTGTGTGAAAGAGGAAGGTGACTCAGCTCCCAACAAATGGTTAATTGGCTCTCAGGTGGGAGCTGTTAAAGGCCTGGTTTCTATCAGCCTGGTTTCCCACATACCATAACCAAAGCAATATTTTTAGTTTTCCTTTAATAGCTGAGGCAGTTCTGCAGACAAACCAAGACAACTTCCAAAGGAAAACATTTAATTGGCTTTACCATTTCAGAAGGTAAAATTCCAAAATGGTGTAACTAATCCTTGGTAGCAGAAACATATGAGAGCTTGTATTTTGATCTATAAGTGTGATGCTTACACCAGTGACATACCTCTTCCAATGAGAACCAATCCCCTGATCCTTTCCCAGAAGTTTTACCAACTGTGGACCAAGTGATCAAATTTATCTCATCGAAGCCATTACTCTCATTGGCTGGACAATATGCTCTACTGAACTTTTCCACAAAGCAATTTCTAAACTCCAGATACCCTACCTACACTTGCATATCTAGAACATCAATATTTAATTCATAAGAAAATATATAGAAATATTTAAATACAGATAGTGATTTTTATTACTCATGTAACACATATACAAAAACCCAATTATACATCTCTTTAAGATTTATAATAATACAAAGTTGTCAATGCTGACATCTTAATTTATATTATTTTTCTCAACAATTCTTTTCACCGATTTGACTTTGGCAGGAAATAGGTTTGTTGTTGTGTTGTTTTGTTTTGTTTGTTTGTTGTGGCCTTTTATTGGAAGAAAGTTAGATTCACAGAAGTATGTCACTTCAAGTCATATTTTCCTCATTAATAAGCCTCACTAATGTGATTATGTTTTTCTTAAGTGACTGCCCTTTTAACATGGGCAAGTCCAGAGTGTCTTGTTATAAACAGTTGATAGAACTAACGAGTGTCTTGTCCTACAAGACATTCAAGGACTACACTGTAATAGTCACGACAGTATACACCGAGACAAAAGATAACTTCTAATTGGAAGTCGAGGAGATGGTTCGCTCCACTAAAACGTTTCTATGTTATCGACACCGTAACTCTCTCGAACTAAATACAAACTGACACATAAATCTTTGTCCCTTTTTTTTTTGCTCTCCCTTGTTTTATCCCTGTTATAGAAAGAGAGCAAGTGTATATGCATCTAGGTTACATTTCCATATTCACACATTCAGTATACACAGTGGAATAGTTTTCAAATCTGACACTTTTCAATGTGGATACTGAATGACAGAAAGCAAGTTGTTTCTTAGTATAGAATAGCCAAGCAGAATACAAGGGTTTTGTTTAATCCAATCTCTGATTTCTTTGAATAATATCATGCAATATCTATTTTCAAAATTGTAGTGCTTATTGGGCATGTTTTAATATTTATCACTGCTTCTTTTTCACATAAGGAGGGCTTAGATATTAGTTTACTCACAGTAAAATTGTATATTAGAGCAGAGATTGTCTCTAATTTAAAAATTGTTTGATATTTTTACTTTGATACGATTGAAATGTATTATAGGTTTCTTCGATTTCCTAAAGAAACATCAGGATGACTGAGAGATTATAGAGAAGGCTGAAGAAGAGCAACCTTACCATGGCTGCAGCTCTGTGTGCAAATGAATTTTCATTTCTTTCCATTCACAACAACATTTCACCTGTTTGTTTCTCTTTCCAGATAGAAATAGGGGACAGTATTAAAAGAAGTATTGCATAAGTGAACAGGGACTGGCCATTACAATATATATCTTGTCCAAAGTGATGTCTGCAGATGCTACAAAATTGTGACTGCAGAGGGGTGAGTGTGGCTCTTGGTTCCTATTGGTGAGAATGGCAGCAACCAGAACTTACTTTTATGGGGTTTTTGTTCAGAGAAGCAATCCATTATCTCTTTTCTCCTCCCTGGGATCAAATACTATTTTTGTGAGGATTACATCCTGTGCTAAGCAGCCCTGGAGGCAGTGGCGTGAGCTTTGAATGTCAAGCTTATTTCCAAATGAAACCCCTTTACAAGCTCAGAGTTGACTTAGAAATTGAAATCCAGGTTATGTAATTGATTTTTAAAAGTTTTGAATATGAAACTCTTCTAGAAAAATAAGCATCCAAAAGAATCAGAGAAAATAAAAAATAATTATAGCAGAAGCAAAGAAATGTGAGGATTTTTGGATAATTTAGAATTTTTGATAGATTGTAGGGGTGCCAAACAATTGGTATTTTCTTAGTTTTATGCAAGCAATTTTGTCAGTAGTTTATTGCAAATGGAAAAATGAAACATAGAAAGTTTAAGCAAAGCACATTTTTTGAGGTTGCATACTTTTTTAGCCTGTAACCATAAAACTTCGTGATTTTTATGACATCCATCTATGTGACTTGGCATGATTTGTGTAACAGAAAAACCAAATAATATGATTGTGTCCATTTTGTGGGGAACAGCTCTTTTTTCTACAATAAAATACAAATGTGAGTTTCAAATATGAGTTTGAAAATATTTTTAAATGTTGTATATTCTTGATATATGTATTCCTTCTGCCACCTTAAGATATTATGAAATATTGTATCGAGGAAATGATTATTATGAAGTTCCGTGTGAATAAGAAACAGATAATAAAGTTCATGGATGGCCCTCTTGTCTCTCCTCAGAATAACATTTATAAAGTGGTTCATTACATGCTCAATGCCATTTTCTTTCCTTTCCGTTTCTTTTTTTTTTAATTTACTGCAATCTTACTTTTCTTCTAAACATTTATAATATGATTGTAATATTTTAACTGTAACTCACTCAATTTATCTGTGGGTGACCGTGTGTGTAAAACCAGATCTCAGCCTATAGCCCAGGCTTACTTGAACTTCCAATGTTCCTCAATCTATCTCACCAGCTCATATATCCCTAACATGAACCAACAAAACCATGAACATACATGAACAACATACTTATTGTTGCATTCTTAAATCTTCTTTTCATAGTTGGAACAAAATATTGATGTAGGTATAGACTTCACTTGATTCTGCGAACTGCTGTTACACCACGATTTGCTTCTCTCTGTTGCTTACTGCACAGTATTATGCCCAGTGACTTCACCAGTATGGACTTTTCATGGTTGTTCCTCATATTATAATCATTCATTAACTAAACAGGTAGATTCAACAATGACCTCCCATGTACAGAAAAGCTTACATTATTGAAATTTATCAGAATCTAATCAAAGCTGGGGGTTTTGATGAGAAAGCTCACTGCATGTGAAGGCATCTGAAAAAAATCAAATAGGAACTGAAGTAATTTTAAGTGTAGATGAGAGGTGTACATCATAGTGATAAAGTCTATTAGCATTTATTTTCAAACCTTCTTCTGTTTTCACCCTCAACACTTCCCAGGCTCAATATATATTGAGCTAAGTCATGTAACTCTTTATATATATATATATATATATATATATATATATATATATATATATATATATATATATATNTTATTCTTCTTCTTCTTCTTCTTCTCACTTCTGTTTCTCTGTCCTCTCTCGTAGGGTATGGAGTTTGTTTATAAATGGTAGAACATGATAGAAATTATTGTTATTTGAAGTTTGGAAACTATTTACTGACAGAGCTGCTTGAGACTGAAAATTCTGGTGTTTAAGGTCTCAGGATTGGGGTTTAGTACATTCACCATCAGTTGTTCTTTAGTTCACTTGTCCCCGGCACTCTTGGAATCTTAAAAACTGTGTCAGGAATCTTCAAGATTCTTAATTAAAGTTGGTTTTAACATCATACACAAATTGAATTTAAGCACATTGTTTGACTAATAGGTTTGCCATAGTGTATTTTTTTATAGCTACTTTCGAGGGCTTGGGCAGGTTATCAAATTCTGGCAAGCATTTTCTCTGAAACTAAAAATAATAAAACAATCAAAACATACACCACTTGCCTCCAGATTGTTCCCATTGAACAGGATGAGGTGATTTTCTTTTTTGCCATCTGATGTTTAAAACATGCATGGATAATTGCTGCATAGTCTTATATTTAAATGATCTTTAGAAGATAACACATTCTAAATCTTCTCCCTAGAATGTTATGCAAGTAGCATTTTTTTATATAATCTTCTTAGGAATATAGAGCCTCAGTTAAAGTTACTGGATACCAAATATGATTTTAAAATGTGTTATTAAAAATGTAAGCTCAATTTGAGTAAAATATATTTCATATCTTTTCTACTGACTTGGCATGTATTTTTTATAATTTTATGAAACCTGTTTTCCTTAAGGCTTAGTAACGTCCTTACTTGAGGATATAATGAAGACAATCCAGTAGACATTCTTTAGCCTCATAATATTCTGATATTGAAGTATGACAGGGAGCAGGTACAATAATTGGTCTGTTTAAAAAGGAAAGTATGAACGAACTTCTAGATCTTCTGCAATTGACTGGCTAATACTTTGACTATTGTATCTATATATTCTCAATCAATTTAAAATTCAAATTTGTACTGACCACAGGTTTTTATCTATTGCAGCAATGCTGTACAAACTAAAATATACACATGTATGCTTCCATCAGGGACGTTCTCCTGAAGAGAGGAAGTAAAGACATCGAGAGTGTGTAGAGGACGAACAAGCGAGAAATTAAGTTTTTAAAGGTAGAAGATTAAATGAAACTTCTGTAGTTCTAAGTGAAGATTGGTATAACGATGTAAACGATGTATTTTCTATTATTTTATTCATTTATTTTAGTATACTGACTCTACTCTCTTTTTCTTAGAGAAAGAGAGAGAGTTCAGTAGTTAAGAGTGGATCTTACTCTTGCACAATACCTATGGTCAACTCAGGCACCATCTTTGAGAGATACAAAGCCATCTGTAAGTTTATCGACAGGGGAGCTGAGGTTATCTATAGCCAGTGAAAATTTCAACCAAGTATATATGTGTTCATATAAACCTACTCACTCATACATATCGTTTAAAGAAACAAAAATTCTTTAAAATTAATATTGTGCCTATTGAGTCAAGAATGATGATCATCTCAATTTTGATTAGAAAATATTCAGGCTGTGGTGACATGATAAAGAAATTGGGCTCATGTCTCTAGCTGCATATATATTAGAAGATGGCCTAGTTGGCCATTATTGGTGAAGAAAGGCCCTTGGTCTAACTATGTTTATATGCCCCAGTACAGGGGAATGCCAGGGCCAAGTAGTGGGAGTGGGTGGGTAGAGGAGCAGGGAGTAGGGAGGGTATAGGGGACTTATGGGATAACACTTGAAATTTAAATTAAGAAATTATCTAATAATAAATAAATAAATAAATAAATAAATAAATAAATAAATAAATAAATTTAAAAAAAAAAACAATCCACAGGGTTAAAAAAGAAAGAAAGAAATTGGCATAATCCTGAACTTGAAGTGGTAGTATGTTAATCTACCGTAAATTCCCAGGCAGGTGTGCACCTGCTTCTTGCTACTGTCCCAGTTTTCTGGATTCCTGAAAGAAAGACACACATACACAGCCTTATATTTTAAATACCTTAAACAGCTCAAGGCCTGAGCCACTCCCTAACACCACATGGCTCACAAACTCCCCTCCAATTCCTTGAGTTAATACTTACTAAATCTATAATTTTTCTTTGCTGTCCTGTACCTAGCAGGAAAGACCTCCTGAGGCTGCTTTCCCCCTGCACCTACATTTGTGGTCTCTCCCTCCTGCACCTTTCCAGGATTGTCCATGTCCTATGGCCATGAAAGAATCTTCTCCTCTTTCTTAGGTCCCTTCCCCAATTCCTTAAAGTCCCACCTCTGTCTCTCTGAGAAACCGTTGGGCACCTATAACTTTATTGTAAGTCAAAAACCAACTGGGGACAGGCTACCTTTAGTCCTATGTGTGGGACACTGAAAAAAGTTCTTCAGGTAGCATAATTAGAATGAGAACAAGAACCACTACCTTACAAAATATATTCTTAGTTACTAATAACATTAAGTTAGTAGTAATTAGTAATTAGATCAATGTCCAGAAAAATAAGGCTATTCATAAAAGTAATTCATAGGACTTTATAAGCATGATAACTGTTGGGGGGCAAAATATTTAGTTGATCCTGAGAATAGCTTGAGCGTTTAGCAAGGCAGACCAGGAAGAAGCATATCTTCCTTACAAAAGATGGTAAACAGAATCGAGATAGTAAGACTAGTAGTTTTACATACAAATACATATATATGCAATAATAATTAATGGAAAATACCCATGAATTTGAGAGTAGGGAGATATCTCTGCAAGCTAAATGGTTCAATCTTGCCTCTCCATGTTCCTCCTGAATTGCTCTGCTTGGCATCAAACTTTGCCAATATGTTTTAAACTTCTGTCTCTTTTTCATTCTCTGGCACATACTGTCTTCACCTGTATCTAGCTTATTATGTCTCTGCCACCTGTCTCTGTACCACTCTCCTAGAAACAATTCCTCCTTCCTTTCTTCCTCTCTGTGCTGGTATACTCTACCTCTCAACTCTCCCTTACTACTCTCCATGAACTCAATGGTGTTCCTGTGCAGTACTCTCTTCCTGTCAGGTTCGACAGGGTTGCAATGTCAGCTCCACGACAGTTTCAGCTGCAGGAATACAGTCAGCCTGAACAATGCATCTCTGCCTTTCTAGTATACAGATGGCATCACTCTTTCATGTATGCATGTCTGTTTTGCCTTTTTCTATACCACATTTCTCCTGAAATATAACTGTAGTAAATTCTTTTTTCTGAGAAAGGGATTGAGGGTGTTGCTATATAAGAAAATGACTGTGATGTCTATTAGGAACAAACTGCTCTGACCCTGGCCATTCAAGCTGTCACTCTAGACATAATGGTTCAAGGGGTTCAGGATGTGGAGGCTGACGGCACTAATGATTCTCTAGGAAATTTAACCAACTCCTTAGAAAATATTTGAAGCAGGAGCTATTCTTGAGAAACCTGAAGCTTTAGTAGTTAAGAGAATTAATGAACTCACGGAAAAGGAACAGTGGGCCTAGATCACTAAGAACAGGGATGTCTTTAGAAAATACAAGGGACAGGCTAGAGGAAGTATTAGCTGGGTCTACTGATTAGTGAGCAATGGTGAGAGAAAGTTTGATTCAGAAATATTATTAGGGGAAATTGGAAGATATATGTATAACAGAAAAGACAAAAGTCTGGGTAGAAGTGATTGGACCCCTCTAAGAAGTACATGTATTAGTGAACTGACATTCTTGGAAAGATTGGGACATAGTGATTTGACCCCCTGGCATTACATGCCTTAGGGAATTAAGGTACAAATTCTAAGAGATAGAATTTGGGCTTGTGAAGAAGCCCTGGGGGAAGCTGTGAGAGGAATTAATATTGCATATGGAAAAGAGTTTGAAAAGCAATGTAGAAATACATATTTGGATGAGTTCAAGAAATAGGAGAAAGAGATTCTACAAATATAGATAAGCTAAAATTATTATTACCCTGATTTGTTCAGCACCTTTTTTGTTTTCATGCTAATCTGCTATCCTGAAATTTATGTCCAGATGACCTGTGATTTGGAGCTTTTTCTGATAGTTAAAAGTTAGTGTATAATTTGCTTTTGAAGACACTGATCTGTGACTTTGGGTGTGTGTACATTGTGCTTTCTGACACCATAGTTACGTATTTGTGTGTGTGTGTGTGTGTGTGTGTGTGTGTGTGTGAAAATTAATGGGTTTGATAAAAATAATAAAAAGTCTTTTCATTATGTATTATTGTATAATAAGAAAGTATGTAACCAAAAAAAGTCTGAGGTGAACTTACGGGGGAGGCTGTCTGATAGGGGAGAGAGAGAGAGCAAGAGAGGGAGAGAGAGAGAGAGAGTGAGACGGGAGAGAGAGAGAGAGAGAGAGAGAGAGAGAGAGAGAGAGACTGCAACTCAGAGCTGCAAGCAGTTTCAGAATGGCAATGAGTCATCTGTCTGCTTACACCTACATTCATGCCTGAGACTGATCTCATGCCAATCCAATCCTATTCGTGAGAGCACCCCTACCCCCCAAATACTGAGACTGGTCCTCAGAGTCTTCGTCCTGTGCTGTGCATCACTTCCAAAAGTAGTTTGACTTCTCTCTTTACTCATAAGTGTTGGGCATATACTATTTGGCCAAATCTTTTTCTGATTCTCTACTTTCTCTGCCATCCACTTAGACATAATTTTCACACATGGGTGGTTCATTTTACAAACTAATATTACCTTTATTGTTTGGGGTTGAAGATGTATACAAAAGTCATGTATGTTCTTAAGCCAGAGGAATTAAAACTGTGTGCTATGGAATGAGCCACACAGTAAGTAAAAACAGGTTCAAATATCCTGTAACACTCTTTCTTTGACATACATCTAGGCTATTAGGAATAAAACTGCTGGAAACATAGTTGAGCTAACTTCCTTGTGGGATCATGAAACATCTTTAGGATATATGCTAAGTAGTGATATATATGGGTCTTGAGATCAGTAGATTGCCAATTTTCTGAGAAAATGCCTAAGTGATTTCTAAAGAGATTGTACAGATTTGCACTTCCAGCAATGGAGCAGTGCTCCTTTTGTTCCACATCATCAGCTGCATGAGCTGTCATTTGAGTTTTTTATCTCGGCCAATCTGATAATTATAAAATGAAATTTCAGTCATTTTGACTTGCATTTCACTGATGGCTAAGGATGTTGAACATTTGTTTAAGGATTTCTTGGCAATTAAAGATTTATCTGTAGTATTTCTCTGTTTAGGTCTGTACCCCACTTTTTTTCCAATATTCTTTATTAGATATTTTCGTAATTTACATTTCAAATGCTATCCCGAAAGTTCCCTCCCCCCTTCCCCCGCCATGTTCCCTTGTCCACACACACACCCACTTCTTGGCCCTGGTGTTTCCCTGTATTGGGGTGTATAAAGATTGCAATACCAAGGGGCCTCTCCTCCCAACGATGGCCGACTAGGCCATCTTCTGCTACATGTGGAGCTAGAGACACAAGTTCTGGGGGTTCTGGTTACTTCATATTATTGTTCCTCTTCTAGGATTGCAGACCCCTTCAGCTCCTGGGGTTCTATCTCTAGCTTCTCCATTGTGAACCCTGTGTTCCATCATATAGATGACTGTGAGCATCCACTTCTGTACGAGACAGCTATATCAGGGTCCCTTAAGTAGACACTTGCTGTCCTATGCAATAGTGTCTGAGTTTAGTGACTGATTATGGGATGGATCCTCCCTGGTGGAGTAGTCTCTGTATGGTCCATCCTTTCATCTTAGCTCTAAACCTTATCTCTGTAACACCTTTCATGGGTATTTTGTTTCCTGTTCAAAGGAGGAATGAAGTATCCACACGCTGGTCTTCTTTCTTAATTTTTTGTGTTTTGCAAATTGTATCTTGGGTATTCTAAGTTTCTGGGCTAATATCCATTTATCAGTGAGCGCATATCCAATGACTTCTTTTGTGACTGGGTTACCTCACTAAGGATTATATCCTCCAGATACATCCATTTGCCCAAGAATTTCATAAATTCATTTTTTAAATAGCAGAATAGTACTCCATTGTGTTGATGTACCACATTTTCTGTATCCATTCCTCTGTTGAGGGACATCTGGGTTCTTTCCAACTTCTGGCTATTATAAATAAGGTTGCTATGAACATAGTGGAACATGTGTCCTTTTTACTAGTTGGAACATCTTCTGGGTATATGCCCAGGAGAGGTATTGCTGGATCCTCTGGTAGTACTATGCCCAATTTTCTGAGATAACGCCAGACTGATTTCCAGAGTGGATGTACAAGCTTGCAATCCCACCAGCAATGGAGGAGTGTTCCTCTTTCTCCATATCCTCCCCAGCATCTGTTATCCCTTGAATTTTTGATCTTAGCCATTCTGACTGGTGTGAGGTGGAATCTCAGGGTTGTTTTGATTTGTATTTCCCTGATGATTAAGGATGTTGAACATTTTTTCAGGTGTTTCTCAGCCATTTGGAATTCCTGAGTTGAGAGTTTTTTGTTTAGCTCTGTACTCCATTTTTTAATGGGGTTATTCGTTTTTCTGGAATCCAGCTTATTTAGCTCTTTGTAGATGTTGGATATTAATCCCCTATCAGATATAGGATTGGTAAAAATCCTTTCCAAATCTGTTGGTGCCCTTTTTGTCTTGCTGACTGTGTCTTTTGCCTTACAGACGCTTTGCAATTTCATAAGGTCCCATTTGTCAATTCTTGATCTGGCCGCACAGGCCATTGTTGTTCTGTTTAGAAATCTTTCCCCTGTGCCCATATCTTTGAGGGTTTTCCCAACTTTCTCCTCTATAAATTTCAGTGTCTCTGGTTTTATGAGGAGGTCTTTGCTCCTCTTAGACTTAAGCTTTGTACAAGGGGATAAGAATGGGTCAATTCGCATTCTTTTACATGCTAACAGCCAGTTTTTGTTGTTGTTATATGTCCCTTTTTCCTTTCTGACTTTGTAAAATTGGTAGGCTGTCCATGTGTCATCTAGTGAGTCTGGCTAAGGGTTTATCTATCTTGTTGATTTTCTCAAAGAACCAGCTCCTGCTTTGGTTGATTCTTTGAATAGTTCTTTTCGTTTTCACTTTGTTGATTTCACCCCTGAGTTTGATAATTTCCTGTCTTTTACTCCTCTTGGGTGAATTTGTTTCCTTTTGTTCTAGAGCTTTTAGGTGTGCTTTCAAGCTGCTAGTGTGTGCTCTCTCCAGTTTTCTTTTTGGAGGCACTCAGAGCTATGAGTTTTTCTCTTAGGAATGCTTTCATTGTGTCCTATAAGTTTGGGTTCGTTGTGGCTCCATTTTCATTAAACTCTAAAAAGTCTTTAATTTCTTTTCTTTATTTCTTCCTTGACCAAGGTATCATTAGAGTGTTGTTCAGTTTCCATGTGAATGTTGGCGTTCTGTTATTTATGTTGTTATTGAAGATCAGCCTTAGTCCATGGTGATCTGATAGGATGCATGGGATATTTTCAATATTTTTGTATCTGTTGAAGCCTGTTTTGTGGCCAATTATATGGTCAATTTTAGAGAAGGTACCATGTGGTGCTGAGAAGAAGGTATATCCTTTTGTTTTTGTTTTCAGTTCATGAAAATACTATAAGCATCACAGGAAATTCAAAGAGCCACTTTCACAAAGAAACCCTAATGGCTTCTCATGAGAAAGTATTTGACTTGTTTTAGTATGGAATTGCTATTTGGCTTACCACTGAAATTAATCCTTTATATTTTGAAACAATTAGAAATATTTGAACGACCTTGGGTGCACAGATGGCAGACACCCCCACGGTCCCTAGAGGACTCTGCATGCAATCTTGGGACCACTTATGAATGGAGTACAACATCTGTTCCAATCCAATCGCATGGGACCTGAGACAGCATTGGGGAAACAGAGGATTGGACAGACCAGGGGTCTGGATTATCTTTCCTTCAGTCTCTGTTCCACATTTGTGTCCATATGTCCTTCCACGAGTATTTTGTTCCCCCATCTAAGAAGGACCGAAGTATCCATACTTTGGTCTTCCTTCTTCTTGAGCTTCATTTGGTCTGTGAATTATGTCTTGGGTATTCTGAGCTTCTGGGCTAATATCCACTTATCAGTAAGTATATACCATGTGTGTTCTTTTGTGATTGGGTTACGTAATTCAGAATGATATTTCCTAGTTCCATCCATTTGCCTGCAAATTTCATGAAATCATTCTTTTTAATAGCTGAGTAGTATTCCATTTTGTAAATGTACCATGTGTTCTGTATCCATTTCACTGTAGAGCAATATCTGGGTTCTTTCCAGCTTCTGGCTATTATAAATAAGGCTGCTATGAACATAGTGAAACCTGTGCCCTTATTACATGTTGGAGCATCTACTGGGTGTATGCCCACGAGTAATATAGCTGGGTCCTCAGGTAGAAGTATGTCCAATTTTCTGAAGAACCTCCAGACTGATTTCCAGAGTGGTTGTATCAGGTTGCATTCTCACTAGCAGTGGAGGAATCTTCCTTTTTCTTCACTTTCTTGCCAACCTTTGCTGTCACCTAAGTTTTAATCTTAGCCATTCTTACTGGTGTGAGGTAAAATCTCAGGGTTGTTTTGATTTGCATTTCCCTGATAAATTAATAGCTAAAAAGATTACAAAATAAACCTATCTATAAAATCATATGCTTTATACACCAAGATTTTATTAATTAAAAAGGAAAGAAACAGGAAAGAGAACAAGGAACAGTACCAAATAGCAATGTGAATAGAGAACAATTTTAAAACACACTCGCTGGGCAGTGGTGGTGCATGCCTTTAATCCTAGCACTTGGGAGGCAGAAACAGACAGTTTTCTGAATTCGAGGCCAGCCTGGTCTACAAAGTGAGTTCCAGGACAGCCAGGGCTATAGAGAGAAACCCTGTCTTGAAAAACAAACAAACAACAAAACAAAACAAACGAACACACAAAACACTTAATAATATATCACAATGCAATTAAAGTAGATTTAAAATAATTTAGTTGGAATTAATAGAACTTGAAATTATTACACACAAGAATTTTCCTAGAAAAAAATATTGAAAAATAAATTAACCAAAAAGGAGACTCAAATCTAGCAATCTTCATCAGGAAATTTTTCAAAGTTTTCAAAATTATAAAGTTTAAACATATTATAAATTATTATAATATAAATCTGGTAAAGAGAGTGTATTAATACTATCTAAACCTATAAAGAGCTAATAATACCATTTTCTTGTAAAAGTGCAAATTTGAAGATTAAACAAATAAAACCAATGCAAAATTACATATCATCACAAAGTAGGACTTAGTCCATGAATTCAGGACAATTCCACGTTTAGATACCAATTAATACAATGTACCAATTAAATATATATTATCATGCTACAATTTCTCTTGAAGTCTATGAAACCATATGAAATCTCACCATAGGCTTCTTCCAAAATTGTAGACAAATATATCTGGAGATATATTGAATCAACTATTGACATGGCTGAGAATACATAGGTAATCTATAGTCTACATGGACTATAGATAGTCTATCATACTCAAGATAGGGTTAGGATTCCCACTTTCCACAGTTTCATACTGAACAAATACAATGTTAATATGAGATCATCAAGTATTAGAAAATAGATATCATTGTAAAATTTAACAATTGATAAGATAGAAAGGCTCTGTTTTAGATAGAAGTTCGCAATTCTGAATGATAATGGCTAATTTTTAAACAGTGAGATGATTAAAACAAATCAAACATTTCTAAATAGACAATGTGTGAGAGACTTAAAATTTTTTTAAGTCTAGATAGCTGTGTATGACATTCAGTTTGGGCAAATGCAGGGTGGGAACTAGGAAATATAATGGCCAATGTGTTCTAGGATTCTCTTTCTGCTTTCGTGAACTATGGATTACTATATTCTAAGTTTCATGTGAAATTTCCTTAAAATCAAGAATATTCCAACATGAAGAAAAAAGTAGTTTTGGAAAAGCACATATTGAGGGAATGACTCCCCTCTGCAACACAAAAAATTACCAAAACAAACAATAATATACTAAACAAAAGTAAAACAACAACAAAACTACTAAGGCACTAAGGGGAGATCAATGGTCAAATGGCCCATGGCTGGATTATAGAAAGAATACTTCTGAACACTGCCTGAAAGGACAGACAGGGGGATCAAGCATCTGCTTTGTAAACTGATAAGTAATGAAAATAACTCATCCTTTTTCAATGTCAGATAAATTTCAAAGACTTTTGAATTATGTTATTTTATAGAATAATAATAATACCAAATCATTTTCAAACAATCACTGAATGTTTTTCTTTTTAAATTTGTAAAGTTATAAAATACAACACTCTGTTTCATGTGACTAGGACACTACCGTATAATAATCACTTAGGAAAAGTATTGTACAGGTTTATAAGCACTAACCCATATTTGTCCAATTATATAGAAAGTTTATTCCTGATAATCCAGATACTTAGAAAGGATTTAATTCTAAACTCAAACAAATTCATATAAATGCCCATGGAGTCAGTCACCATAGCACTCAACAACAAACTTCCCACACATACATTAGTAGTAGACTGACTGCATCAGTTGTCATGGCAGACATAACAAAATAGAGTTGTAAAATGAAAAGGAGTATTGGGAACCCTGTTGGCTTTCCACACATTTTGTTGATTGACAGGTCTCTCTCACATGCAGTAGAAAGCATGTCCCATTGCTTCATCTATATCACATTTTGCATTTTTTTGGGGGGGGGAGTTTCAAAAATAACGTATTGCATAAAACGTGAGAATTGTACTGTACTTTTTGAAGAAGAGAATCGTTTTGATAAAATACAAAGTTATATTTCTTTGAAATATGACTCTTACTCTTGATGGCTACTTTATTGTTCATTTTAGAAGTTAGCTTAACTGTCAATTTGCACCTTTTTTTATAAAGATTCTAGATGTGACCAACATTTAGATTTAGGCTTTGTAGATTTATTATCAAGTTTTCTTTGACTTAAACATACAGTGGTGCTCATTGAATTGATTCGCAATATATAAAGATTTATATCCTAACAGAGAAATAGTAGTTAAGAAAATAACATTTCGCTCTTGAGTCACCCCCGCGCAGCCTAGGCTTGCCATGCGAGTTGGACGTTGTATGGGCCCACCACCCTGCTCTGTACTACTACTCGATTTTCCCGTCAAGATGCCTGAGGAAGTGTACCATGGAGAGGAGGAGGTGGAGACCTTTGCCTTTCAGGCAGAAATTGCCCAGCTCATGTCCCTCACCATCAATACTTTCTATTCCAACAAGGAGATTTTCCTCCAAGAGTTGATCTCTAATGCTTCAGATGCCCTGGACAAGATTCAGTATGAGAGCATGACGGACCCTTCCAAGTTGGACAGCGGGAAAGAGCTGAAAATTGACATCATCCCCAACCCTCAGGAGTGCACACTGACTTTGGTGGACACCTGCATTGGCATGACCAAGGCTGATCTCATTAATAACTTGGAAACCATTGCTAAGTCTGGCACGAAGGCATTCATGGAGGCTCTCCAATCTCCATGATCGGGGCAGTTTGGTGTCGGATTCTACTCGGCCTATCTCATGGCAGAGAAAGTGTGTGTGATCACAAAGCATAACGACGATGAGCAGTATGCCTGGGAGTCGTCTGCCGGCGGCTCCTTCACTGTCCGGGCAGACCATGGTGAGCCCATTGGCCGGGGTACCAAAGTGATCCTTCACCTAAAAGAAGACCAGACAGAGTACTTGGAGGAAAGGAGGGTCAAGGAAGTGGTGAAGAAACATTCGCAGTTCATAGGCTATCCCATCACCCTCTATTTGGAGAAGGAACAGGAGAAGATCAGTGATGATGAGGCAGAGGAAGAGAAAGGTGAGAAAGAGGAGGAAGATAAGGAGGATGAGGAGAAGCCTAAGATTGAAGATGTGGGATCTGATGAGGAAGATGACAGTGGAAAAGACAAGAAAAAGAAAACAAGGAAGATCAAGGAGAAGTACATTGAACAGGAGGAGCTGAATAAGACAAAGCCTATCTGGAAAAGAAATCCTGATGACATCACCCAGTAGGAGTATGGTGAATTCTACAAGAGTCTCACCAATGATTGGGAGGACCACTTGGCAGTCAAGCACTTCTCTGTAGAAGGTCAATTGGAATTCAGGGCATTGCTCTTCATTCCCCGGCGAGCTCCCTTTGACCTTTTTGAGAAGAAGAAGAACAACATCAAATTGTATGTCCGTCGTGTGTTCATCATGGACAGCTGTGATGAGCTGATACCCGAGTACCTCAACATTATCCGCGGCGTGGTTGACTCCGAGGACCTGCCCCTGAACATCTCCCGAGAGATGCTGCAGCAGAGCAAGATCCTGAAGGTCATCCGCAAGAACATAGTCAAGAAGTGCCTGGAGCTCTTCTCAGAGCTGGCCGAAGACAAGGAGAACTACAAGAAGTTCTATGAGGCCTTCTCCAAGAATTTAAAGCTTGGAATTCATGAAGATTCCACTAACCGTCGCCGCCTTTCTGAGCTCCTTCGCTATCATACCTCTCAGTCTGGAGATGAGATGACTTCCCTGTCAAAGTATGTATCTCGCATGAAGGAGACCCAGAAGTTCATCTACTATATCACTGGTGAGAGCAAAGAGCAAGTGGCCAACTCCGCCTTTATGGAGGGAGTGAGGAAGCGGGGCTTCGAAGTGGTGTATATGACTGAGCCTATTGACGAGTACTGTGTGCAGCAGCTCAAGGAGTTTGATGGGAAGAGCCTGGTCTCAGTGACTAAGGAGGGCCTAGAGCTACCAGAGGATGAGGAAGAGAAGAAGAAAATGGAGGAGAGCAAGGCAAAGTTTGAGAATCTCTGCAAGCTCATGAAGGAGATCTTGGACAAGAAGGTTGAAAAAGTGACAATCTCCAATAGGCTTGTGTCTTCCCCCTGCTGCATTGTGACAAGCACCTATGGCTGGACAGCCAACATGGAGCGGATCATGAAGACCCAGGCACTGAGAGACAACTCTACAATGGGCTACATGATGGCCAAAAAACACCTGGAGATCAACCCTGACCATCCCATCGTGGAGACCCTGAGGCAGAAGGCTGAGGCAGACAAAATGACAAAGCTGTCAAGGACCTGGTGGTGCTGCTGTTTGAAACTGCTCTGCTCTCCTCTGGTTTCTCACTTGAGGATCCCCATCAATGAAGATGAGGTCACTGCAGAAGAGCCCAGTGCTGCTGTTCCTGATGAGATCCCCCCACTGGAAGGAGATGAGGATGCCTCTCGCATGGAAGAAGTAGATTAAAGCCTCCTGGAAGCCCTGCCCTCTGTATAGTATCCCTGTGGCTTCCCCAGCAGCCCTGACTGGCCTGACCCACCTGGCTCTCTGCTCATGTCTACAAGAATCTTCTATCCTATCCTTTGCCTTAAGGCAGGAAGATCCCCTCCCACAGAATAGCAGGGCTGGGTGTTATGTATTGTGGTTTTTTTTTTTTTTGTTGTTGTTCTATTTTGTTCTAAAATTAAAAGTATGCAAAATAAAGAAGATGCAGTTTAAAAAAAAGAAAATAACATTTCAGAATTTTATATTTATTAATTTTTTAACTTCGTATAATTTTCACACTGCTGTCAGTAAGAAGGCTTCTTTGAAAAGATGGATGGACTGGTGTGGTGGCGCACACCTTTAATCCCAGCACTTGGGAGGCAGAGGCAGACGGATTTCTGAGTTCGAGGCCAGCCTGGTCTACAGAGTGAGTTCCAGGACAGCCAGGGCTACACAGAGAAACTCTGTCTCAAAAAACCAAAAAAAAAAAAAAAAAAAAGAGAGAGAGAGAGAGAGAGAGAGAGAGAGAGAGAGAGAGAGAGAGAGAGAGAGAGAGAAAAGATGGATGCTTTTCCCTGTTGTGAGGCTAGTTAACTACCCTAAGCTGTTCATCTCTAATGCATTATAGCACCTACTTTACATTGGAGGAATAACTCTAGGCATCTAGAAAGTAGATTATCCTGGTCATGAAGAATATAAGAGTTCCAAGATACAAGATGTGACACAGCTCAGACACAGCATCCTCAATGCTGCACAGGGGACAGAAGTGAACTTCAGTGGCTGATGAAGCACCAGATTCAAATGCCCAGAGAAGGCAAAGCATTTAAGTGCATCAGTTGACAGCTGAGCAGTGACAGACACACTAAGGACACCCACGACTCTCATTTGAAGTCCAGCACTGGAAAAAGCACTTGACGTAAGAAGGGAAAGAAAAAAAGAAAGCACATTTGGATTTCCAATGTACACTGAAATTCAAATTAGAAAGGAGTTTTAAATGGGAGATTATGTGCTCAATTCACTCCAAGCACAAAGATTGAGCCACATATACTTTTATTCATATTTGAAGTTATTATGTCTTGCAGTATTCAGTAGTACAAAGTAAATCTCATTATAATATTTAAATTACAATGTATCTGTGGGCTAACAAAACATAAAAGCAAGCTAAAATTGAGTGAATATATTATTTTTATATTTATATTACTTATATTATTCTGTTTTAATTCATTTGTGATGGACAGGATAAATTTATTTTTACTCTTACTAGGAGACCTGTTTTAAATTAAAAATATTGCAATTGTGGGTGGTTGTATACAACTTTAATAGCATTTTCATGTAAATGCACCTAATCTTGAATATATAGTATATTCAACCCCTGTCTGACAAATAGAATTCAAACAATTAAAAAGAAATTATAAATTCTATTGGCTATTAAATGTATTAATTAGTATGGTCTTAACAGACTTCCCATCCCCTCAGACACACACACACACACACACACACACACACACACACAGAGCTTTATCAGAAGGTTAAATGTGATAAGTTAAGGAATAGAGGCAAATGCTTAAAGTGATTTATGTAACTTATGGATATGTGTGGAATTGTCTTAATGAAACCCTTTATTGTGTAAAGTTAATAGACATTATTTAGATACAGAAATACAGCAATTTACCTGTATAATGTGAATCACTTAAGTAGAAAACTTTCAACTAATTTTAGGACAATTATAAATTATTATCTATAGCCACCCCAGTCATTTTATCAGAGCATGAGGATGATGTATGATCATGTTTTGTTTTGCTTTTTGTTGTTTTTTTTTTTTTTATCTTAGAGAATGCCACAACACCATTCCATTTTTGTCAATATTTTTCTATTCAATTCCTTTTGCTGTAACAGTTGCATTTTATGTTTGGATAAACACTTTATCTTTAGATTTCCTTAAATACTTCAGTGTGTGACACATACACAGGTGATTTTAACCCAAAATGAAAGCAACCTACACTTGTTATTTTTATATGCACAGTTTTGGTGCTCATTAGTCCCTTTCCAGTGAATGTGGGAAATATGTTATGCCTGGATTAAAAAAGGAGGATTCATAAAGATATTCAAACTAATTCGACAACCTCTTGAGTTGGTTTGAGTGCACACATTTTTTGTAAACTTTTGTCTTTAGGTCACTGACCTAAAAGGGTCATTTTAATGTTGCTACCTGCATAAAACCATTTATCTCTAATTATTTAGATAAAATTGTGTGGGTTACAGTTTGTGACATTGTAATTAGTTATTTAATCTTGACGGCATGAGCTGTTTAGATTATTTTTTACTCAAGGCATTATACATGCACTCAGACGTTACTGTGGTTTCCTTCTGAGCAAAGACATATTTGCTTACCAACTCAAGATCAGGTTCCCACATGCCATATGATAGCAACACGAGGAATGGAATTTGGAAACTATAAAAAAAAAAAAAAACTAGGCTGAAATTTTACCTAAAACAACCCTGCAAAGGGTGGACATGGCAGAGCCTCTGCTGAGAAAAGGTGCACAAGAATAATGCAGATGATTCTCCTTATGGCAAGGCCTGAGGAGCTGGGTCCTCACATGGCAATGACCTATGGAGACACCCTTACAGCGTCTGCTGACTATCCGGAGGGAGGACTTGGTTCGCTTCTGCCTTGACTTTACTTTCTTGACTTTGCTAAAGGAAGTTTTTACATTTACTTTGTCAGTGACAGACATTACTTCAGAATCAGAAAAAGAAAGCTCAGGCCATGGTCCGTTCATATTTGGATCATGAGAGTGGAATAGATCACTACTCAATTGTTTGTTATGAAAGATGATGTAGTTGAGTTAACAAGAGGAACTGGTCTGGCTACATCAGCTAACACTGTGGGTGTTAATTCCCATGGGAATATGATTCTGAGAACAATTTGCCCACAAACTCTTTCCAAACAAGAGTGAAGTTGATTATCAAAAAGGTAGAAAGGCCTTGCTGGACTGTAGGTTCTAAGACTTAATGGATATATTCACAGATTAGCCAAGCCTGTATGAGTAACTGAATTAGGTTACAGAATTTACTGAGTGTCCTGGACATTAGGAGAACTAGATATCCTGATTAGAATATGGGGAGATGTTATATGCCCAGAAGTAAATCAGAATTTCCTGAGTATGCAGTCTTGCACTTCTCTATACTGTAACCACAATTACTGCCAACCATGCTCACTTGGTTATGTATCAATGTACTTGCTGTAGCTATGGTCCTCTCTCTTGATACAGTTCATGGGTTAGCAGAAACCCACAGGGACTGAGTAGAAGGAAAGAAAAATTAGTGTGCACATTATTGTTAAATGTAGATTATTAAAAGAGACTGTTCCTTCCTTCTGTCTCTGCTCCAAACTTTGTCTCTGTAACTCCTTCCATGAATATTTTGTTCCCTAGACCTTTTGTTTCTAGTTGCATATGTAGCAGAGGAAGGCCTAGTCAGCCATCAATGGGAGGAGAGGCCTTTGGTCTTGAGAAGATTACATGCCCCAGTACAGGGGTATGCCAGGGCCAGGAAGCAGGAGTGGGTGGGTTGGAGAGCATGGCAGGAAGAGGGTATAGGGGACTTTCAAAGAGGAGATTAGGAAAGGGGATAGCATTTTAAATGTAAATGAAGAAAATATCTAATATAAATAAATAAATAATAAATAAATAAATAAAGAGATTGTACACGAGAAAATGAATGTAAAACTTTTTCACCTGTGAAAAAATTGATGTATACATACATACAGGTGGGCTGAGTTGTCTCAGTGTCAAGAGTATGTGAACTGGACCTCTTGGGCAAAGCCTTCATTTGCCTTCTACCTAACCTCCTTCGGGTTTGGAACCATGCACGGGCTGGATTCCAGCACAAAGGAAAACTCACATGTAAGGAAAACTGAAGTAGGGGTGTTCTTACTCCACATCCTCACCGGCATAAGCTATCATTTGTCTTATTGATTTTACCCATTTGACAGGTGTAAGATGAGATCTCAAATTAGTTTAGATCTCACTTTCCCTGATTGTTTAAGATGGTGAGAAATTTTAAGAGTTTCTCAGCCAATTGTGTGTCATATTTTGATAATTTTCTATTTATTTATATACTTGACACATTTTAAATTTTGAGCTATTTTTTTGTGAATATCTTGATTTTTTATTTTTTATTTTATTTTTAAATTATTTTTATTTATTTATTTATTTTGGTTTTTTGAGACAGGATTTCTCTGTATAGTCCTGGCTGTCCTGGAACTCACTTTGTAGACCAGGCTGGCCTCTAACTCAGAAATCCACCTGCCTATGCCTCCCAAGTTCGGGGATTAAAGGTGTGCACCACCACTGCCCGGCAATATCTTGATTTTTTTTTTAGTTCTTTATATATTTTAAATATTAGCCCTCTATAGGGTGTGTGTTTGGTTAAAAAAAAAAATGTTTCCTGTTTTGTATGGTACTCCATTGTCCAAATGACTGTATTTTTTGCCTTGCAGAAGCATCTCAGTTTAATGAGGTCCCATTTTATTAACTGTTGATCCTAGTGCCTATATTAATTGTTTTGTCTTCAGAAAGGCTGCTCCTCTGCCAAGGAGCTCCAGGGCACCCCCCAACTACTTGTCTATCAAGTTCAGTGTAAAGGTGTCTGTTTGCTTGCGTGCTTGCTTCATTGTTGTTGATATTGTTGTTTTTAAGGATTTTCTACATTTGAAGTTTTTGTGTGTGTGTGTGTGTGTGTATGTGTGTGTGTGTGTGTGTGTGTGTGTGTGTGTGTGTGTTTGTGTGTGTGTGTGTGCAAGTATGGTTCTATCTGGATTCTTCTCTATGCAACCATAGTCTTTGGGAGAGCTAAGGGGTCTGGGTTAGTTTATGGTGTTGCAATCCCCTTCAGCTCTACATTTCTTCCTCTAACTCTTATATACGGATCCTTTTTCACTACATATTACACATTTAAGGAAAAACTAAGCACCCATATGTGCACCACCTACTGTACACTATATACCGTTAGACACTCTCTCTCTCTCTCTCTCTCTCTCTCTCTCTCTCTCTCTCTCTCACACACACACACACACACACACACACTCACACACACACACACTTTAAACTGTACAGATGACAGAGTAACGTGAACACATCTAATTCTCCTCATGGAAGCTTCCTAATACATGAGGTAAAAAACAGTATGTTAGGGTCCAAGAATCATGAGATAATTATACCCCAGATTGAAAGAGTAAAGAGCATTTATTCAGCTGAATTTCCTGCAAACAGGGGTCACTTCATTCTGGAATGGAGACACCCAGTGGGCTTTCAGGCTCAGCTTTTATCTTCAGGGGAATTCTAGGGAGGGATATGTGTCCTTGATGAGCTAGCTCTATGTCTAGAGGTCTGACTATTTCTATAATTGATTAAACTCTGAAGAACTCCCTGGGCTCTTATTCATTCCATCTACCTATTCTTATTTCAGGCCAGATGACAAGCTGTTCTCAGACTGGCTGCTCATAGCTGTGGTTGACTGAACAGAGTTTCCTGTATCCAGGTTGTTATTTCTAGGAAACAGAAACTCAGCTCCTCTAATCTCCCAAACTTCCATTTTGAAGTTTCTCATGGATCCAGCCTGGTTCTGAGCTTAGTCCCTTCAAGTATATAAGACATTGTAATCTGAATGAACTGTTTGTTATAGTAAAGTGTTTTAAAGACAAGAGGAACACAATCACAAATACCTGGTGACAGAAATCGATATAAAGTAACATATAGTTAACTTATATTAAAATACCTTATATTACCTTATAATATTTTAATGTAATATAATTACCATATATGTAAATGTCAATTGGATGATGACATAATCTCTTGCAAATTTTCTCTGTACACAAAGAGAAGCACATTCATCCACATATATAAAATTGTAACACGTATTAGAAAATATATTAATTGTTCTTCTAACTTCAGAAAAGAACTCATGGCTATCATATACATTAACTCAAGTATCTAAATGCTCTCCTTTGATTTGTACTTATTCTCAAGTGTTCCTCATTCAATCCAACGACATTACCAAAGGTATAGCTAGTGATTCTCAGAGAGGATGCTACATTTAGTGGACTACGTTCTTATCTCAAAAATGTATTGCCCATCTAAAATTCAGTTGATTTTCTCTCCTCCATGCTTCTTGTTTTCATATGGTCACTCACTGCTGACCCACGACTAATCATTTAAAGCATCAAACCAGCTGCATTGTCTAAGGACTGTGAGCGAAAGGGTAGAAGTTTACCATCACTTGGTGTTTCTCACCCACAAAGTGCTTTATCCTCATAGTCTAACCTAGTTTCGAAGTTCAACTTATTATAACATCAACCATATTGTTTATCAAAGACATTTTGGGAAATTTGCCTTCTTCATGGCTCTTTTGGACTCTCACAACTACATTTTTTCATTACTTAAGTGGCCCTCACTTCATATTTCTACTTTCTACTTTTCGTGAGGCATTTTCCCTGAAGTGGTATTAATTATTTTTGCTAAATTTATTTTCTTTCACTGACAATTTCAAAGGATATTTTATTTAAAAAAATTAAAAGCTGCATGATGAACAGAAGAAAAACATAAAACTAAATGATAAAAAATAAAAATAAATTTACTAGAAAAGTTGAAGCTAAAATGCCATGAAAGTATAAATATATAACAATGTTACTCTTGGCAGTGTGGCTAATTCATCAGTGTACACAAAGGTCTCTGAAAGTCTCCATAAGAAGTTTGTCCTAAGCTGAAAGAATCATCAGGGTCTTAATAATGTTCAAACTTTAGGAAAATTTTACCTTCACAGAGAGTGCTGGAAGCAACTTGCACAAGACCCTTATTTGCTTAAGCAGTGCATTTGATTATAGTTAAGGAGGAAGTTGCTTGGCAACTCCTGATTTATTGATGGCATAGTCAACCAAATAGTTGTTATCATACTTAAATAGAAATGATATTGAATTCATCGCCTAGGAAAAGAAAAATCAAGACTTCCATAAATGGCAGCCTGAGTTACATACTGAGAACTTTCTCAAAGAAATTGCTGTGTGTGTGTGTGTGTGTGTGTGTGTGTGTGTGTGTGTGTCTTAGAAGAGCCATGAGAACAATTATAGTGAGCCATGTTTATATTAATTTTAAAAATTATCTATTCACTTGTCAGCACAAGAAATTCTTTTATGGATATGTCCACTCCTCTTCGCACTACACAGAGCTTCTAATTCTTATACTGCTTACAGTTCTGAGTGCTTTCCCAATGATTGTCAAAGATCATCACTTGATCAGGCATCTATAAAGTTGTCCCTGTTAGATTTAGTAGTGCTCATTAAAATGCTCAGGATTTCTCTCTATGGTTTGCCCTGTTTCCTCACAGCATTAAAAAATATCCATTGGTTTAAAATATCTGACATAAGCAATTTTCAGTTATTATTTAAAAATTATTCTTCTATTTGAATTAGATAGTCCATTAAAGACCCTCATTTCCTCCCCACAATGGATACATATGCATATATACATGGAGTATGTGTAATACACTTAAGTAATTTGAATAAATGCCTCCTGCTGTCATTTATGAAGCTAAATATATCTTCAGAGCTCTATTTTATAATCTCCAATATCAGATCTTAGAATTAAATAGATCAGTCTTAGGCTCCTACAGTCAGTGAAGCCAGAAAGATTTACAGAAGCATAGGCAACTCTCATACAGGATGATTTGTTCATGGATTGAACAGGCTTGGTCTATAATGTTTATATGCCATGTATGTCTATGTGCTCTTCATAATAAGTTGTAAAGTTGCAATAAGTTTTCCCTTGTAAAGGAGCAGGACAGCAGCTACTATTCAAACCCATGATGAAGACGGGCTTAATTCATGCAGAGCCTTTATTTCATTTGTCAGTGTGCCACTTTAGCTCATAAGGCAGCACCCTGGATTCATGTGTAAGTCTTCACTGTCCGATATAAAGATGCAAATGTCAATATAAAGCATCCCTCAAAATGCACAGGATGTTGTGAGAGACAAAAGGATAGACTAAGGAAATCAAGTTGGTGGAATCTTAGTACAAACACTAAGAAAAGAGAATAATGTCTGTGTAAAATTGGGCCATGAATAAACCTGCCAAATTTCCTCAGAAATTCCTCAGAGCAATGAAAAGAACTTGTTAAAAAATGTCTATATTAAAATGAGTGGACCCCATTTAGTGTAGCAAGAGAGGCTGGTTTTACCATCCTGAAGACTTCACATGTTAACAATGCACAGCATTCTACTCTGGCAACTGTAGCCTAACATTCCAATGACATGTCTAGTATAAATTAATTATCAACCAAGTAGCCCTCATTTTAATTAGTTGCTAATTCATTCAAATACAATATGTATATACACTCAATTAAATTTTTGAAACTAAGTCTTTAAAAATAAAGCATAATAGAGTCTTCATAAACAAATTCGTAAACACGTCTTTAGAATATTTTTATAACTCATGCCTTCCTGGCATTTTCCACATCTGTTCCCCACAGTTCTCATTGTATATGGATATTATTTCTCAATACTTGAATATACTATGCACTGCATATATGTAAAGTATATAGTCTGTGATAGAGAAAAACATGTTTTATTCCTGAGTTGTGTTTTTAATTTGTAACAAGGAGAAAGAGTAGAAAATAATTGTTATAAATTACTGATTATCAACAACATCAAATGTAGGTTATAAAATAATAACTTAAATAAAAGATTTTCAGATAAAATTTTTATTACTTATCAAAGAAATTAAGGAAATTTTCTTAGAAGCAATTACTAACTCCATTTTTCCTTCTCTTGTTTTAGTATTTGCATTTTCTGCCTAGTGGATACATATTTTATATTTATGGCATTAAATATAAAAATTAAAAATAAATATTAAGTATTTGAAAACAGCATAAAATTCCCTTTAAATATGCATGAAGTACGTTTGGAGTAAAATTGAAACCTTGGCATATAATCACGTAACCAGTCAGGTTTCGAAAATGTTTACATTATCGTTGGTGCATGCTTCCCATCATTTAATTTTAGCTTGTTTTACTACCGAGTTTCACAAATTTAAAAATTCATATTCATTTGCATTCATTCATATACTTATCTTCTCCATTGTCCACAATATAAATTGTATTGTTTTTGACTTTTACAAAATTGTCCTAAAAAATTAAAAAAATGACAGCTCCTGAATAGACTTGATTCAAGATAGATATTAAGATATATCATCTTCTTCCTGGGGTCCCATAATCTTTATCTCCTCAACCCATCGGATCTACTTAAAACACTTATTGGCTTCTTGTGTAATTCTAGCCTATGGACAGGACATAGCCATTTACTTCTTGAACTGTTATCTCATTTGAATACCCAGAGGAACTCTTACAAGGCTTTCCCATTAACTCCTCACTATAGAGTCAGGGAAAGGTCTAGAAGGTACAGGTATTCCCAAGCATTCATTGCTTGCTTAGGAGTGATATTTTCTTCAGTGGTCAAGTCACCCAAACATTGTTCATACACCTGTAAATAAATCTAATACACTCATTGGGTTATGCAGCTGAATTTGGGAAAAATCTTGTATTTCTTTTTCTTTAAAATGTATTGGTTATTTTATTGATTTACATTTAAAATGTTATACCTTTCCTGGTTTCACTCCCGCAAACCCTCTATCCCAGTCCCCTTGCCCTGCTTCTATGAGGGTGCTCTCCTACCTACGTACCCACTCGCACCTCACTGCTCTAACATTCCCCTACACTGGGGCATCAAGCCTTCACAGGACCAAGAGCCTCCCTTCTCACTGATGCCAGATAAAGCCATCCTCTGCTACATATGCAGCTGTAGTCATGGGTTGCTCCATGTGTACACTTTAGTTGGTGGTTTAGTTCCTGTGAGCTCTTAATATGGTTGTTCTTCCTTTGGGGTAGCAAACCTCTTCAGCTCCTTCAGCCCTTCCCCGAATTCCTCCTTTGGGGTCCCCGTGCTCAGTCCTACGGTGGGCTGCAAGCATTCGCATCTGTATTGGTAAGACTCTAGCAGAGCCTCTCAAGAGACATCTATATCTGGCTCCTATCAGCTACCACTTCTTGGCATCAGCAATTCTGAATGGGTATGGTGGCTGCATATGGAATGAATTCCCAGGTGTGGCAGTCTGCCCAGAAAGAAGTCCACACTATATCTCTTAGTATTTCAAGTGATGCTATCCCTTCCCTTTAGAAACAGAAATGCCTATGAGTGAGAAGTATGCCCCGGCTTTGAGTTCCTCTCCCTGAAAAACACTTCCTTAGTGACAGATTTCTGTTGTTTTGTAGGAGTTTTATTTTGTAAACTGAATTAATAATAACAAGACATATATTATTTAAGGCTTTTTGGCATCCTTGGGCTGCGCTTTTCTTATTCTGTATACTGAAATTGAGAAATCTTAGCAAACAGAAGCAGGGCTGGCTCTGGAGCCGAACGAACAGTAGTACACCATGCTGCTGAAAAGGACAGGATGTTGGTGTCCTACAGATTTAAATTTGATTCCCAACTGTGGTATGATGGTTGTTGTGTTATCTAAATGTTATAAATCATCTAGTGGAATTGCATATAGAAAGGTATATAAAACCAAATACCTAACAGATTGCTGCATTGCATACATAGGAATTTCCAATGTACACCCATGATTCTAATCTCAAATATTGACTTGAAACAATAATGAATTTTTCATTTCAAAACACATCACAATTTTCCTCTACAGGCTCTACTCAGATGGTTTAAGACAATATTTGAAATTATTTTCCCCCTCTTTCAGCTATCCAATAATTGGTTTGTCCTATTTATTCTCCCATTGACAAAATAAGACACCTCAAAGATAATTTAAACGTGAAACAGTAATAATATGCCAGAGTCTCGTCATTTTTTAAATCAAATAACACTTTTTAAATTTGTGTGTGTATGTATGCACACACACTCATGCATGTACATGCACACGTGAGTGTGCTTGCGTGTACCTATGTGGACATATAAAAGGCATCAGAATCAATATACCTAGAGTTACTGGAGATTGAGAATTGTCCAATAAGGAAGCTGGGGAGGAGTGCTCTGCAATGTCAATCAAACAGTTCTTCAGGCTCTGCCTCTTCACCATATGCTCCTGTGTGAATATCAACAACCAGCTGAAGCAAACAGAATTTTGATAGAAGGAATTAGAATTTACTCTGAATTTATTCCCACTTCATGTTCTTATTGATAAAAGTTTTTAGAACTCTCTTTCTAGTGTAAGTTTGGGAATGCTGGTAAAAATCCTATTACAGTAACATTGCTAAATTATTCTCATAATAGAGTTTTGTAATCAGAAGAGCATAATAAAATGCCATAAAAATAGATTTCATGATCTACCATCTGTCAATTTCATTAAGTTTTAATCAATTTGGTTAAAATGTAAAAATTGAAACCCACTTGAATTATAATGTTGTTTGGTGCACTGTCTTGTTCTTTCACAGGACACAGCAATGTTGGCTAATTGCCATTTTGTTTGTTGTCTCACAATATTTTGTAAACTAGTTCAGGGCTCCCTGTCTCAAAACTCAGATGAATGTGGGGCTGTTTTCTCTTTTCTAAGGCAGAAAAAGAGGTTAGGCTAGGACAGATGGGAGAGTACAGACACCACTGTAAATTCTAAGTCGTGTTCATTTTAGAGAGCAAAAAAAGATAATGAATTCTATGAAACAGAGTACCTGACTCAGTTCCTCAAGAGAATGCGGCATTGATGGTGTGCAGGGGTATGGTCAGGACTGACTTGAATCTGAAGAAAGAGGTTGTATCACAAAACCCTGGAATATCTCTACTTAACAATGATAATGTTTTCCTGGCTTGTCCAAAATACATTTTAAATGTGGGTGGTTATTCTAGGAATGGTCTGCATACACTTATCATAGGTCAGACATTCTATTTAAGTTGTTCAAAGTGTTCCAAAATTAGATGCACAATCTTTCCTGACATGCATTCATGACTTACATGTTTGTTCTTTTGCTTCTAATGTGTAACATCTGTGAGTTACATATGTGAGTGGTGATGTTCATATAGCTAGCAATTTGTTTTTAAGCATTAGAATTTTGTTTTTTTTCTTTAATTTCTCCTTTAATAAATTTCACTTTCATCTTTGTTAATTGTTTTACTAATTATGCTGTTTTTGTTTTGAATCCTCATTAACATTTTGTTCCTACCAACCTCAAAAGGCACAAGAGAAATTATTGGAACATCCCTGTTTATCTTATCACTGGTGTGTAACTCTGTGTGTTTCATACTAGGGATCTTTAGGTTTTCTTCTTAATTGTTCTTTATAGATATGAAAATTTTACATTTTTTACCTTTGCATTCTAACCTAATTTTTCTGTCATCTTTCGTGATTCATTTTTCTTAAGGTGTTGACTTTTATGCCTATCATACAGCTTTGTAGGAGACTTTTGCCACTTGTTGATCTGTTGACATAGCTGCTTTAGTAAACAGAAGTCCGGGTACAAATGTTGAATGGTTTCACTGGTCTTTCTCCTTTATTTTTGAGTGTTTTGTATTGCTAATACTAATGAGTGGTATTAATTAATTTTCTGATATTGAGAAATGTTTATTTTTCTATCTCTTATGTTTGTTCTCTGTTTCCTTCACATTTGTCTGATAAACAGACGATATATTTATTTAATCATTCTACATATACGTGCATATGATGATAACTGCTTTAATTTTTATTTTCACTATCTTATTCTTTATGTTTTGTTTATTTTTTTCTTGATTTTATGATGAATTATACCCTCAACTTTCTTGTGGATCTTTCAATAGTTTCTATACATTGTTTTGACTATAAATGGCAAGGAAGTCTTACCTGTAGGTGATTTTGTGGGAATTTGATGATTTGGGGATAAACCACAGATGCTATTCTCTTAAATTGATGGCAGCTACTCATTTAGATTATGAGAGATTACAAATATTGACTCTAAACTAATTATCCTCTGGCTCTGTTGATTGCATGTCATTCTTTGTTTGTTTGTGTGTGTGTGTGTGTTTGTGTATGTTTGTGCACACTCATGTGCAGCCACATATGCACACACATATGTAAAGACAAAGTAATTTGTCTGCTTACTGCATCTTGTGCGTAAGTGATTTTATCACTGACTGACCACTTTCTACTAGATAAACAATAAAGGGTCTCATTCCTGAAGAAGAGTACCGTTTACTCTCTCATTGTTATTGATGGCTGTAGCTCTTTGTCTAGGGGTTGGACCTACTAAGGCTTCCTTTCCACATGTCAATGTTGCTGTCAATTATGTAGACAGATATATTTTTGAAATACTGTGGTTGTAGCTTCTCTGTCACTTCTAGGAGAAACAATCACACACCAGGCTTCCTGCTTGTCTACCATTTAAATTGTATTCCTACTCTTCCATGATGTTTTCTGAGTCTTTATATGGAAGTTTTATTGTAGATGAATAATCAGGCCTGGATCCCCCATTATTACATTTTAAACAGCTGTAAATACTTGCACTGGTCTCTGTGATTAGCATTCTTGAAAACCTTGAATACCCAGAATCCCAACTCTATCTTCTGGCTACCATAATCCATCATTGTTTGGGTTGTTATTCCATTTGGTTTATTAAATTATGAATCTTAACTGTGCATTAGCTCTTTGGGGTTTTATTTTTCTTTACTAATTATAAGTGTGAATTGGCAGCTTCTCTCCAGTGAAATTGAATAAAAGAAAAATAAGACATATGACTTGTAACCTCTTTATCTTGACATTTTAATTTGGATCAACCAAGAGAATTTGACAGCAATTTATGTGTTAAGTAAACATTTAAAAATATTAAGTTACAATATTATCCTGTCTTTCTTTCAACCTGTATGTTACATGGCTAAAATTCTTAATTTTTTGGCTTGAATATTCAAGTTTTGCTTTTTTCAATTATTTATTGGCTCTTTTATTTATTGACATTTCAAATGTTATCCTCTCTCCCAGTTTCCCCTCCACAAACCCTCTATCACTACCATCTCCCTGTCCCTGCCTCAGCACCCTAGCATTCACCTACACTGAGTCATTAAGCTTCTATAGGGCCAAGGGCCAAAGCATATTCTTTCAGTGATGCCTGATTAAGCAATCCTCTGCTACATATTCATTTGGAGCTATGGGTACCCTATGTGTATTCTTTGGTTGGTGGTTTAGTCCCTGGGTGCTTTGGGGGGGGGTCCAGTTGCTCAATACTGCTGTTCTTCCTATAGGGTTGCAAACCCATTCATCTACTTCAGTGCTTTCTCTAATTCTTCCACTGGAGACCTCATGCTCAGTCCAATGGCTGGCTGAGTGCATCTGTATCTGTATTAGTCAAGCTCTTGCAGAGCCTCTCAGGGGACACCTATATCAGGCTCCTGTCACCAAGCACATCTTGGCATCAGTAATAGTGTATGCCTAAAATTCTTAAATAATAGACCATAGCATACAAACATGAGTGGGAAGTCTCTCTACTTATTTACCGGTTCTTACAGTTATACACATACGTGTGTGTGTGTGTGTGTGTGTGTGTGTGTGTGTGTGTCTGTGTGTGTGTGTGGGGGGTCTGTGTGTGTGAATATTTCTTCTTGTTTCTGTGTGTGTGTGTGTGTGTGTGTGTGTATGTGTGTGTGTATGTGTGTGTGTTAACGATGATTGGTTTAATATCTAACCTCTTTAATACTCTGCAATGGAAAAAAAAATAAAGCATTTCCAACAAATGATGCTTGATACCTCTACATGTAGAGGACTGCAAATAGATCCATATCTAAAAATGGCTATCTTACCAAAAAATTCTAAAAATTCAATGCAAATCCCATCAAAATTCCAATACAATTCCATACAAACCTTGCAACAAAACTCGACGTCATGTAGAAAAACAAAATACAACAAAAGCAAAACAAAACAACAATCAAAACAAACTAACTAACAAAAACAGGGTAGCAAAATCAACTTTGCAATAATATAACTTCTGGGGATATTACAGTCCCTGATTTTAAGATCTTCATTATCCTCATGCCTGTATCAGTGATATTGCACTCAGGAAAGGTTTATAGGCCACAGACAGTATCAGTAAAGGATAAAGCTTAATCCCAGTTGACAGTGTGCCCATCTGCATGGAGCAAGACCTGGCACCTGGAGCAATTTCAGCAATGGCTTGTGTTCTGCATGTAAAATTAATTTAAAGTAGACCTTTATTTTTTCCTTTCTGAAAGCAATTAAAGATCAATGATGATTAAATAGCATTGGTTCACTGAGGCTCCAGGAAAAAGAATAAAAAGGATGTGCTAATAATGAACTAAGAGAAAATGCCACTATTCTTATCTATTGTGGTCAAGCTCTTATTTGCAACTAGGGTACCATGGAAACCAAGCACTAATATATAGATCCATAATGCATGAGACTTATCTGCCCTAAACTGTGGCTGAAAATAGTTTATACAACAGAGTTTGAAGACAAGTAAATGACCATAGCCATTCTCTATGTCATAATAAAGGATTTCAAAATGTCTAATTGGATGCCTTTGTTTAGATTTTATCCTGGAATGTAAAAATAAATTATTTGTAAGAAATTTAAATGCCAAAGTTCAATATATAGTATGTACATATATGATTTTTTCTGATTCTTTTAAAAGCTCTAGATATCCATATATAGGGATTGTACAATACAAATCTTATGAAAAATTTTTGATGGCTCCATCCTTCTTTTTTTAATGCAACCATATTAAATGTATATTTTTCTTGTTATATTTTCTTAGAAATTAGAGATGCCAGTATGTGGATTTTTAAAAGTGTTCACTTACTGTGGAGTTATTTCCTCATCAGCTGTGTGTCCATCTATCACCTTCTGTTTTACAGCACCAACAATTGAGCATAGAGCCTGAGCAAGTAGAGGTTTAACACTGAACCACTGAACTACATGGTTCTATCTGGACTGTGTTATTATTCCCCATTTCATTTAGGATCAATAGTCTTCTGTAGTCATTCTCTCAACATTTGTCTTCTCTCTGCCTTGTGTACCAGCTGACAAAACATTTTTTCACTAAATACTTGAAACAAATCACACAGCACACATTAACAATCTTTTCTTTTGAATGCTAGCCCAATATTTTGGCATAGAAAAATTAATAGTCTAAAATTTAATTTAGTCACAAATTGGTACTAAACTGTGAAGTCAGTAGGCTTACAACATCTGTCACCCATTGATCACTGGGTTTACTTCAGTGCATCCAGCTGGCATAGTGGCTTCACACTTCCTACATTATATCTGTGTATCTTTCTTCTGAGGCCGAAGGTTTGGTAGAAGTCAAAGACCTTTCCAAATAGTCCTCCAGAAAAGACCATTCTTTATTTAAATCAATATGCATGGTGACAAACCTTCCCTGCTAAAACTTTTCTATAACACTTAAAATATTTATATTAAATAATAGCATGACATATCCTTACACAAGAGGATATACAAAGCCTGTATCTCTGGTCTGTTCTCATGGACATTGTCTTAATTAGTTCTAGCCACAGTATCAAAGCCAGTTGCTGCTCACAGTTCAGCAAAGGATGACACTAACTTGATTCTATATCTTTACATATAAAATGAATAATTTTCATTTTTGTCCGAAATCATTTCCATGCAATTAACATTACAGATGGCATTTCTCTTTTGTATCTAATCCTACTGCCCAATTTTATTGACTCAGCATATGGATACATGTAACATCTGACCACATATAAACAGTAAGCATTTTCTTGTGTCCATTAAAAATAAGCCTAAGAAAAATTTCAGCTAAGAAAATGAAATTATGACTTCACATTAGAAGATTTTCATTCCTGCAAGGCTGCAAATGTGTGCATTATGGTGATGATCAATGTGAACTTCAGACACGAATGCTGCTTCCATTCTTCTGAAGATGTGTCAATAGTTCCTGACTCCTCCAGGCTTATTTTTACTTTACAGAGTCTCTCACTGCTTAGGAAGAAAATTTCCAAATGAAACTATTTACCCTCAAGCTGAAGTAATCAGAGTATCTACATTTATTTCACCGAACCATATCTTTAAACTAGAAACCTAAAATGACAAAGAAATTCTCTAGATGTAAATTGATTTTGATCAAATCTAATTCTCTGTATTTTTGTCATCTATCTATCTATCTATCTATCTATCTATCTATCTATCTATCTATCTATCTACTTATCTATCTAACTCTATTATCTATATAAAATATATTTATTTGGCCAATTATTCATCGATTAATAAATGCATTAATATATTATTTTAATATACTTGTTCATTTTAAGCATAATATTACAGAGCTTAGGCTAGCCTGAATTTATGTGTATCAGAGGATGACCTTGATACTTTGTCATTTACCTCATTATTTCTGGAATTATAGCTATGTGGCATTATATCTGTTTATGTAGATCTGGGATACAAATCAGGAATTCTCATACTCTAGGCAAAGGGTCAATTTAAAAAATGAGCTACAACTTCAGGTCTAGCTTCATGTGCATCTGACTTTGATGCTAAATTGTATCTTTAAGGACTCCTGAAAATTCTGCAAATATTTCATAGCATCATTTTCCTAAGGCTTTTTTCATATAATAATAATTTTCCACCTTTCCTGTTTTGACTGATCCTTTTATACTACCCACATTTTAATCATGAATGATCCTCAACATTCAGAAAGTATTATTACTCTAATTCCATAGTAAGTTATGATTTTAGGCAGGACTCAAATATTTAAGGGATTACTTGATGTGTCCTGATATCACTACCTTGTTATCTATAAGAAACTAATAACAATATTAAAATAAAATCTATCATTATGACTTTATTCACTATATATGCTAAGAAATAACACTGAATATATGTGGGATTAGCTCAATAAGTGATCTTCCAGCCCACTGACATATTTTCTTTTGTATAAACAACTAAACCTTTTTATTGAAAAAGATGTAAAACAATGTTGTTTAATTTCTTAACTTTTTTCAATCTTTCCTTGCTTATTAATGATTTTGATTCACTGTTTCATCTAGTCTTAGGAGTATAAACCAATTAATCACAACATATTAAAATTTTTAATTAAATTTATCTACAAGGCACATGAGTCTTATCCCACTGGTGAACAGCGATCAGATTGCTTACAACTTATGACCCCACTAATTTCCAGAATACTGGGGTACCCTACCAGCATTTATAGAATGAGGTCACTGAATTCTATAGGCTTGTTAAATTGTGAGAAGTGAGGAGAACCACATTACATGTAGATTTCATAACAGAACATTAGATAATTCTCAATACTCTATTTAACACATTCAGCAAATAATACATATATTAGCTTACATAAAAATCAGTAAAATAACCATATGCTAAGACATTCCACATTATGTAATGGTACAAAGTTTTTCCCACACTGACAACTCTTTAAGGTTAGCATTTTCAACAGTTAAATGCTGGTAAGTATGCTAGCATAGTAGCTGCTTTTAAAGTGTGAAAATGGATAGTTTTCTGGGTTATTTTTGTTGTACTTATTACCGTATTAATACAATTTGTTGTAGTAAAAAGGACAATTCAGCACAAATAATAAAATAGGACATGCCCAATTACTATGTTGCCCTGCAGTCAGAGTATTTTCTCATCTGTAAGCTTTACAAGAAAAATAGTATGCATTTGCTTTCTTGCTGACATGGTAACATCTACTTAACTGACCCAGACAAACAACAAAAGAATTCAAGATCTCCAAAGCTGTTGACTACCATGCTGACAAGGGTGTGACTAAGAAACAGCAGAGGCTCTCATTCAGATTTCTTCAAAAGAATGATTCGGAGTTATTACAGATTTGACAATAATCTGTTCATTTTTATTTAAGACCTTCAGCTGTTCTATATTTACTTTATGACCCTATTTTTCTAGTGTGTGTGTGTGTGTGTGTGTGTGTGTGTGTGTGTGTGTGTGTGTGTGTATGTGTTTGTGTGTGTGCATACACACATGGAAGCATCTGCATGATGCCACATTATGTGGAGGTCAAAGGCCAGCTTTTAAGTGTTAGTCTCCTTTTCCAACTTGCTGAAGTATAGTTCCAATTGTAGTTCTGCTGCACCGTGTACTGCAGTGGAAATGACCCCGGCATCCTGGTGATTTCCTGTCTTGTCTTCTTCCTTCTCTGTAGGTGAGACTGAGATTACAGAAGCTAGCTGCCATACCCCCCCCCCTTTTTTTTTTTGTGAGTTCCATGGTTCATGTTCAGGTTATCAAGTTAATATGGAGACTGCTTTTACCGATTAAGACAAATCAGTGGTTTTCATTAATCAAGGCTTAAAACATTTCAGTCAAATGGTTAAATGGAGAGTATGTTATTAGAATAACTAGTGGTTACTGGGTTATAGTATTTTATCATTTCACCTGGCTTACTATTGCAATATTTCCTATTGCAAGTAAAATATTGGGGATCTGACTAAGACAAAATACAGAGTGTCATATCATTTATTCTAAAATTTCTCATTATTATTTTTTTGGCAAAGATGCTCCCAGAGAGATGAAATATACAATCAGAAAATATAAGCAAAGTATTTGAGAAAAAAGATAGTGTTCATTTATTAAAAATCCAGCCGGGCGTGGTGGCGCACACCTTTAATCTCAGCACTCGGGAGGCAGGCAGATTTCTGAGTTCGGGGCCAGCCTAGTCTACAAAGTGAGTTCCAGGACAGCCAGGGCTATACAGAGAAACCCTGCCTCGAAAAACCAATAAATAAATAAATAAATAAATAAATAAATAAATAAATAAATAAATAGATCCAGGATATCCTGACATCTGCAGATTGGTCCTTACTTCTCTCCCAGCATTGGGTATTTCAGTTGGGATTTTATATAAGTAAAGGCATGATGGCAGCATGATGGCAGCTACATATTGCTTGCCTTCACTTATTCATGATGAGAATGATTAAGAGAGGAAGAGAAAAGAAATAAAAGATAATATACTTTGGAAACTAGATTCAGTTCAATTATTATATCCTTCAGTGAAAATAAAAGGATATAGGGAACATAAAGACGTGACCCACAAGTAAAAACTGATTCTCATTTATTATGTAACTGATGTACCAAGTCAATAGGTGCCTAAGGTACATGGGGATGTGCCTTCCATTGTTACCTCCAAGGAGTCCACATAAATATATGTAACTACTTTAAGCACCAACGATTTTTCAGCTGGAGTTGCTTAAAATGAAACACACAAATTCTCCCCCTCACGATATGGCATCTCATTTAAACATCTTCAAATATCTGAATTTATTGCTTCAATGCTTGTGGAAAAAATTAAATGGATATGTGTTTTTATTGTATTATGATGCCACTGAGCAAAAGAAACTCCTGGAGTTCTCTTAAAACCCAGTCTTATCAAACAATTCTTCTCTCTGTATATTGCATTATTTTTCTTTGAAACAAATGGATGTAAATCTTAATTTATATTGTATGCATCAAACAGTTTCAAAATCCATGTAGCAGTTTTGTAGTAAAATGTATTGGATGGGCTTATTTTGCTTTGGATGTTCAATTAAATTATATGAAGTTGTTTTTCATCGGTGTTGGAGTGAGGCCATATGTGTTTGTCCATATTTGAGTATAGAAGTCAGAACTTGATTCTGTGTCTCTTTACCAGCCACTCTCAATATTTTCAGAAACAAACTTTACCACTGAACTTGAGGCATACTGATTAGGTTAATCTAACTGGCCACAAAACCACTGGGTCTTCCTGTTACAGCTTCTATTGGCCACTCATCTGTAATTACAATCATGTCCTCCTACACCCAGAATTTAGACCAATCTAAGGATCTAAACATAGTTCCCAATGTTTGCCCAGCAAACACTTTATGAACTGAGCAAGGCCTGAAGATTTAATTTAAACAAAAAGGCCATGCCTGTCAAGAACATGTGGCCCTAGCTTAAGGTCATGCCTTTTCTCATTTCCCTCATAACTCTCACAGGGTCCAGATCAAACTATCATACTTTGGCAACCTTCCCCTGTATCTAGAGCCATACTCGAGAGATTTATATATTTCTAAGGCAAAGCTAATTCTCTTGCATTTTTCATCTATTTTTCAGAACCCCAGTAAACTCAGCATCTTCAGTTTGATAAACTGTACTGAGACAGAGTATTGATAATGTAATTCTTTGGAGTGGCTGGAAAACATTAGAAATGTGTCTTTCTCTTTAACATGGGTACATGAATTTGGATCGACCAATCCTACATAAACTTCAGGGTCTGGCAGTGAGAGGCAAGAGCACCCCTGAGGCTCACAAGCTAGGTATTCTAGAGAATCAGATTAGATCCATGATCAAAGACAGGCCTCTTTGTTAAAATTAAGAGAAGAAAGTAATAAGAAAGTCACATAATGTGAACACTTGTACCATACCACACAAACATATACACACATATAACACCTGCCCCTTATCCACCAACACTCATCCTTATGATTTGGGAGTAATTAGTTAACATATATTACTTTAGTACAAACACTTTTCTGTAACTGTAGGAGTGTGTTGCATATGTAAACATGTCTGGCACCATGGTCAAGGGCAATACAGATATTTCTATCATCTTTTCCTTTAAAGTACTCCTTTTTGTTCAGTGCTAGATACATATTTTTATGGATTGGGAGAAAGTCTGATACATTCATAGCTCTCTCAGTTCAATACGAATATATATACCCTGAAATAAATGTGAGAGGTGTGACTATTCTTTCCTGTGTCAACACTGAAGCGAGAGATAAACTCAAATGTGAGTTCTTTACTAATTTATTTCTTGAAATTCTAAGCATGTATATTATACATTCTGTTCACCCTGCACCCTCTTTAATCATTGTTGTATTTCTATAAGTCCCCTCTGCATTTCACTAAGACCCATCCATCAGGAACAAAGGATAATTTAGAGTGTCCATATTTTGTGCAAAACTATCAGAGTTTACATGATAGTTCATGTTGTTGTTTTCATATTGTTTGCTTTTGTGTAATTTCTGAATTTACACATGAATTTCAACACAAAATTTTAGTAGCAGTGTGAAGTGTATGATAATACATTGTGTGGATGTGTGGATGTTTAAGTATGTTTATGTAGAAAATGCACTGAAGTATAAACACAATTTTAAGATACATTGAAAACGTCTTCCATAGTTCAGTGTTCACATTAATAAGCATCACTGATCAGACACCTATAATGTGAGTTCTCAGTACCCAGTCATATTTTCTCACTAACCAATGGCATATCTGCTCAAAGAATATCATGGTGCATGCCTCAGGTTAGTGGTGGTGCGGCTTTTTATGATCCTTAGTAAAGAACAGCATTCTCTGTAGGCAAATTACAAGATTATATACATGAACACACTGTATGTAGGCTGTCATTAAATTTTAATTTATATAGTATTATTTGTTACTTCCATGTTTGATTTCGTCTGTTCTTATTTAGAAATGAAAGTCAAAGTACAATTTTCATATTTTTACCAGGAAAAATAATGTTTTATTAAATGTTTATACTAACAGTGGTTTAATCACAAATAAATCAATTCACTTGAAATATATAGGTCAGTTTCAGGGAAAACAATTTCTATATGTGAGATATTAAATGGCTCATAGTACTTTGGTATTTAATTTTCATCTATATTTTAGTCAACAATATAAATTCCCACCATTTTCCAAGGCCAGGCAATTGGATAAAATATTTTAAATTGCTCAATTGGAGGTAAATTCTCTTTATCCTATGCATTCATTAAGTGCCTGTCATTTCAGTTTTCTGGATATTAGGGACATAGGAAGGATTGTTAAAAGTACCAGCCCACATAAAGTTGAAACTATACAGAAATAGAATAAATGTTTGACATCTCAAGAATATAGAATGGAGTTCCAAAAGACATTTATGTGTTTTTTTTTTTTTTTGTAGTGAACTGTGCAGAAACTTGATAGAACAGAGAGAACAGACTAAATCTTCAACTCATTCAGAATCTATTTATTCAGATTTGACAATTAGATAAAAATGTAAACATAGAGAAAGAGTCAGCAAAACAACAATTTGTGTATACATTGTACATTATTGTTAAACATTCACATTGGATGTATCAGGTACTTAAGTTTTATACATCAATCAAGAAAACATTAAAAACATTGTCTACCATGCTCAAAGCAGATTTATCCAAGATATTCAGGGACTGTTCACTACTCATAAATCAACAAATGTAATCTAATCCATATGTAATCTAGTCTATGAATAGCCTCAAGTTTAAAAACAGCATGATCATCTCTTTATATACAAAAAAAAGTTTTTTAAGAAAATAACCCAGCATCTCTTCAGGATAACAATCCAAAGGAATTTTCCCTTGAATTCATAATTATAAAGGCAGTTATAAAACAAGCAACAAGCAGATTTATATTAAGCAGAGAAAATCTCACAGCATTTCCATTAAAATCAAGACTAGAGATATCCAATTTCCCCCTTCTTATCCAATATGGTACTGGAGGACTTACTTAGAGCAATAAGACAAAAGAAAGGGACCAGGAGTATACACACAGGAATGAAAGAAGTAAAATTACCCTTACTTGCAGATGATATGATATTATACACTAAACTCTCTGCTGCCGGTAAACACATGTGGAAACTAAGAGGAGTACAAAAGTAAAAAAGAAAAGTCTATATCCTCCCTGTAGGCAAATGACAAAGATACCAAAATTAAATAAATAAGTAAACTGAATTATTCTATTAAACTTATCTACTGAAATAAAATGTATTATTTTAAGAATAATATATTGCAACACATGTACAATGAATACATTGAAAAAAGAAACTGAATAAGATATCAGAATATGGTAAGACTTCCAATAATCAAAGATTAGAAGTTTAGTATTGTGATAATACTACCATTTGCCATTCTACCAAAAATTGTTGATAGATTTAATCCAATACATATTAATTTATTTCTTTTAATAAAAATGTTTATTTTCTTTTGAGTAAATAAGCATATATGATAGTATATAATATTGTATATATTATTGTTATAACTAATAGAATTGGAACTTATGTAATTTTAAAATGTATGTGATGCTTTGTTTGAGTAACTTTCCCCATAAATATGCATGAAAAATTCATTTTTTTCCTAAATTCTAGTGAAATACTGATTTAGAAACATTTTAGATTCCTGCATTCTTATGACATAATACTTATGGAAAATATATAATATCTCCTTTCTTCCAAAGAATAACCTTATACTTTAAATTTTTCCTTACTCTGTATAAACCACAATAAAATTTAATGCACAGTTTAGTAAACTGAAAATAAATATAAGAGTTGTCACATTTAACTTTATTTTAATATGTTATCAAAGATAACATTAAATTACAAAATAATTTTTCAGACAAACCTGCAATTTGGAATAAATGAGAAAATGTAAATCACTGAAGAAGCTTTTACCTTGAGGAAATATATACTTTATTGAATGGATCTTCAAAATTGCTTGTTCCAGGAAATAGTGAGGAAAAGCCACCATACTATAGATTTGAGCATATGGTTTACTCCAGAACTAAGTGGAAATTTGATAACAATGAGGAAGTAGAATATATTTCTACTTATAGATTTATTGTAATAGAAGAAACTAGTTGGTTTAACTAATATTGAAACCATTTCATCTATTGACAATTCATTTTTTTATTATCTTCTTGATTTCTTTCTTTTAAAATATTTTTTATTTATTCTGTCTGTATATATTACATCCTGACTGCAGTTTTTACTCACTTCACTCTTCCCGGTCCCTGCCTCCTGTCTCCCCTAGATCTCCTCCTTCTCTGTTTTCCTTCAGAAAAAAAAAAAAAACATCTGAGGGATATGAACTGAATACAGCATAACAGGTTACAATAAAAATAGCCACAAACCCCCACATTAAGGCCAGGTGAGGCAACTCAATACGAGGAAAACTGTCCCAAGAACAAGCAAGAGTCAGATACACATCTTATACACATTGTTAATTGTCCTACTAGAACTCCACGCTAAAAAATCATAAAACAGGACCAAGCTTAGGCCAATAAAGGGTTCCTGATTGTTACTTTAGTCACTGTGAGTCCCCATAAGCCTTATTTAATTCTGTGGGCCCTGTAATTCAAGATCCTGGTGACCTTGACTCCTTAACCCCTTTGGCTTCTAATATCATTCCTCCGACTCTTCTACAAGGTTTTCCAAGCTCCTCCTAGTGTCTAGCTGTGGTTCTCCTCATCTGCTCCTATCGTTTGCTGGATGAATCCTCTTTGATAACAATTAGGCCAGGCACTGATCTATGAGTATAGCAGAATATTATTGGAATGAATTTCATTAATTCTTTGACTACTAGTGTTTAGTTATATCCTAGATCTTTGAGCTGTCTAGCCTGATTCCTGGTCATCTAGGGGTTTCCAGGTATGTGCTCTGGTATAAGCTTCAAATTAAACTGATAAATGATTGGCCTCACCCACAAATTCTACACCATTATTACGGGAGCAAATATTGCAGGAAGGATGAGTTTAAGGTTTTGTTGCTAGGTTGATGTCCCAGTCCTCTGATTGGAAGCCTTGCCAAGTTAAAGAAGGTAGTTCTTTGTACACTATTAATAGGAGTCTTCAGTTGTGTCACCCTAAAAAATTCCAAGCAGTAGCCACCACATTAGGTTTTCACATTGACACCCAAATGCCCTCATTTTCAGTCATCTGTCCAGTACTTTCTTCTTCTTTCCTTCTGATACCTTTATCCCTCCTGATCCTGCCTCTGAGTCTACCCAGAAAATCTATACTATTTACCTTTTCCAAGGAAATCCATGCATCCCCCTACTCAGCTTCCTTGTCTTTAGCCTCTATGAGTCTGTGGATAGTATCATAATTATTCTTTAGTTCGCAGATAATATACACATATAAGTGAAAACATATATTTCTCTTTCTGGGATAGAATTACCTTACTCAGCATATATTATTTTTTATAGTCCCATCCGTTTGCCTGCAAATTTCATGATGTTATTGCTTTTAACAGCCGAGTAATACTTTTGTAACAGCTGAGTAATACTTCTGTAAATGTACCACATTTTCTTTATCCATTCTCTGTTGAAAGAAATCTAGGTTGTTCTCAGTTTCTAACTATTAGTAATAAAACTGTTATGAACATAGTTGAGCAAGTGCCCTTGTGGTAGGATACAGTGTCCTTTGGGTTTATGTCCAAGAGTTGTAAAACTGGGTCTTGAGGTAGATTAACTCTCAGTTATCTGGAGACCCACCAAATTGACTTCCACAGTGCCAGGATAAATGTGAACTCCCACCAGAATTGGAGGAGTACTATCCTTGCTCTATATCCTTGCTAGTATGAGCAGTTACTTTTATCTTTGATCTTCCACATTCTTTCAAGTTTAAGATGGAGTCTCAAAGGGGTAGTAGTCAGACAGGTATCCTATCTGGAACTACCAGCATGGCCTGTGGTCATACAGGGTATTAGCTATTCTTAAACTAAGGAAACAAAATAGTAAGAAGAAAAAGCCCATTTGTGAATTCAGTCCATTTTCTGCTTTGGTTAGGGTGAAGGAAGGCATGCAATTAGTTCTCTTGTTTGTCACATCTGAGGCAAAAATTTATTTCAAAGTGTGAGCTCTTCCAATTTTCCTTTCCCAGTATAATTACTGCCCCCTGCGGTGGCTCCTTCAGCTTTGACTCCTGAGAGACTTAGGAAGAAGAGAAATTCCCTACAGATCTGAATGTCTGTGACTGACATACTAATTTAGAAGTTCTAATTTGTTTTTGAAAAGTACTAAGATTCTGGGGGATATTCAGTAAACTTACCTGATATGCTTGTGCATTTGTCCTTTGCCCTTGAAGTCTATATAATAATTAATTTGCAACTGTTAATATGCTTTTAAAACACAATTTAAAATATAGAAATAATAATTTATATATTTTTTACTTAAAATATGGACATCATTTGTCATTGCCATAATATCTTAGCTCTATTCATTTTATCTTTGCCCCACACAAACATGTTACAATTAAGTTGCTGATTCAATTCTCTAAAAAGACATTTACTTGCCTTTTATTTGGCCGATGTCATTTTATTGCTATGTTCAGACAAAGGAATTCAGACATAAAAGGGACATTAATTTTTTTGAATCATAGAACTTAAGAGGTACAAAAGTATTTTCCAAAATAGAGTTCATCCCTGTTATTTTTCTGTTTATTAAGTTTGTCAGTATGTTGATATTTTTTGCTTAGTTATAAATGCTTTTCAATGATGTTTTAGTTATTTAGCAAATAAATCCAATGAATGTTATTATTGCTCACTATTGAAATGAAGAGTTACTTTGACAGACAGACTCCTCTTATTAATTATTCAATACCATTCATATGACAATAATTATTCCCAAGCTCACGTTTCTCTAATTTTTATTTAAATTAGGTATCACTGGAAGGATACTTGCATTTAAATAATGTATGTGAAGTATTCAAGTCAAATAATTTTCAGCACCAATGACCATGTTTCTTTATAGCCTGGCAAATAAACCAAACTGGGAAGAGATAATCACACACACACACACACACACACACACACACACACACACACACACACACAGAGAGAGAGAGAGAGAGAGAGAGAGAGAGAGAAAGAGAGACACAGACAGACAGACAGACAGACAGACAGAGAAATATTCAGAGATATTAAAAATTTTCGTAAAAACTTTGAAAGAACAGTGATCTTTTTCTTTTGCTCTTCCTTTTAATACTTCAAAAGAAATTAAATTAGAGTCTCTTTACAAAATAAATTTAAGTAGTATATGTGATGTTCCTCATATCCAGTCACTGTTTTATCATAAAAATCAATGGTTAAGAAAATATAGTTTAAGTTGGATTAAAGAAAATAATTTTCTGAAAATATAAATGACAACTATTTATGATGAAACACCTATGAAAATTTTCTCTGTAGTCTGAAAACTCAATAGAATAGTATGGCAATAAATAACTAAATGTTTTTTGTGAATATGGTAAGATATACTTAATTATTTTTTTATAAAAACTGGTTAAAATATTTAAATATCTAAGTATGGGAACTTCAAAATAAATGTAACCATAGCAAGAATGTTTCACATCCTATAATTAAACCATGTATTAAGCATTATAACACTGAGTGTGTTAAATTTTAAATAAACAGAAAGCTTAGAAAAAGGGAATATTAACATATTTTGCTCCAAAAGTGATTAAACTTATGTGTACTCTTCAAAAGGCAAATTACATTTCAGTATGCTCTAGTAATATATATTTTGTAAGTTTTTTGCATCTCATAGCACTGTAACATCAGATTGCTCAAGATTTATTTTCGGGCAATTTTCAAAATGAAACTCAGAATTGTTAACTGATTTCCTGAGGGTAGCTATCGATAAAAATTAACATTATTTCTCCTGATTGAAGATATCACTACTCATTTTGAGAATTAGTGAAAAGAGATTTGGGAATTCGTAATATAAATTGATGATGCTTTCTCAATGCATCTTATTAGATTCATGAAGTTAGTTTGGTTTAAATCAAGTGTAAATAATGAATTAGATCAAAATATTCAAAACTCATCAAAAGTAAATTAAGAATTAGTAAAATGAATAAATTATTGGCATGTGAAATAATAGCCTTTCATGATACAAATAAAGTAAAGAAACCAATATTGAATTAGTTTACACCTAAAAGATGTAAACTATATTTTAAGCCATAAAAATAAGCTATATATGACTTTTATCCTGACCATAAATTCTATCAAAAGACTCTGCAAATAGATAGATATTGTTTGTGAACCAGAACATGTGATTTCTCAGGAATCCTTTTTTTTTTTTCATGTTGTATAACTGAAAACAATACATTGGGCAGACAATTTCATCACTCTGTGTCTACTCTAGGTCTTGTCCAAATGATATAAGTACACAAATAGACACAGCTGTGTTATTTCCTTTACTGTGTATTGTAAGTTAGGACTGAAATAAAATGATCTGGTAAGGATTTCACCTTCAGCCTTAGGGAGAAATGAATCCACAAGAAGGAGGTAGCCAGGATATTGAGGATTTTCCTGCAAAAGAATGCCATTAAATATTAATCTTATGATCTCAAAAAGCAATCAACTTTAGATTAATGAATGTGATAGATTTCTTTGATTATTAATAATAAAAGCTAAAAATTAATTATACTTATAAATGTCTAATAAATATTACTAATAAATATATAATAAATAAATTATACTAATAAAATTTTAAGCATACATAAAAGTTGTTCTGAATAGGTACATTCAAAATAACAATGGCAGATATGCAATAACTGTTGATTAATCTCCATTTTGATTGCACATAAGATAAGTAAAGCAGTATTAATTACCTTCAGGTTCACTCTTAAATTTCATATGCTGAAATGATCCTCAAACATAAATATATTATATAAAATAAATGGAGAAAATATAATGGTTATTTATATCATTAGTATTTTGAATTTCCCATTATCCTATTCTTTTTTGTGCATTTGTTTTTGTATTGTTTTTACGTTTTTATTGATCCATTGTGAATTTCATGGTATGCACTTCAATTCCACTTATCCTCCTTTCCCCTCAAAAATGCCCTACACCCTTGCATCCTGCCACCCCCCAACAGAAAAAAAATACTACTCTTGTTGTGGACAGTATAATATGTCACAGTGTATGCCACACTATACATTTTTTACACATGCTTTTGCTTGCAAATATTTATTTCAATGAGTCATTGGTCTGGTATAGGCCTCTGGCTTCTGCTACACTACCAACACTGAATCCTTGCTGGGATTCTTCTCAAATATCCTGTTGTTGCCCTGTGTCATGGATATTCTATTGTTTCTAATCTGTAGGGCCAGCCCCTTCAAGTTCGACAGCAGCTTATTAGTGGGATGGATGTTGTGGTGGGATACTTCGAATCCCTGGATTTGGGTCTGGGAGTTACCTGATCTATTCAGCTTGTCGGCTCTTCAGAACCCACACCACTGTGCCAAGCTCTCCTGCCCTGCCAAAATGGGAAAATATAATGCGGCAGCCACCAACAAGGGGCAGATCTAGTTCTATGTCTTTCATGCCCTTGGGGCTGACTCATGTGTGTGGACCCATGTCATCAGGGCCATCTCTATCTTACTGCCCAGTTGAGGTGCAGGGCCCACTCTCTCAAGTGTTACAGCCATTGAGGTGATGCAGGACATGGCCAGTTCTCCTAGTCTCATTACCCAGGGGCCAGCTCTCCCACCTGTCATGGGTAGATAGGGTAGGGATAAAAGGCTGACATCATAGGGGTAAGAGAAAGGCACACCTCTCTCTCTCTCTCTCTCTCTCTCTCTCTCTCTCTCTCTCTCTCTCTCTCTCTCTCTCTCTCTCTCTCTCTTGCACCACTGCAGTGTAGACTCTAGGTAGGGTTGGTTCATCTGTGCTTACTACATGCTGGCTCAACCACAATTCAAACTTGCAGGGGCTATTTTAACATGCTCCCATCTAGGGAGCTCATGCCCTGCTCTCCCAAGTGCTGTAGCAGGTGAGGAGCAGGGACAGCTCTCCTGCTTTCATGACCCCCTTGCATCCAACTGTGCATCCACTCATGCTTCCAGTGCAGCTCTCTCATGCCCACACTACAAGTATCAGCTCCACTCTCTTGCTCAATAAGAATTCAAGTCCTGCTTTACCAAGTGCTGCAGCTGGTGAGGGGCAGGGATAGCTCTCCTGCTCTCAGGACATCAGGGGCAAGGCTCCCACTGCGACAGTTGTTGAGGGTATTGAGGGAGGAGATTAACTATCCCTCCTTCATATCACTGCATGGGAGACAAGTGGTAGTGCGACCTCTTCCATGCTAATACCTTCTTGCCTTGCTTATTTGCAACTCCCACAACCAGGGCCAGCTCTGTTGTGTTTCCTGGGCAATGTGTGGGGCCCACTTTCCTGAGTACTTCAGTTGGCTAAGAGCAGAGTCAGCTCTCCTGTTCTTACACACCCAGTGCACGTTCTCCCATAATGCCCAGGAGAGAGGTGGGACATTTTTCACAGCCTCAAACAATATATCCCTGGGCAGTAGCCCAGAACACGCACATTTGCTTGGCCTTAGGTGCTAACAGACCTCTCTACTGCTGCAGGGCCATACCCTACATGGTCTCTGTCTGAAACCCTTGACTCTTGATTTGACTCTCTTCATTATCTCCACATCCTTCTACTTCTCTTTCTTTCCATTTCTCTCCTATTTCCTTTTTTTTTTTAAAGTGGTGTTCAAGGTCTCAGAGTGTCTGTTGCAATCTCAGAGGTGGTATCAGGAGTCCTATGCCCTGCCTCAGCACTATGGCACTGTGCAGGGCTCATCTCAGGCATGGTTTCCCATCCCCCTAGTCCTGACTCCCTGTAAGGCCTGAATGGGAGGGGACTGGTGGTTATCTCAGGCTAGCTTCCTAGTCTAGTCCTAGACCTAAGGTGCTGGAATGATGATTGCCCTTGGCTCACTCCACATCTGGACCCACTCATGGTCTCATGCAGGGGTTGTTTGTCATGGCCTCACTTCTGTCAGAGGCCTGTGGTTGCAGGCATAGTTCATCCTGAATTAGGTACCATCTGGGCCTGGGTTCAGCTAGACTGATTGTTGTCTCTGGCTTGATTTTTTTTCAAGGAATGCTAGGCTGTTAATTATTAAGGTGTTTATGGGACAGAACACTGAGCTTAGAAAGAGCCGGTCTTCTCTCTGCCTCCTATGGATGCACATGGGACACAGCAGCCACCCCTGCAATGCCCCAAGGGGAAGAGTGTTATTATATTCTTCATATGCACTTGCCAAAATAAAATGAAAATTCATAACACAAAAATATGAGCATTATTAATACATCTTGGAGAGATAAAAGCAGTGCAAGGCACCCTTGATCATTCTCCTGACCACTTATTAGAAGTGTCTCTGTACTGTCATTAATGGAGATTCTCCTTCAAGGTTTCCGTGTCCTTGTCAAGTAATTGCCTCAGAAGCAGATCAATGAGAATCTATAAAGGAATTAGGATCAAACTGAGTTTAAATACCCTTTTCTAAGTAGAAAGGCCCTTTGCACATCAGCATACAGCAATTAATATACATTTATGCTTGCCACCATCCCTGGTTCCTGTCTACTAGGTAAAGGATTTACAGAGAAGCAAGATACTTAACAGAAATGCAACACACTCACAATACTTTTTTTAATGTGCTATTTGAGCATCCAAAATTTCTCCAAAGCTTTACCTTGGGAAGGTTAAAGTTTTGTTGTTGTTGTTGTTGTTGTTGTTGTTGTTGTTGTTGTTGTTGTTTTTAGTGGTTAACATGCCTAAAGAAATGTTCCACATGGTGAGAGAGAATTGATTAAACTAAGAAGTGTTTAATTTAGTTACTTTCATCAGTGGCCAAAGTGAAAGTTTAGAATTTCCAAAGCCTTTATAACTGCTTATTAAATATGTATTTAAAAGTACTCGGGATCAGCTGTCAATATAATCAACTATATTTCATTGTAAAAATTGTTTGAGAACATAAAATGGGAAGAGAGAACATAGAGGTTTACTTTTGCTATTCAAAGTGAGTTGATGATATCATGGGTAGTCCATAATATTCTAGCATTATATTTTCTTAAATCTACTATTAGTTTTAATTACCTCTTCTTACTAGTGGAATTTTATAAACTACTGTAAGCCACCAACCAAAGAGCTAACATAAGCTGGTCCATGGTCCCTGGGACATGTGTAGCATAGGACTGCCTTCTCTGGTCTCAGTGGAAAAAAGGATGTGCCTAATCCTGTAGATACTTGATGCTCCACAGGAAAGGCACAAGGGTGGGTGGGTAGGTAAGGGGGAACGGGTAGGTGGTGGGAGTGGGTGTGGGGGAAACACCCTCTCAGAATCAAGGGGAGGAAGAATGGGGTGAAAAATTCTTGGAGGGGAAACCTGGGAGGGGAAAAACATTTGGAATATAAATAAATAAAATGATTTAAATAAAAACAAATAAATAGTAGAAACTATTAAAACCTGTGCTATGACTAATTAAGTAAAATTGATAGCTTAATAATAAATGTGCTGTGATTTTCTTTTTACACTTACTTGCCCCAGGTTTATGTTGTTAAAAATTAAGTATTTGGTTATTTTGGAGGTTGATTAAAATAAATTCTCATCTGGGCATAGGTGGCACACCCCTGTAATTCCAATACTGAACAATTGGAAACAATGGTAGCAGGGATTAAAAGCTGTTCTTTAATACCTAGCTATTTTTAGGCAAAAGCAGGGTGATAGGATTTGCTACCTCAAAACAAAATAACAAAACCACAAATAATCTTTCCTTTGTTTTATGCTTCACATTTTGAGTTTTTTATATATATATATATATGGCTTAGTCACATTTGGGACCCTGTGCTCAGCTCAGGCTGAGAGCATCCACCTCTGTATTTGAGCATTCAAACAAGAACTAACACAGTATGGTCCAGAAGTCCTAGTACTATTGGGCTCACTTTCCTTCAAAGGACATTTTGACACTTTAAGACAACTTCAAATGTGTTTAAACCTAGGCATACAATCAAGTCACTGGAAAATAATCTTCACAATTTGTTGTTGATCAAGTATTTAACTCCTAATAGCCCAGTGTTTGTTAGTTTCATGAAATGTCTGTCTTGTGAAGAGTTAATGTAGGTGTCTTGTACCTACCGCATCATATAATTGCCCTTCAGTGTGGAATGTGTGCCTGTTGTTTGATGACACTCATTTGAAATCATATAATATTTCAAAGCTTATAAATATATATATATATATATATATATATATATATATATATATATATAGTTACTTACTTCCTTATCATGCTCTAATATCAGATTCCTGCCTGAGCTTATTTCCTTATCATGGCCAATGTTAGATTCCTGTATGAAGCCCATTTCCTTATTCTTGGCCAAAGTCAGACTCCTGCCAAGTGGCACTCCAAAAGACCCTCCATAACAATGGAGGAGTTAGAGAAAGAACCCAAGGAGATGAAGGGGTTTTCAGCCCAATAGGAGGAACAATATGAACTAACCAGTAACCCCAAGAGCTCCCTGGGACTAAACCACCAACCAAAGTGTACAAATGGTGGGACTCATGGATCTAGCTACATATATAGTAGGGGATGGCCTAGTCAGTCATCAATGGGAGGAGAGGACATTGATCCTGTGTAGGCTCTATGCCCTAGTGTAGGGGAATGCCAGGTCTAGGAAGCAGGTGTGGATGGATTGGTGAGCAGGGGGAGGAGGGAAGAGATAGGCAGTTTTCAGAGGGGAAGCCAGGAAAGCAGAGATCATTTGAAATGTAAATAAAGTAAATATCTAATACAAAAATAATATCTTAAAGAAAAAAAATGCTCAAAGTGCTTCTGATTTCTCTCACTTTGCATAGAATTTTCTTTTGAGATGATTGGTCCATGTCATTGTTTCTCCTTTTTTTTTTTTTTTTTATTTGTTTGTTTCCTTCTTTTTCTCATTTTCTTTCTTTAACACATAAGGAAATAAGATTTATTATGGATGAGTTAATAAACTATCAAAGAATGGGACCGAGTCTGAGAGAGATTTATCCTTTTACTACATATTCCTGTAAATATTTCCCGCTAATAAAATTCTCTAACTGTGGAAAATAAGTAAGTGTCCATTTTCCAACATTTGATGGAATTCATTTGTTGGAATTCAGTCTTCCCTTTCGAAACTTCTAATCAAGCTAGGTGCTTTATAGAAATAATTATTTTTTTCTTTCTTTTATTTTCTTATATTTTTAGAAAATTTACATTTGAAATGTGATACCCTTTCCTGATTTTCCCTCCAAAAACCCCTTCTCTCATCTCCTCTTCCCTGATTCTATGGTGTCACCTTAGTTTTTGAACTAAATCATTCTGACTTCTGTGAGGTAGAATCTCAAGGTTGTTTTGATTTGCATTTCCCTGAGAACTAAGGGTGTTAAACACTTCTTTGCTTCTCAGCCATTCAGTATTCCTCAGTTGAGAATTCTTTACTTTCTGTCTGAAGTTTGTAAATACTGTGGGCTGTGATCATTTAAGAGATATACATTTATGAATACTTTACATTTTTTTTTACATCCTGTTCACTTTGTTGGTTTTATCTTTCCTGGATACTCTTCTTTTCAATATTCCAATGATCCTTTTCCCTGAGATCAAATAGATTTTTCTCAAATATTTTACTAGTGCATTTTCTTCACATTTCCCCTATTCTTCCACCTAGAGGGTTGAAGACCCCTTCAGCTCCTTGGGTACTTTCTCTAGCTCCTTCTTCCTTGGGAACCCTGTGTTCCATCTAATAGCTGACTGTGAGCTTCCACCCCCATGTTTGCCAGGCATTGGTATATTTTCCCCCGAGACAGCTATATCCGGGCCCTTTCAGCACCATCTTGCTGGCATATGCTATAGTGTCTATGTTTGGTGGCTGATTGTGGGGATGGATCCCTGGCAGCCTCAGTCATTGGGTCCATCCTTACTTTTATAGTTTGAAATTTTAAGTTTAAATCTTTTCCTATTTTCAAATGATTTTTATAATTGGAATGGTATAAAAAACAAAATTTTAACCTCTAAAATTATTTGACTCTTTATGACATATTCTTCTTCAATACATTCCCATAGGTTGAGTCTTATTATGATCCATAGCTTTATTTTATGAGAATGTTGATCAACATTCTCATGTGTGTTTTCCTGACTTGTGAGATCCCAGGGATCCCAGGAATAATAGTGTTTCAATCTTCTAAATGGTCATCAGTATTTAAAATAAAATTATGTGTTCCAAGTGTTTTTCTTGACAAGGTTGCAAACCGTCCAAAGATATATACAAATCACCAGAAGGAATTCTATTTAGATACAATGTATGGAATTGGTCTATAATTCAAATTAACAAATAACTCACTAGAAAATAATTTCTGTGCTATTCGAAAATATTTTTTATGCTAACTGAATAACTTCTTCATCAATTAATATAATGAACTCTTTCTTAGTTAAGAGTTGTGAGAATTGATAGGGGATGTTTATTTAAAAAAATTTAGTTATCTTTTAATACAAAGAGGTCCTTACTATGATCTACATATATAAACATAATAATTACTAAGTAAAAGTTTTTATAAGAAGTTTTGAGTAATGAACGCATGTACAAACAGTAAAAAGAATTCTTTGAAGAGTTTCAGCAGCTTATTTAGGCGATTATAAAATTAAATTATTTGTATGTGTATCACCTCTCTTGCTCATCTCTTAAGAACTGTTTTAAATTCAAAGTATGTAAAATTCAGAGACTTTTTAAAAAAATTTTACTACTTGAGTATTCCATGAATGAACACAACACCTTTTGAGCACGTTGATCTCTCACATCCCCTACAACTTCTCTCGATCCCTTATTCCAGACCCGTTTCAAAGCTTCATGCCATTGTTTATATACCCCACATGGTCCAGCCAATGCCGTGTACATGCACATGACAGTAGGAGATCACTTAAAGCCTAGGAAAAGTACCTGAATCTACTTCCTGAAGAAAATTGCCTTCAGAAAAAAAAATGTTTTAACCTTTAGCAGAAATTTTCATCTTTGCAATAGCATAGTGAATGCATTATTATTACTCTTGTATTAAAAATTAGTGAATTTCACTTACATTGAAATTACCCTGTGGAAATAATATAAAAAACCACAACACTATCATTTTGATGATATTTTATTATTTACCAGATTCCAGTTATTCCTTGAAGGTTTACAATGATTAGGCAATGCATATCTTAGATTTTTAAAATATTCTTATAATCCTAAGAGTCTACACTTCAGAGAGTAAAAATAATCTTCAAAGATTCTCTGGGACACCATAATTTATTATCTTGAATCTGAAATTCAGTTTCTAGGAAGATTACTATGTTTAATCAATATCCCATTGCCATTGTATTTTGAAAGAATCTGTGAAATTCATACCTATTCAGTTGATCCTAAAATCATTAACTTGACTCAGAAACCATGGAAACCACTTGAGCTGCTGTAATCCTGTCTTCTTGATCTGATTTACAAAAACCTGTTAATCACAAACTGTGAAACCGTAGTAGTGTGACCAGTAATTCTTTGAAATGTTTGTGCTATGTAAGAACTTAGTGGTACAACATTGATTTAAAATAAAATAATCTCACATAATATTTATGGAGATAATTTAGTATATTTTTTTTACATATGAAAATTAACTTATCACTTGTACATTGTACTTCAGGATTTACCTCCTCCATATTAACAGAATATTTATAGAGATTTAGAGATTGTCACTGGAGTGTCTTCTGATTCTGTGCATTTTAACAAGCTGGGAAGAATACATAAGAAAAGCTCCTAAGAGTGGCATATCTGTTCACAGAATGTAAATGTCTGTTTATGTCCTGCTGTACATTCACAAGGGTAAAGAACTTTTTGACAATGTGTTGAAGTTTGGATTAATATCATCTATCTTTCCATAGTGAGTAAAATAATATTAACTAAGTTTAGTTAACATTGTTTTGTGTGTGTAAGATAGCTCAGAAGAGTGTATATTGTGTATACATATTTGCACCTGAGCTCAATCCAATCAAATTATCTGTCCAACTCTAAGCTTAATGGTCTGGCATTTCCACCAATGTGTTTCTTCTCATATATTCAGTGGAATCATTTATTCCATTTATCTGCATTATAAATACTTATTACCATATACTAATTATATATAATTTCTGTGCATCACTGCAATATTTGTACATGCATAAATAATGTACTTTGATCTTATTCACCCCACTCATTGAATTTTCTTATGATTGTTTGACATTGTTGTCACTGAAGCCTGAACAAATGTTTACCGAACTCCAGAGCAGTAATTAATGACAAACCACAGTAATTCCTACATAGTTAATCAACAATTTATTGAGGATACTTAGAGAAATATTTTTGTGGATGTAGTTATATGTGCATGAATAAACCATACTGGTATTTTAAACAAACCATGAAACTTGGCATCCTGGAGCTATAGCATAACTTCCAGAGCTCAGGATAAAGGGTTCTTCCAAGAAAGGTAGATGGTTTCAGCCTCTTCCAGAGCTCAACTGGATTGAGTCTTTTCAGCAGTCCTTTAGCATATACAGTATTAAGAAGGGAGATTCCTTATAGCTGGTCAATTTCAAGAAAAGCTGGAGACACGGTACACTTGCCACAAACAGTATAAAGTATCTTAGAATAATTCTAAAGACACAACTGAAACGATTTGTATAAAACAATTTCAAGTCTTTGTCTGCAACCCTAGAAGAGGATCAACAATATGAACTAACCAGAACCCCCAGAACTCGTGTCTCTAGCTCCATATGTAGCAGAATATGTCCTAGTCGGCCATCATTGGGAAGAGAGGCCCCTTGGTACTGCAATCTTTATATGCCCCAATACAGGGGAACGCCAGGGCCAAGAAGTGGGAGTGGGTGGACAGGGGAGCAGGGAGGCGGGAGAGGGGAGGGGACTTTCGGAATAGCATTTGAAATGTAAATTAAGAAAATATCTAATAAAAAAATTGGAAAAAAAGCACACAAAAGTAAGAAATAATGAAGAAAAAAAAGATTATAAGAACTCCCATGTCTATGGACCAGTGGCATTAAAATACTAAAAAGGTTCATTCTACCAAGAACAATCAGATTTAATGCAATCAACATGAAAATTCCAACAGAATTCTTCACATATCTTGAAAGGACAAGTAGGATCTCATGAAACTGAAACAGTTTTTCATGACAAAGAATACTGTCAATAAGACAAACATCACCCTACAGAATGAGAAAGTCAATATTTTTACTAATTCCACATCCAAGAAGGGAGCTAATATCTAATATACATAAAGAACTGGAGAAGTTTAATGTCAAAAATCCATCTCTTGTAACCTAATGAAACTCCTGGTCCCTGAAATCTGTATCATCCAATTGCATTGTTAGTAGAAAGGGTCGCAAGGAAACTCCTAAATAACTCAAGCTGTTGCCAAAGCAACAGATTTCTCTCCAGAAACTGACAGTGCATAATGATTGATGAAGACAACATTCACACAATTAATTTTCCATGGCAAGGTGGAGCTGGTGCCTAAAGACAACTCTCACCCCCATGCTCTGCTGTCTATGACATCTGAATGCTACCAAACAAAAAGCATAAACAGCAATCCCACCACAAAACTTGAATACAATTTGTCCTGCCTGGAATTTATGCTATTTGGATTATGGCCCTCTCCATGAGATGGAACCCATATGTGACACTGCTTGAGTGACTAGAAACTAGTAACAGATATTCCAGAGACCTAGGGTAAAACCAAATAAACATTATCTAAAAAACAAAAAATAACAACAATAAGTTGTCTTCTAATGCTATTCTGGTATACAGAGTGTGCCTTCTGCAGCCATCATCATGGGGTCTTCATCTTAGAGCAGATGAGAACAAATATAAATACCCACAAAGAAATAATACCAATATGTAGACACACAGACACGCACACAGTCACACACACACACACACACACACACACACACACACACACACACACACAGAGAGAGAGAGAGAGAGAGAGAGAGAGAGAGAGAGAGAGAGCACTTAGAAAGCACAGCTCTATGCCTGATATAGCTGCTTCCTGAGAGGATCTGCCAGTGCCTGACTAATACAGAAGTGGATGCTCACAGTCATCCATTAGATGGAGCACAGGGTCCCCAATGAAGGAGCTAGAGAAAGTACCCAAGGAGCTTTAAGGGTTTGCAGATCCATAGGAGGAACAACAATATGAACTAATCACTAACCCCAGAGCTCCCTGGGACTAAACCACAAATCAAAGAAAACATAGGGAGGGACTCATGGCTCTAGCTGCATATATAGCAGAGGTTGGCCTAGTCTGTCATCCATGAAGGAGAGGCCCTTGGTCCTGTGAAGGTTCTATGCCCCAGTATAGGGGAATTCCTGAGCCAGGAAGCTGAGTGGGTAGGTTGGGAAGCAGGGGGAGTGGGGAGATGGTAGGGGATTTTTGGAGGGGAAACTAGGAAAGAGGATAACCTTTGAAATGTAAATTTAAAAAATCTAATAAAAGAAAAAGAGAAAGAAAGAAAGAAAGAAAAAGAGAAAGAAAGAAAGAAAGAAAGAAAGAAAGAAAGAAAGAAAGAAAGAAAGAAAGAAAGAAAGAAAGAAAGAAAGAAAACACAGCTCTAAATGAGATGTCACCATCAAATCTCTCTCCTCAGACTCAGGGAACCCAACACAGGAGGAAACAGAAAGAGTAGGAGAGGCAAAGAAGACAAGCAGCAAGTGTAAAAGAAATGAACAAAGCTCATATAAACTAGACTGAAGCAGCCATTACAGGACCTGCATACACTAGTTCTCTATTTGTATGATATAGCTTTCAATTGTATACCTTTATAGGACCCCTAAATAAGAAATGAGTCTTTGATGCTTGGGCCTTCCATTGGGCCTTTTTCTGTTTCTGTTTCTTTGCCTTTGCTAACATCTATATTCAAGTTTTGGGGTTTATCTTATTATATTTTATTTTCTTATGTTTTGCTGTTATCTCTTAGAAGCCTGTTTTTTTCTAGAAGAGACAGAAATGAAGTGTATTTGGATAAGAGGGGAGATAGACAGGGGCTGGGTGGAGTAATAGAAGAGGCAACTTCATTCAAATGATATTTCATGAAAAAGAAATCTCTGTTTAATAAAGAGAAAAATAAATTAAAAAGAATAACTGTTTATTAATTCCAAGTTCACCTTTCAGATTTTATATCATTTTATTATGTTTTCCTATTCTGTGTTATATTTTTTGCATTTTTCCTATCACAATAAATAAATGCCAGTTCAAAAATATTCACTTTGGTAATTGTGAAAGAAAGGACATAAAAGAATGCAGGCTAAGTTATAAATAGAAGAACCAAATAGCCTTAAATGTGCTTTCATTACCAGATAAGCAGAAATCCTTGCTACCTTGAACTGGAAGAATATTGACATGCAAAGTTTTAATTATCAAACTTTAAAGTTTGTGCTTGGGAAATAGGTGTTTCTGTACTGCAGTACAATTAATGAAGTTTTGAGCTGTGGCTAATAAACATTTAATAATGATTATATTAGATTTCATTTTCCTTTGAGTGTTGCCTTGTTGTGTACAGTAGAAAACAGGTGCCACATTATTCTACAGACACCAGAATTTAATATTTTTACTGAGATTGGCATTATTCATAGAATCAACTCACATGGATTGCTGTTGCTTTGGAAAACTTAATTAGAAGTTAGGAAGAACAAGGCAAAAGTATTACCAGTAGGTAAACTCCTAGATGAAAAATTACTTAGATTCATTACATTGAAATTTGTATATTATACCTTTAGTGATTTGTGGTTTAAAAATAATTTATTGAAACATGGAGAAGTGATTCTGCAAAGGACAAATTAAAAAAAAAAACATTGATAGCTCTGTTTTAATGCATACTAGTTCTTAATTCTATCTCCATATATTAGGTCTATTAAAATCATTTTATAACCACTGCACTGTTAATAACATCTTTTCAGAACACAATGACCTATGCGCACACACACATATGACTACACATATATGCATATATGCACATACATAAACACACACATCTATATACACATATATGCACATAATATATAAATGAACACACATATATAAACACACATAGAGAATTGAGTTTTACTCCCAATTTTAACATTTTTCTATAGCTTTGAATATAGTTTCCATTGTCTAATAAATTATCTTCTGAAAATCAGAAATATCTGTAACTCAAATTTTTGAAACAAGAGTTTGTCTGGAGATGTATCGGGAAGCATTTCTGAAAACAGGCTTTTGCCTATTGTATACTTTCCATATCGTTGTCAAAGCACATTTCTGACTAAGAAAAGAAAAGAACTATTTGCTAAAGAAGCAGGTATTGTTAAAGAAAGCCTGTGTTTTTGATTTGCAGACTTTTATATTTTTTTTCTCTTTGACTTGTGCTATGTGATTTCAGATACCTGATTTCTCCACAGTCATGGAAGCTGTGAAGTTGAATACAGCAAGCTTTGCAAGAAGCTCCTCTGGGTCATCTCTATTATTGTCTCTAGAATTGTTCAAAATTCCATCTTCTGAGACCACATGGTTCCAAAAGACAGCATAGTCAGCCCACTGAGGACTTATTAGTTTGTTGAGATGTCTTGATTCAAACTCTACTTATAATTACACCTGGTCTACCCATCTCGTGTGTGTTCATGTGCATGTGATTGTATACTGCATTTGTGTACATATATGTGCAGGGACCTGAGAACAAACTGGACTGATGCCTATTTAGTTTATTATACTTTACGTGCTCTTTCTTTCTTTCTTTCTTTCTTTCTTTCTTTCTTTCTTTCTTTCTTTCTTTCTTTCTTTCTTCCTTCCTTCCTTCCTTCCTTCCTTCCTTCCTTCCTTCCTTCCTTCCTTCCTCTCTCTCTTCCTTCCTCTCTCTCTCCCTTTCTCTCTTTCTCTCTTTCTCTCTTTCTCTCTTTCTCTCTTTTCTTTTCTTTTCTTTTCTTTTCTTTTCTTTTCTTTTCTTTTCTTTCTGTTTTATTTCTTCTTTCACATCTCTTATGTGCCTATCTAAACAGACTACCTGATTAGAGAGCCCAAAGCATATGCTTGTCCTGTTTGTAAGGGTTTTTTGTTTGTTTATGATTATGAGTTGGTTTTGTTTGTTGTTTGTTGGCTTTTTGTTTGGTTTGTTGTCTTTTTTGTTGTTTGTTTGTTTTTGCTAACTATGTTAATTTCCCTGGTATTGTTAATAGATGATAAACCAGAAGTCTTAGATAGGGTACAGGGGCCCAAATTCCAGGTGGTTGGGAGGCTGAAGCATGAGGATCGTGTTTTCAAACCTGCCAATACCATACAGTGGGTTCAAAGCCAGTAACAACAGCTTAGTAAGTCCTTAAATCAGTATAAAAAGTAAAAGCTCCTGGGGATGAAGCCCAGGGCTGACAGCTAGCCAAGCAAGGAAAAGAGCCTATATTCATTTCCTAGGGCTGGAAAAGGAAAGCACTAATTAACTTTATTCCATCACCATAGTCATTGATTGTCAGTAACATACACACATTCTTTTGTTCTGAATGTTAAACATGAAATAATAAATTCACAAGCCACTTCAATTTCATTGGATAAAATTGGACAAATATTTCCATTTTCCTGTGATAGCTGGCTGTTGCATAGATTTTTTTTTTTTTATTACACTACTGACTAGAAATGTTAGCTCTCAGATCACATGTAACACAGGACAGAGTGAGTATATTTATATGTATATATTACCTATTTATGTGTCTTCCTGAAAGGCAGAGACTGACACAGATATAAGTAGATTCACTTAAGTATTTTAGGCAAGATATTGAGGACGGAGGCCTATTACACCTAGAATGTGTACTGTAAAATCTAGCTTTAGAGTCAAAGATGAGCCAAGCCTCAGTCAAATGGGGAAGATCATGTGAGGTATGAAACAGTATAGGTCATTGAAACAAAGTACAAAACTTGTAGACCTTGTCAGCCATAGAGCTGATTCACTGGGAGAGTTAGGAGTTGTTATAACTTTGCTATCCACATTTAATAGTCAGATGGCTAGTGGTACATGAAGTCACAGTTAGGTGACCCTTTTAATAGTTTAAAAGATTCCAGTCAAAACCTTTGCACCATTTTCTCAGTTTGTTATGTTCCATGTTTTAGACCTGGTTTTCCGGGTATTTACATAAACCATGTCCTCAAATTCCTTTGACAAATTACAAGGTAAAATGTCTTCTATACTTTGGAGTAATCTAGTTATCTGTGCCTTGTGAGTGTTGACATTTATGGTTTTGTTTATGTGTCAATAAGGTGGCATTAATTTTCACCAGAATAGTACGTGGCAAACGATAGTGATAAATATACTGGTTGATACAATATGTAGTGGTATGCAGTAATGCATAGCCTGACTGCAACCCAATGCATGCATATACACATATATATTTAGTCAATATATTATTATATATAAATTTATACTTAATGAATCATACCATAATCACAATTAAAATTTTAAAAGAGATTGATTTATCAACAATATACCATTACATGATGACATATATTTGTATATTTGTGTTTCTTATTGAAGGAGCTATATATAACCTCTCTCTTGCTCTCTCCCTCCCTCCCTCTACCTCTATCTATCTATCTATCTATCTATCTATCTATCTATCTATCTATCTATCATATGTGTGTATTCTATAAATCCAATGAAGACTGATCACTAATCATAAGGTATTGATGAGAATTTCAGCTTGTAAATCATATGTTTAAGTTTTGTCTTCCTAGTGAACTTTAACCAGAGCTAATTTTTACTGAAGTTTATTTTATTAAAACAAAACTGGTATGTGTGTGTGTGTGTGTGTGTGTGTGTGTGTGTGTGTGTGTGTGAGTGTGAGAGAGATTTTGTATATGTGAATACATGTTTATACAGAGTCCAGAAGAGGACAAACATTCCTGGAGATGGGGTTACTTTTAGGCATCAAGTCTGGGAGCTAGAAGTTCAATTCTGGCCCCTGCAACTGCTGAGCCATCTGACAGCCTTCAGTTTATTTTTGATTCTTAGATATCAAGCAGTACACTTTTATCTTTGTCTCTATAATTATTTTTCAGAGTCAAATCATGCTAAAAATAATTGATTGAGTGTCACTGTAATCTAAAAGTAACAATGAGTCAAATGTTCAACAGACTAAGCCATCATAATTAAGATTACATTTTCTTATAGGCTAAAGTGCTGTTTCTGCTAAAGAAGTGCATTGCACTATAATCTGATGCTGAATAACTTCAGTAATGCCCCCTTTAGTACATTTGTACTTTCAATTGATACTTTTAAAAGAATATCTGCACATGTAAATTAGGGAAAGCAGAAATTAGATGTATTATCAGTCTGTATTAGAAATATATATATATATATTTGTCTTTGAAAATAATGTTTTCTTTGTTGATGGAAAAGCATAATTTACATAATTGAGTTCTAAATCATATATAAGATGGCTTATATAAGTCATTAGTCTGGGAACACATAGAAGAAGAAGTTTTCACAGCAGAAGACTATGGTGTATATTTATAAAATCTGTTACCATTTTAACATGTTTTAAAGAGACCATGAAACCCGAGACATATGTACAGGTTAAATCAGTGAATTAAGAAATGTACAGATTGAATACATTTCTTTTTTTTTTTTTTCCATTTTTTTATTAGATATTTTCTTAATTTACATTTCAAATGTTATTCCGAAAGTCCCCTCCCCCTCCCCCCTCCCTGCTCCCTTATCCACCCACTCCCACTTCTTGGCCCTGGTGTTCCCCTGTATTGGGGCATATAAAGATTGCAGTACCAAGGGGCCTCTCTTCCCAATGATGGCCGACTAGGCCATCTTCTGCTACATATGGAGCTAGAGACACGAGTTCTGGGGGTTCTGGTTAGTTCATATTGTTGATCCTCTTCTAGGGTTGCAGACCCCTTCAGCTC
>LR753607.1:118014-191793 GCA_902729485.2 Mus minutoides | reverse complement strand
TTCTCAACAATAAAAGAACCTCTGGAGGAAATACCATGCCTGACATCAAGCTGTACTACAGAGTAATTGTGATTAAAAACTGCATGGTATTGGTACAGCGACAGACAGGTAGATCAATGGAATAGAACTGAAGACTCAGAAATGAACCCACACACCTATGGTCACTTGATCTTTGACAAGGGATCCAAAACCATCGATTGGAGAAAAGACAGCATTTTCAACAAATGGTGCTGGCACAACTTGCGGTTATCATGTAGAAGAATGCAAATTGATCCATTCTTATCTCCTTGTACAAAGCTCAAGTCTAAGTCGATCAAGGAACTCCACATAAAAGCAGAGATACTGAAACTTATAGAGGAGAAAGTGGGGAAAACCCTTGAAGATATGGGCACAGGGGAAATTTTCCAGAGCAGAACAGCAATGGCTTGTGCTATAAGATCAAGAATCAACAAAGGGGACCTCATAAAACTGCAAAGCTTCTGTAAGGCAAATACACTGTCAATAAGACAAAAGGGCCACCAACAGATTAGGAAAGGATCTTTACCAATCCTAAATCAGATAGGGGACTAATATCCAACATATATAAAGAACTCAAGAAGATGGACTCCAGAAAATCAAATAACCCTACTAAAAAACGGGTTACAGAACTAAACAAAGAATTCTCAACCAAGGAATACCGAATGGCTGAGAAACACCTGAAAAAATGTTCAACATCCTTAATCATCAGGGAAATGCAAATCAAAAGAACTCTGTGATTCCACCTCACACCAGTCAGAATGTCTAAGATCAAAAATTCAGGTGACAGCAGATGCTGGTGAGGATGTGGAGAAATAGTGACAGTCCTCCTTTGTTGGTGGGATTGCAAGTTGGTACAACCACTCTGGAAATCAGTCTGACAGTTCCAGAGAAAATTGGACATAGTACTACTGGAAGATCCAGCAATACCTCTCCTGGACATATATCCAGAAGATGTTCCAACTTGTAATAAGGACACATGCTCCACTCTGTTCATAGCAGCCTTATTTATAATAGCCAGAAGCTGGAAAGAACCTAGATGTCCCTCAATAGAGGAATGAATACAGAAAATGTGGTATATTTACACAATCGATTACTATTCACCAATTAAAAACAATGACTTTATGAAATTCTTAGGCAATTGGATGTATCTGGACGATATCATCCTGAGTGAGATAACCCAGTCACAAAAGAACACATATGATATGTACTCACTGATAAGTGGGTATTAGCCCAGAAACTTAGAATACCCAAGATACAATTTGCAAAATGCATGAAACTCAAGAAGAAGGAAGACCACAGTGAGGATACTTCGTTCCTTCTTATTATGGGGAACAAAATACCCATGGAAGGAGTTACAGAGATAAAATTCGAAGCTGAGATGGAAGAAAGGACCATCCAGAGACTTCCCCACCTAGGGATCCATCTCATATACAACCACCAAACCCAGACACTATTGCATATGCCAGCAAGATTTTGCTGACAGAATCCTGAAATATCTCTCTCTTGTGAGGCTATGCCAGTGCCTGGCAAATACAGAAGTGGATGCTCACAGTCATCTATTGGATGGAACACAGGGCCCCTAAAGAAGGAGGTAGAGAAAATACCCAAGGAGCTAAAGGGTTTGGCAACAATATAGAAGGATCAACAATATGAACTCACCAGTAAACCCCACCCCCAACTGTTTCTCTAGTTGCATATATTGCAGAGGATGATGTAGTCGGCCATCAATGGGAGGAAAGGCCCTTGGCCTTGCAAAGATCATATGCCCAGTACAGGGGAATGCCAGGGCCAGGAAGCAGCGTGGGTTGGGGATCAGGGTGGGGGGAGGGTATAGGGGACTTTCCGGATAGCATTTGAAATGTAAATGAAGAAAATATCTAATAAAAAAAGATACACATGCTGTATGAATTCATTGTATGTATGTCAAGTGCCGGCTTCATGGTGATGACACCTAAATGATTACATAGACCTCCATCCTTAGAACAGCCTCGTGCTTTACTCGTGTTTTACTGACATTTTCTTAAAATTTTAAAATATGTTTTTGAACACTTTCAGTTTGCACCAAGACCAGAAAACTTCGCAGCTGTCTGTATTCAGTGCTCCCGTTGGAGTATGAGCAGTGTTGGATTCTGAGGAGTGTTATCCTTAAGGGAAGCAAGTGTTGTGTTGGGGAAAATTAGCATCTATTCTATGGTGCTTGATTTGAAGGTCATAAGACGAAAAGCAAAGGGAATTTTGCAAATTTAAGTGTAATGTTGAAGTCACAAAGAATAATGGCAGTTCAGAAATGAATCAGAAGTTGTTTTAATAAATTATCACTTAGAGCAAGGTCAAGATGGGTAGTGGAAATAAAGAAAAATATTATTTTCTATTATGAACATAGCTGAAAGCCCTGGTGGGACTCTGTTCTCTCTTCGTTGGTCAAGTGAATCACAACAATTTGCATCCAGGCAGTGAGACTTCAGTTTCTAATAGAAATTATTGCTTAATATAACCAGGTCTCCATTTGCAGCTGAAATGTAGAATGAGGGTATTTTGTGTCAGCAACCTGCTTTTGGCTGATGGTGCTTATCAGCAAAAGTGATGGGAGCCATGAGACACAGTGCAGGTTTCTTGTCTGGTAACTCCTATTTTATGATTCTAACAGCTGAGTGGAATGACTTTCAGCGAGTCACTGGACAAAACTCTGTGGCATCTTTGCAAACAGATGTAGAGTGGCTGTTAGAGCAAACATATGGATTTGAATTCAGTAAATGGTAGGTTAATAGATGAGTTACAAGTGTGTAAAGGAATCTGATGACATTTAGGACAACTTAAGCCTTCATTCAACTTAAAAAAAAATTTCAACAGTCATACTTTACCACCCACTTTTACTACTATTGTATTTATTATTGTTGTTGCTATTGTTGTTGCTGCTGTTGTTGTGTGTATATACTATTGTGTACTATTATGATTACAGTGTGGATATATGCAGTGTGGGTATATACAGTGTGGGTATATACAGTGTGGGCATATACAGTGTGGGTATATGCACAGGTGTGTGCATAGAGATCCAGGACAACTCTCAGGAAACTGTTCTCTCCTCCCACCATCTGTGTATCAGAGACGGAACTCAGATTGTCAGGCTCAGTGGCGAGCATCCTTACCCACTGAGCAATCTAGCTCCTGACTTTTAAATTCAACATTTCCATCAACAACTATAGTGATAACATGTTTATACATTTAGAGACAACTGATACAAAGTTTCAAGTAATAGCCATCTTATATTCCATAAATATTCTAAACAATATGTTCAGATTGGACTATGTCAGAACATAAATACTTGAATTTCGTTTATTAATTTAATTAAAAATATATCTTTGTTGTTGGAAGTCAAGCCCAGGGCCTTATACTAGAGGCATTTAGTACTAGATCACTAAATTCACTTGAGATTTTACCATAGTAAACACGAATTTATCTGCTTAAGATTGTAAAAATAATGAGAAACTCTTGACTTTTACAAACTCTTCAGAGGGAAGAAAAATGCTGTTAAACAATGGCTCAGAAGGAATTATCAGCAAGACTTAACTGCTTAGAAAAAGCAATGGTGGGCCAGGATGGGGCTCAGATGACAGAGTGCTCACTAGCATGCACGAAGCCCTAGGTTCCAGTCCCAGCAAGACATTAATGACCCCGCCATGATATTGCATGCCTGCAGTCTCAGCACTTGCAAGATAGATGTAGAAACATCAGGAGTTCAAGGCCATCCTTGGGCTACATGGAGAATTCAAGGCCAGGGACATAAGATGCTGTTTTGGTTTGTTTTTAAAACAGTGTTATCTTGGGCTTAAACATGTAGAACTGGGCTATCTAAAGAAAGTCAGATAGTGAATACTTAATTCTTTGCTAGCTACAGGAAGTCTGCCACATCTATTCACCTCTTCACCCACAGCCTTGCCTGTGGAGAAGTATGAGAAGAAGTGAGCACAACTGTACCCAAAATACATGACTGGAGATCTGGATTTCAGGTGGGAAACCCTTTAATGTATGTATGTGAGAACCATTCCCAGCTGTAGGCTACATAAAAGTCTGGCTTTAGGAATCAGGTGTGGCTGGTAGTTTTTGTTTGCTGAACCTGGTCTAGATCAAAAGACACTGTAACCCACCTCAGTTAAAACACTCATTGGTCAATTCAGCATCTCCCCAGGGTGTCAGTGATGGGGGAACTAGATGTACTTACTCTATAGGGAGAATAAGGTGGAGACTGATGGGTGCTGAAATACTTGAAAGGTGGTTACATAAATAGAAGGTACTTTACCTGTGTTGTCTTATTGACAAGCAGCGAGGAAAGACCAGAAAATTTAATTTAGTGTACTGTGAACAGGAGCTGCCCCTCCAGGAAATAGATAATCTGCTAAGATTGCTGTCATAGTTCAAGAATGTCACTGAAGGGATTCCCCACAGAGGGATGGGAAGTAAAAAAAAAATCCAAAAGTATTATAAAGCAAACCTGACCTTCAAAAATCCTTAGGACCTCTTGATTAATATACTTTTTTATTTCTTCAAATGAAACAGCATCAGCCTAAAGGAAGAAAAAGAATGTCTGTTAAAAGAGGGCAGCACACAAGTGGATAAGGCGCAGAGATGCTGAGTTTGACAGACTTTTGTGGATATATATTTGTCAAGTGAAATGCTTCTGGCAGTGCGCTATTTTGGGCAGTAAATACCTTCTTAGATCACATGCTAGGATAAGCTGAAGTTCATAGTTGCTTTATAAGCTGTGGGCTGGGATTATAACCAGTGAAACTAACATTTCTCCTATGAGTGGATAAATGTGGCTATAGACAACTAGAAGATAATGGTTTCTGTTACTTTATTACATACAGTTAAAAGGCACAAGCAATACCATGGTTTTACTAAGCAATAACAATGAAACATCCTGGATACTAGTAAAGACTATAGTAAGTGACTCATGTGTCTCCAAAGGAAGAAAACCCCAAATAGAGTGCTGGATCGTAGGATTATTCTATAAAATGGTTTCCTCATGTTTGCCTGTCTCATAACTTGGATAGTAACATAAAGATGATAGATAACCTTTTTTTTTAAGTAGAAAATGCCTGAGATACCTGGTAACCATAAGTAGGTAAGTAGTGGCGGCTGAATGGTTAACCCATTGATAAAAACCCAATATTCATAATAGCCATGCTTAATTGATATTTTCAAAAAGGAACTAATGGTCTCATGATGGTCAGGATTTCAAAGTATTTCATCACCATTCTGTATTCATATTTATTTTCTGAGGCTCCATGGATGGCAGAGAAGACACTATAGAGCCCACTAGAAGTTGTAAGGCAGAGACTGTGTCTACTGCCAATCACACCTTTTGAGAAACACATAACAAAGCCCAGTGGGATGTGACCAGATGAGGAGCTGGAAAGATCGGTGGAAAATCTCCATGCAATGTGACTTTCAGCCATGGTCCCTGTCATTCCCATAAACCAGGGAGTTGTCCTTAATCTTTAAAAGTCTCGTCTTGGTGAGTTTCCCATCATTCCTATCTACAGATTCCTTCCTCGTGTTTGCATGTTAAGCCTGTGTATGGGATGATAATATAGTGTGCTTCTCCATTCACAAAAATTTGTTCATTTAGAAATGCAAAAAAGAAAAAGACAATTCATTCAATGTGCACATAAGGTGCTGAATTCTATTGGTTAGAGCTATCACGCTGTTTCCAATGTGCATGGGGAAAATGAACTTGGATGAAGATGAAGGTACCAAGAGGGAAGTGGACACAGGCCTCATCCCTAACCAAGACGCTAGCTGATGCCTGCTGGCAAAGGGAAGAATGGATTCTCTCTAATGGAGTGTCACAATCTCTAATGGAGTGTCACAATCTCTAACAGAGTGTCACAACAAAGCCACATGGAGGGCAAGCCCTGTGTCCAGCTGTCATTGTCCACTACAAAACAAACTCAGGGGTATTTTTGTGGATTTCTTATTTTATTTTCTTTTGTTTGGGCATCTTTTTGACTTCTTGTTTTTTTTTTTTTTTGACTGTTTTGATTTTAGTTTTTGTGGAATTTTGTTTCTTGGGTTTTTTTTCTTATTTTGTATTTATTTTACTTTGTGTGTGTGTGTGTGTGTGTGTGTGTGTGTGTGTGTGTAAGAGAGAGAGAGAGAGAGAGAGAGAGAGAGAGAATTGAGAATTGGGTGATTTTGCTATGGAGGTGGGGGGATCCTGGAGGAGTTAGGGAGGGCAAGACATATATACATTTTTTAAATAAAAAATGAAGTTGAATGAATGGTCTGATAATAGAATTAGACACTTAAGTTTTGCAGGTTTTCTGCAGGAACCATTTAGCAATGAGGTAAAAATGAAAACATAAAAAAAAATGCCTGCTTTTCACTGGTCTCAGGAGAGAGAGGGTCTTTACCTCTCCTTCTTAATCCAGGATCCTCCTTTGTTCCTGTTACAGAGGTTTTCAAACTATACTCCTCATGTTAATGGCCTCATATCGAACAATCTTCCTGAAATATCAGTGAGATAAGGGCTGCTCTGATCAAACTCTTGCTTTAATTCCTACTTCAGGGCAGATTTATTCAGTGGCCAACTGAATAGAGTCTCAGTGTGAAACAGAAGTGTATGTTTGTATGAGGACAGACAGAATTGTAAAAGCATGGTTTGGGGCATGTGTGGGTGGTACATACCTATAATCCCAGCACGTGGGAAGCTGAGGCCAGAGGATCCTGCCTCCAATTCCACCCCTCCCCAAGTCATACTAAACAAACCTAAACAAACAATGATTTTGAAGTCAGCCAGATCTGGATTTTTCTCTCTTAATAATTCTTTGATTCTTTGATCTTGATCAAGACACTCTGCTCCTACATTTATAAACACATAAGGAAAGGATTCTATTCTTCCAGGTTGGCTGTGAAGATCTAAGATGTAAGGGAGGTGTCAACAGAGGACCTGGCATATACTTTCAAATAATGGCGCAGACCAGCTTATTTTATATACTTCAAAATGGTCATAATTTATTTCATTATAAAAAACACCAATGGTCAGTATAAGCCAGGGGCTCCACTTACCGGAGTGCCAGGGATGCCTGGAGAGCCTGGAGGGCCTTGGTGGCCAGGTGGTCCTGTGGAACCCTTGCTTCCTGGTGGTCCCACAGGGCCTATAGCCCCCTTCATGCCCATAAGACCTGGCTTCCCACGTTCACCTTGTGGGCCTCTGTCTCCTGGAATTCCCTGATCACCCTGTTTGAGGAGAGAAGTAAGGAATCACCTCTTCTAGCAATGCTTCAGCTGCAGTGAAGAGCAAAAGTCTAGGATTCATACCGGCATTCATATACTGTGGATCCTTGGGTTACATACTTCTATTCTGTACCGCAGCTTGTACTATTAGCATGTGGGAATATTAATATTCATAATATCTCTTAGCTAGGGGAATGTTGAGAGATTAATATACCCAAGTAAAACACTTCAAACAATGACCCCTAGGAATCACTCAGCATATAGATCCTAGCGACAACAACCATTGTCTTCATTCAGTCTAGAGTGATGTCACTTTTGAAAGTCAGCACCCACTGGCACTTCAGGTCTGGGTCTCTTCTGTAGTTATAAAAGGAGATGACCAACAGAAGTTTTTCACCTAGAAAGACTCAAAACCTGTTCTGAATCCTATGGTTGTCTCTCCTTTTGCATTTTCACTCAGCACAAGGTCCTTTGGGGTTTCTTCTGTAGTCATAGTTTACATGGACTTGCGTATGGAATCAGTGAAGAGAACCATATACCACTCAGGACAGCAAGAGAGAAGAGCTTGGACAAAGTCTCGAAGAGACTGGGGTGGGTGGAGGAAGGGCTGTCTCTGAGATGGCTTCTTCAAGAGTCTATATGAACTGTAAGAATTTGCGAGAATTAGCAACATGATGCTAGCTAGACATGTCTGAATGTGAAAGCAGGGTTTGTAGTATTGCCTGTCTATACTGTGTGTGCCCAAGGGAAGAAGCAGGACACCACAGCAAGTGGTTTAGTCACACATTTTCAGTGTTCAATCATATGACTTGGGAAGTGAGTGTGATTGGCTGGTGCTAGAGGGGGTCTGGAATTTACATAATATTCCCTTAACCTTACTGGTCTATGAAAAGTCTGCCTATGTTTGTCTTGATTTAACAAAATAGTGAAAATAAATGAACACTCATAGATATTAATGTGATCATAAGGTATAGAAGGTGACACAAAAGCTAGGTAGAAAGAAAATGGATGGCCAAAATACCAGTGCAGGTCTTATTGATATACAGACAGCTCGTGCTTGGAGAAATATGCAAGATTAAAAAATATTAGCACATCTGAATCTATGATCTGAATTCCACGATCATTGTGAAACCTTAACATTATGTGTCTTCGGCCTGGTGCGATAGCTGAGCTGGCATCCATGCACACACACACACACACACACACACACACACACACACACACACACACACATCTGAAAAAGGATGTTTAAAAAAATTGGAGAGGAAAATAACTGCTTAGAAAACAGGGACTTGGGAAGATGTGTACAGCCATTGAAGATTGCCAGTAGAACAAACATTTATAAAACACTGTCAATCTAATTTTAAAATCATGTATATTTGATATTGATTATAGGTAAGAGTGGAAGAGTGAAATATGCCTGAAGTATCAAGTGTTTATCCCTGTGTAAAGATGCCTGGAAGACTTTTTCTTCTTAAATGTGTGTTATCTTGTTTTTCATATGTCATTCCATTATCATGAATTTCTTGTGTAAAAATAAAAAGAAGCCATAATGAATTAGAGACATCAGTACCCAAACACATCTGTGGCCACATACATAAAAGAATAGCCCTAAATGGGCTTATGCAAAGTAACAAGTCTTGAGTAACTGGTTTCAGGGACATGAGTCCTACTAGGAAATTAAGATTCATTATAGAAAATACTATTAAGTTTTAGTGAGAGCATCATGTAGACTTGTAGTGAAAGTGCAGATACTACTTGGGTCAATGGAGTAAGTGGGTCAGTGGAGTAAGTGGGTCAGGGGAATAAGGGGGTCAGTGGAGTAAGTGGATCAGGGGAATAAGGGGGTCAGTGGAGTAAGTGGGTCAGGGGAATAAGTGTTGGTCAGTGGAGTAAGTGGGTCAGTAGAGTAAGTGGGTCTGTGGAATAAGGGGGTCAGTGGAGTAAGTAGGTCGGTTCTCAGCCTGGGCAGTTTTGCCCCCTAAGAAGGCATTTAGTGATGTCTAAAGATACTTTGAATAGTGACAGTTGGAGAGATGATGGTGCTAGTGTATCAATTGGGTAGATGCCAAAAAGGCCTCTTTAATGTACAAGACAGCTAAACATCGAAGTAGCAAACAAAAGTATGAAACTCTAAGTAGCAGTAGCACTGTGGGTGAGAAATCTCATAGCTGGCAAAAAGTATTTGGGTGGTAGTTACAGCTGGCAAGTATGTCTCTGGAAGGTAGCAAAACACTTCCCAAATGAAAATGGAAGTATAGAGTCGGGTCTGTGCAACGAACAGGCACAGCTGTGTCATGACCTGCTTACAAGTCACAGTCTACAATAGAGATAGTGTTTCATATACACCCTAATCACTTCATGTTTGGAGAATGAAAGTTGTCTACATGCTTTGGTATGTGACTGAACAGTTGTATCAGAGAGGTGTGAACAGCAATCATAGTAGTGATATACATACACGTTCTCCTTTGGGGCCTCTGTCTCCAGGTTTACCCATGATGCCCTGGAAAACAGATATCAACGCTAAAAAAACCCACTGCTTGCCAAGATAATTAGTCTTACAACTCAGTAAGCCCTAAATGGTAGAGCATTGTAGTTACACTTACAAATAAGAAAATTTAAGAATTTATACTATTTAAAATGTTTTTTTTTCATACCTGAGCACCTGGTAGTCCATCTTTTCCATTTATGCCCTAAAATGACAGAAAAAAATATTTCTATTCCATGTCTGCATATAGTCATAGTTAAACAGACAAAAAAAATCCCATTACATGTTTGTCCTGATACCTTTGTGAATCTGCAAAATGACTACATAGTTGGTAGAGCTATGTGCCCTGAGTTCAAACTCTGAGATATGGGGATTTTTTTTAATATACTTTTTTTTTCTGCAGCAACTTCTCTGAGATAAAGACTTCCATCTCAGAGAGTAGTTTCTTACAACTCAGGATATTTTAGAGGAAGGTGAAAGCCTCCATCCTGTAGAGAAAGTGGAAGAGGACCAGAAACAACAGAATTTCTAGAAGTGACACTTCATCCTGTTGAGCTGCCTGCAAGCTGTACAGTGAGTTTCAGGGTTCCAGCATTTGGAGGCATTGTCTGTGCTGGGGTAGGCATTTGGCAATGGGCTTCATTTGTACAAGCTCCTGCCAGTAGTTCCTCATCTAAACTCCTGTAAGTAATGTCAGTTAAACTCACCAATCCACTAAGTTGCTTTTGCTAGCATCCTTTACACTGTCATTGATTGCCTGGGGGGGGGGGGCACTCATTCAAGCCTTTCCAGGGATAGTATCAATGTAACAACCTTCTAACAAGCTTTCATCATGGAGATCCTTCTCAGTAAATATTGTCACTGTTTCTGGGGGAATTGCATAACATGGCTGGGATATGATCTTGCTATGAAATAAATTGTCAGCTGGAGAAGAATCATTTTTCAGTTTGAAAAAACTAGAAAATGAGAGCTGGGATTCTGTAATCATGGTTTTTGAGACTACTAAACAGTGGCATTTTTTATTAGAAAATTGGAATTTCTGGGACCTTTAAAAGGTATTCTGGAAGTGGCCATAAAGACAGCCCTGCCAGAGATTCATAAAACAGACAGAATTGCCCATCAGAGACAGGAGGAGGAAAGGGAAGTGGGGTCAAACTGAATACCTAGAGCCCAGCTGCAGATGTGGCTTTGAGATGTGATTTGAAGAGAGAGATCAAGGTGAGCAATGGGGGTTCCTAGCCAGCAGGCATTGCCTGGACATGCTCTCTGACAGCCTGAGAGACTTCTATTGTGTAGGAACAGAGTCCACAAGGACACAGCTGCAGACGGCCACCTGTTTTCGCTGCTGTAAATCACACTGACATTTGTTGCAGTTGGTAACCCAACCATAGGCTTGGGACTTCTCTGAAGTACCCTGGGTATTACAGGAGTCCTTTAACTAAGAATATGTTACCTGAAGTGTATAGTTCAAAGAATTTATTAGTCCCAAGAACATTAGCCATGAAGATCAAACTGATTAAGGAGAGAATGAGAAACAGCGTGTCAGCTGAATAAAAGATAAATCAAATGTAAAACTGGAATTTATGCTTTGAACCTTTAGAATGAACACAATTCTTTTTTTTAATTTGTACATATATTCAATGATGCACGATCATTTCCATGCTCCATTGCCCCCACCAGCTCTTCCAGAATCTCTCTTAACACGACCTCCTCCTGACTTTACCATCTCTTCTTTGGATAACTGGCTAAATCCAAGTGTATTATTCACAGAGTTAGGGTGGCAACCTGCCCACAAACATGAATGGCTCTCCCTTCTGCAGTGTCTCTTAACACCAGCCACTGCCTAGCATGGAACACTTGCTCAAATATGTTTGTCTTTAATGAAAAAGAGTTAAGTATTCAATTATATCCTGGAAACCCAAGCCTTTAACAAGATGGCTCACATGGGGTAGGGAGGAGAAATTTTTTAAGGGCAGATGACAGGAATCATGGAAAGTTATGGTGAGCACTTAGCATAGCTTCCCATAGCCAGCCCTGCAGGCCTTTCCCTGTTTTCCTCATGCTTCCCAACTAACTCACAAAACAGTGTTATAGATCAGACCCAGAATGTCTGACTCTAATGGGCATATGCCTTTTGTCTCTTGTGTTACCTTTTCTGAGGAGATGATGACCAGACCATGCATCAGCTCTGAGCTGTCAGAGAACTACTTTCTGAACAAAATTCCTAAGTGCCACTTAGTTCTAGACCCTCCCTTTCATATACACCACAGCAGATGACCAAGACCTTCTATCAAAGGAAATAGGATGGCTGAACAATGGCTCAGAGGTTAAGAGCACACGTTGTTCTCTCTGAGGACCAACTTTGGTTCTTACCACCTACCTGGTGGCTCTGAATCCTTTATAACTCCAGTTCCAGGGGATACGAGGCCCTCTTCTGGCCTCCACATGTACCAGGCCCCCATATGGTGCACATATACACATGAAGTTACTTATACATATAAAATAAAATAAATCTTAAATGCACTGAATAAACTATGCGAGTTGTCAATAGATGAGTGGTCAACTAATATCTCTCCTAGTAATTGACTTATTTTTCTTCAATAAAGTTGCATAAACCAGAGAGAGAGAGAGAGNATATATATATATATATATATATGCTGAGTGGAGGTGACTGTGACAATGTCATATCAATACGCTGTATCTATAGCCACAAGCTCTTTTAGGGGATGGGCATGACACACTCACTGCTGTGATTAGCAATGACAGTATCTGGGCAAGGCCTGTATATTAAGGAGGAGCCTGAGAAGAAATTTTTCTGCTTTAGTTTATCATGCAGGTACTACTTTGGCTAGTTGTTGGTGTCTTCATGTTTTTAAGACCTGACAGAACATTTAATTTTAACTCTGCTGAAGTTACTAGAACTAACAAATAGTCTACTTTACCAGTGCTTAGGAAATTTCATTTTTCCTCACCATCACTTAAGATATAAAGACACCAGGTAGAGTTCTAGAAAGTTCTGGAAGGAATCCCCTGCTGGTATCTGCTAATTCAAAATTTAGAACCTGTTCCTATTTCATTCTGAAGCTGCTGGCTCAAATATAGCTTCTAAGGAGGAACATGAAGAGGCAACTTGTGGGACTGTGATAGCCTACTTTTGTTGAATGGGGCTTGCTCTGGTGAAAGGAGAGCCATGTTCCCAGAATCAGGTGCCTGTCCATAATTCTGTGACTATCAGTCAACATTGTCCCAAGCTTCTGACATTCTGTCTAGACCCCATCCCCACAGTTACCTGATTATAGCCAGATGCACTCTTCCCCACAGTTACCTGGCAACAGCAAGATAGCTCAGCCCACTATAAGAGGGGCTGCTTGGCCCCTCCTCACTCTCTTTTAAGCTCTCACCTTTCTTACTCTACCCCTCCTTCCCTCTCTCCCTTCCTCCCCTCTCTCCACGTGGTTATGACTGGTCTCTCTCTCTACCTTCTCTCTTTCTCCCTGCTTTTCTACAATAAAGCTCTAAAACCATAGACTGTCTCTGATCATCAAGGCCCACTGTGTTTGAACCATGGGATGGGCTTTCTCCTAACAAGCCAAATCTAACCTCCCGCCAGAAGGCCATCCTATGCTCCAGGCACAGACCTGACCAAGGATTCTCGCCGCCTGTGTGGGAACCATCCAATGCCCCCTCTCCCCAAGCCCTCTCCTCCCTTTGGCCCCAGGGGACCCAGTGACGCCCTGGGGTCCCATTCTGTTCTCAGCTCTTCCGTGATATCCAGCAGGGGATGCCCAAGGCTGAGAACCTGGTACTTAGGGCTGCCCCTTGTCCACCACCCACAGAGTGGGGTCAGTGGCTTCACACAGCCAGACACCCACCTGGGGCTGTGTGGAAAGTGTGTCCTGCCCACCCAGAGCACCTGAACTCTGGCCGGAAGCAGGTTCTCTCCCACTCCCCTCTTTTCCCCACACCCATGCCCCCGGCAGCAACTCTTAGAACATCTCTTAAACAACAGTTTCTAGAACGTAAATAAGTACTTACTGGCTTCCCTGAGGGTCCCTCTGGTCCAGGAAAACCTGTATCTCCAACAGGACCTCTTTCACCCTACAAATGTGTCCCAAAGGGGAAAAATACATTGGTAAAAAAAATTTTTTTTAAATAGTACCCGGATACGACAGCAGTGCATCCACTGTAAAAGCGGTGGTAGCTTACCAGTTCCCCTGGTGCTCCTGGAGGGCCTGGGGCACCCGGTTTTCCCTGTGACAAAATCAAATAAAAATGTTAAGCGCCACGCTACTGATGCCATACACTTTCTGGAGTTTATCGGGCTAGTATATACAGTATTCGGACCAGGACATGATCCAGGGGCTGCAAAGTACACGCTAGAGAATGCCGAGGGGGAGCCAGGGATGCTTTTGAATACAGGAAGACAATGTATCTTCACTATTTGAAATCTCTATGCCTTTTTGCCTGGTAGCTCTTCCTTACTCTAGGGGGTGGTTTGGGGTGGGAGTGGGGCGGGGATGGGGTGTGCTGGTGAGTTTTTGTCAAGTTGACATGAACTAGAGTCTTTTAGGAAGAGAAAACCTCGATCCACGCAATTCCTCCATAAGATTGGCCCGGGGCAAGTCTGTGGAATGTTTCCTTAATTAATGATTGACGTGGGTGGGCCCAGTCCACTGTGGGTGGTACTACCCTGGGCACTGGTAGAGGTAAACCTGGTGGTCCTGGGTTGTTTAAGAAAGCAGGGTGAACAAACCACGTTCTCTGCTTCAGTTCTCTGCTCCAGGTTTCCAGCCTGATTTCCCTGAGGGAAGGACTGTGATCAGGGCACATAAGCCTTTCAAACAAATTCTTTCCTTCCCAAGTTGCTCTTGGTAATGGTTTTTAACCACATCAATAAAAAGCAAACTAGGACAAAAAAGGCAGAGTGAGAGAAATTCTATCAAGTTTGGAGTTTCACGAGAGCTTCTATGTTGGTAATAAGATAATCTGAAGAAAAGAAAAGTACATTTTATTTGAAAAGCTGCATTTGGGTTGAGGAAAATAATTATTTTTTAAAAACCTGTCAATGTGCCTTGTCCAAAGAACTGAGAGTCAGGATACCCTGGAGCAGAGATAGGAACATGGCATTTATCTCATAGGCCTATGTGTTTGAACACTTGGTCTTCAGCTGGTGGCAGTTTGGAGTTTAGCGAGATTGTAAACCTTTAGGCTGTGGTTTTACCAGCAGAGAAACAATTAGGCTTCTCAGAGGTCATTCCTGAAGGTGTATCTACTCCTGGGTCCTGCCTGAGGCTCTAAGGTTTGATCTACCAACATTTGAAGAAGTAACACTGTAGGCTCTTTCTGTCCCTGCCTGGCCCACCTCAGCTGCCATGTCTGCCCTGCTCTGATGGGCTGTTGCCTGTGGACTTTGAGCCTCAAGTGGCTTCTGTCAAATATTTTGTCACAGAAGGTGGCTAGCATAGTGGTCTAGCAGAGACTGGAAAATAAAGCTGAAAGCATTGATGTTGGAAGAGAGCCTCCTATCCATGGGCCTAATCATAGCTGGGAAACTCGGTGTGGGTATATGGGTGAGTATCAGAGACTTTAAAGGGCTAGGCCACCTTTTCAACCTGCTTTAGAATTCTGGGAGGCTATTCCCCTCAGAGAAGGGAGAAAGAGAGACATTCTAGGGAAAGCCCTGGGTAGCCTCAACTACACTGGAAAGAGGCAGACTGTTCTAGAAAGGGCAGGAGTGGGTTCTGTGCACCTCCACTCAGTAGGCATAACATGTCCATCTGATTTTATCTTTGCTTCAACTCCAATTATCATCTTGATAGATTTAGACAGTAATGGAATATATCTTACTATCTCTACGTATCGATGATAAAATTTAACTGTCCTCTGTTTTATAGCCATTATCACTACTTGTAGGACCTCCTAACTGTTTTGTTTTCCAAGGACCAGATAAAAAACAAAGACACTTTAAATCACACACTGCACACGTGTGCTAGGTCCTTGTATAAACCCTTTCTTAATTCTGGAGTTGCCAAGTGCTCCTGAGAGTTGTGAAATCTGATTTTAAAGTACATTTATCAGATGTTAGGTATCCAAATGTAATGTCTTGATATTTCAGCCAACTTACAGCCTCCAAAAATACTTCTGGAATTACTCAAAAGAACTATCTTTTGAAATTACTATATATGTCTTGATGACTTTGCTGGTACCTAGTGATCATTCTTTGAAGACAGATTTAATTTATGGTCATAGCAGAACACAGACTTAATTTATGGTCATAGCAGAACGCATCTTGAAGTCATGTGTAGATGAATGCAGTGGGAAGATGAATTTCTTTGTGAGTGTAAGTGAGCAGGTTGAAATGGCATTCTGAGTACAGTTCCAGAAAGAGAGCCCCATGCTATGAGGAAGAGTGGAAGGGGTGGGTCCGGGGCCTGAGATTCAGTGTGAAGCCCGCTTTCAAGAAGGATCTTCATTTTATAAAAATTCAAGAGTGCCTGAGAGAGAAGGTAGTTTTCTTTCTTTCTTTTCTTTTTTTCTTTTTTTTCTTTTATCTGGCTTTTACAGTTATACACATACCTGGTCTCAGTCTGGACAAATTTAATAAAGAATGTCATTCTCTGTAAAACATGTACATGACTGGCAGCATTTTATTGTTTATTTGAGCTAGCTCAGTGTAGTAATGGGGAGGGAGTGTGAGCCTCTTTAAGGATGGTGGCCGGAGGTTTTAGGTGGTATGGGGGGCATGTAGTTGCAATGGGGTGGGGCTGAGACTAGGGTGGTTTTCTGTATTCACAATGCTGCTATCTGAGCATATGGTCTTCACTGACTTTCTTGCAATGGGATAACTGGACTTTCTCTGCAGGGTCACCTGGCAAGAGATAAATGGGCCTCTTATCCATAAACCATGACCACAAAATTTTAATGAGGGCACCATGAATGAAGATCAGAATTATCCCAAGGGCTCAGAGAAATGATTTCAACCTTTCTGGGAGCACTTCCTATTCATTTGCGAAGACCTTGATGAGATAAAAGCATTTGACACCTGAGAGCAACAGAAATGATGGAGAGGACAGAGGCCTGGTTTACGAGGGAACATTAGTGGCAATAAAGCTCTGCTAATAACCCTGGGTGAAGCAAACATGGGGCAGACTACAGCTGTGTGCGGGAGGGAGCCTGACATATGTGCCCCAGAAAGATGGAGAACTGTGAAATATGACAGCGACAGAGATACAACAAGTGAGTTTTCAGAGCTGTACACACACAGTAACACACAGCCATGGATTTCCTAAGAAACTTGGGAAAGAAAAACAGAAGAAAGATCAAAATAAAGAACAGACACACCAGGGTGGAGAGAGGGACAAGCTCTGGGCAGTGGCTGCCCCCAGAGTCACTGTCACTCCAAGCCTCCCTAAACACTAGCTACAGTCTTGGTATGGGCACAGAAAATGTGTTAACTAAGAAGCTGAGATGAGGTAAAGCCAACTCACCGATATGCCGGCTATGCCTGGGGGGCCTGCTGGGCCTCGATCTCCCTGTTGGGATAAAGATAGAAATTTAGTCTATGAAGTCTCACAGGACAAGGTCAGGTCATTGGAGGGGTGATCTGCGACCACAGCCCTCTCTTGTCTCTCAATCTTTGCTTTCTGGCTACCACATGGTCTTACATATTGTACTTCTTCATGAGACTCCAAAAGCAATGAGACAAGTCAGGGGAGGAAACCTCCCAAGCCATGAGCTGAAGCAATGTTCTTCTCTTTATAGGCATTTGTTACAAAGCTGACAACCACCACATTCTAGCTGGCTTTGTTTTCTTCCAACTGGACTGGCTATGTCATTCTTATCAATGGCTCTGGGTTTTGCTTAGTGTGAAAGATTAAAGTCTTTACAATGGCAAATAACCCTCTTTTGTTCATGCTTATTTAGCTTCCTGCTTTGAAGCTCGAGCTTACTTATTTTCTAATACACCATGAACCAAGATAAATCTACCAATCCCACATCTGCGAGACAACTTTTATCAAAATTATTAGATGTTCTAGTTAGTTTATGACAACTTAAGACATTCTAAAGTCACCCGGGGAAGAGGAAATCCCAGCTGGGGAATGGCCCACTAGGCATGTCTGCTAGGCATTTTCTTAGTTAATGATGGCTGTAGGCGGGCCCATCCCACTGTGGGTGATGCCTCCACTGGGCAGGTGGTCCTAGGCTGTCTTAAAACATCAGCTGAGTGAGTTAAGGAAAGCAAGCCAGTAGCCAGTACTCTTCCATGGCTTCTTCAGTTTCTGCCGGGAGCTCATCTCCATCTCTCATGTTCCTTGTAGCTAAGGATACAGACAGCACTGTTCTTCCAGTGGCCACACCGAGCAGCTCGATGTGCCGAGGGTACCTTTCTATGACTTCTCAGACCTCATATCCAAGATTTCTGCATTCACACACTCACCTTCTTATTATGCCTGGAGGAGGTGGCCTGTCTCAGGATCTTAACATCTGTTGTTTCTGCTCCATGTGGCTAACTCACCCCCTTTAAGTCACTGTACAGCTCTTACTTTCTCAGATATCATGTTACCATGGGGCCTCCCACCCCAAGCATTCATGAAGTCCTTTAATCCATTCTACTTTTTAAAATAGGACTAATTCATTTAATTAATGTGCATCAGTTTTTATATGTTTTTGGTGAAAATTGTGGATTGTCTGTAGTTACAGACAGTTGGGAGCTGCTGTGTAGGTGCTGGGAATTAAACCTGGGTCCTCTGAAAGGGTAGACAGTGCTCTTAACCACTGGACCCAGCCCAGTGCTCTCTCTGGACTTGGCCCATTCTACTTTAATTTTTTTCTGATATCATTATTTTTTATCTTGCATATACAACTAGTCCCTGTATCCTGCCCTAGGAAATGAGTCCTATAAGTATAAAAGGTTCACTTGTTTCATTTCCTTATCCATTCATTTTATGTTTCTTGAAACAGTTATTGGCATGATAGGAGGTAGATATACATTTCTGAAGATGAGCAAATGCATTTTTAACTTCTGTGCTTACCTTTACACCAGGAAATCCTTCCAGTCCTGGCAAGCCCATTGCACCAGGCTCTCCCTATAAAGAGGAATAACGACCAAAGGTTTGTAAGCAATGGTTTAAAGGCAGGCTCTTTATGTCCTACGCTCCTCAATTCTGATTTGAAACTTGGCAAGTGGATGGTATCCTCTTTTTCCAAATTAGGTATATGAAAACAGTTTGGGAATTAAAGCTATTCTCCAGACATGAGTCCATTTTCTGATTGTTTTTATTCTGATTAAGAATCTTATCAGGACGAATCCCTCTAGTATACTAATAATTACAATTTTTAAAATGAAAAGCAGATTTTAATAAAGTTTGCGAATTTGTGAGGCACCTGGGGTTGCTAGCTTATGATATAATAAAATTGAACTCTTTATGAGTGACTGAAGCTGGAGTTCTCAAAGCAGAACATGTAGCATCCTACACAATTGTAAATGCTTAGGAAGATGGTCTAGGCGTCATTCTAAGTCATTGCTCAAGCTGACGGGTGCTAGGAAGGGATACGCAGCACTGAAAAAAACAAAACAAAACATTTGCTTTTTATATATATTCTACGGCACGATCCCAGGTCTTTAAGTAAGATATTTGGCAAAATCTGTGTTGAAAGATGCTGATTATTTGAACAAATAAACATTGTGAAGGATGTAGAGTTGGTTCAGAGAGAGGCTCAGCAGTTAAGAGCATTGGTTGCTCTTGCAGAAGACCTTGGTTCAGTTCCCAGCACCTACAACCACGTGTAAATCCAGTCCCAGGGGATACCGTGCCCTCTACTGGCCTCTTGTGGGTACTGCATGCATGTTGTGCACGGCTATATATGCAAGCAAAGCACAGGAAAAAAATCTTTAGAAAAATAGAGAAATAGGTAAAGTGAGAGTTATCTGATAAATGCATATAATTTACTGTTAACTGTTAATATTTCCATAGAACAGTAGATATTTTAAACTTAACAACACTGGCTGGGTGTGTTGGTGCATGCTTTTAATCCTAGCACCTGGGAAGCAGAAGCAAAGGCAGGTAGATCTCAGATCAGTGTGAGTTCCAGGCTAGTCTGATCTATAAGGGGAGTTCCCCAGCCAGCCAGCCAGCCAGCCAGCCAGCCAGCCAGCCAGCCGGCCAGCCAGCCAGCCAGCCAGCCAGCACTTCACAGTGAGACATTGTCTCAAAACAAACAAATAAAAAACAATGTAACACAGAATAGCAAGCTTTTCAACTGTATTCTCTGTAGATGTACTTTTGAACACAAAATACACATCTGGAAGACTTCTAAATCTGTACACCCATCATTGCTTATTCCTACTATATACTACTCAACAAGTGGGCCTACAACTTGGTATGTTTATGTTTCAGAATTAAAAAACATCTCTCACTATTATATGTATAACCTGTCAATCATAAGAATAAATGATAAAAAGTGTTCAGATTGAATTCTGTGTGAGTCAGTATGAAAGGGACTCCTAGTTATTGATGCATGGAATATTTCCTGGTATCATGCCTCTTTGTTTACACTCTCAATAGTCTTTCCTTAGGATAGAAGAAGCAATCAATTAATCAGCATTTGTTTGAGAGTACATAGTAATTAAATATTTAATTGAAATCATTTAGACATTGAATAGCTAAAGAAAAAAGTGGTTTGCATAAAGAAACCATCCAGTTATTAGCAAATTCAATTGAAGGTAATTTTTTCCTCTATAAAGGCTTATTTAGAAGATTATTATTGCCTGTGTTGTATGTTGAATCTTAAAGATCCCTCCCAAAGCGCATGAGTTTCAGGGCTGATCTGCAATGTGGCTGCACACAGAAGAGGGGATCACGAAGGCTTTGACCACATCAATTAGCCCATTATGGACTTATAGCTTAATGGGCTGTAGGGGCAGGGTTTGGTTGTAAAGGAAAGAGGTCTTTTGCTTTGTGTCACCCTGAGACTAGCAGCTTAGCCTCCCTAAGTGTTCCCTGGTACATATTATGACTCACCACAGGTCGGATAATGTACTGAAACCTTTGAAACTGTCACTCAAAACAACATTTCCTCCTTCTGAGTTGTTTATCTCAAGTGTTTTCTCACAGTGACATGAATCTGACTTTAGCTTGTCATGGAACTTGAAGGACACCCAGAGAAGACATCCCCCACCCACCTCCTCTGTGCTCCCTTTAAAAATATGTACTCAGTCAGTACAGTTCTCTCACTCCTGGCTTATTCCTGTGCTGTGGGGTGTGGTTTCTCCAGACCCAGCAGATGGTGGGTGACAATGAGTATGACAGGTGGCTGTGTACAGGCATATAAGACTCAGGGGAGTAATCTCAGGGAATTTTGTTTGTATGGTAAGTGTGGATGCTAACACAATGTTCAACCCCATGGCTTCCTATCTCTGTTTTTTTTTTTTTCATTCACACAAGCTCACAGTCTAAACAGAGACTACTCTTCAGTTGTTTTATTATTATTATTATTATTATTATTATTATTATTATTATTATTTGTTCTTTCACAGCTAAGAAATATAGGACCTAATTTCTTCAAATTTTACTCAGTCTTTATATTTTGACCAGCTTCTTTCCAGAGCTAATGAATTATAATGTACTCTTTAGTATGACATTTAATTTTTTTCTCACCATAATCTGCCAATTATTAACATTAGAACTTAAAGAGTGTCCCAGAAAAGTCAACAAGAAGTCTAAATTTCTCTCTGTGACTCAGAGGCAGTGCTGTTTTAAAAGTCCGTAGGACAGTAAGACTGGGGGGAGATTTTTATCAATATGATGAGAAATAGAAATAAAAAATGAACAACATATTTCTAGATGACCATATGTAATAGTATTTTAAAAGTTGTAAACAAAGAAACAGTAATTTCCATATAACACATTTGGGATTCAGAATATAGTACGAAGAACTTGAAATAATTATTTTAGGGTAAATCAAATAGACATCTAATATATACTGACCAGTAACAATGATAGCTTCCTTGATAACTCTCTTTTGAAAAAGTCACTTTCATGGTTTGTCTTTTTTCTGGTTTAATGCTTTTTCTTTCAGTTTTACCCACTTCTACTATTATAGTAAAATGACTCATTTTTTTTTCACATAGCATCAGAAAGTGGTTGGGAAGCTTATCTCAGTATTAGGTACATTTAACTTTCACTTCTTCCCTCAGAGGTTAAAGGATATACAAATGGGGCCTGAACAATGGAATATTTGCTTGGAAAGGACATGGCAGGAAAAGAAGTGCTGAAGGTTAGAGGCAATCTAATAGAATCTGGCAGAGCTTTGGCAGGGATGCTCCACCCTTGAGAGAGATGCTGAGAAGTTATCATCCTTGGGGCAGCTGGAGGACATGATCTCCTTCCTTGCTGAGTGTTAACCTCCTGCTCTCTTCCACTGAATACGCAGGGCTATGACAGTCTACGCTCCCTGCAGAATAATTGCTTAATACTTGCAAAGTAAATAAACAGCCCTCTCCCCTTTTCTGGTTGGTGAGATGTCAGACATAGTAAGGGATTTCTCTCCCTTAAGTGTTTCTCTTCCACAAGTGACTTTAAATTGCATCAATCATCCAAAGAAGGAGGTCAGAGGAAAGTGTTCCATCTATTAAGGGCATTCTACGAGTCTTCCTACATCAGAGGATGATTTTTTAAAAACCCACTAAAGGAAAGAGCAGAGTCTCAAGGGCAGGCACAGAATGGGGATTAAAGCATTGTGAAAATAAAGAACACATTTGCTGACATTTCTTCATTTGCTTGTTTGTCTGACACCTTCACTGATACAAACCCAAGATGACAAGCCTGTCTTTGCCTGGTGCCTTTTCTAGTGTTAACAAAGACTTCATAGAAGTAGGAACATACGTACCACTGGGCCAGGATCACCTTTTGGGCCCTGGAAGAAAAGTGTGGAAAGGTAGTTTAATTACGACTAAGCCACCATTGTAGAATCTGGAGCACTTTCTTCAAATTCTCGTTAACAAATATAAGAAAGGTACATATTTTACTTTTGCTGAAGTTTAGATTTAGAGTAAAGTTTAGAAACATAATTTGAGATCTAGAAATGTTCCAGTAGTTAGGAGCACATAATGTTTTTCCAGAGGACCTGAGTTCAGGTTCCAGTACTCATGATGTGTGGCTTACTACCACCTTTAACCCTAGCTCCAGGGAATCTAGACCCCTCTTCTGGCTCATACAGGAACTGCATGCATATCTCATGCATATAATCCCCCAGCCCTCATCCACCTTATATCATTAAAATAAAATAAGTCTAAAGAAACAACATGGTACTATTTCTATGGACACATCTGGACATTTATTTACAGCTTAGATTAACTACAAGAAAAGAGACAATGCTATGCTAAATATTTTCCACAATTAAGGCTTTGCTCACTGTTTCTTTTATTTAAATTAGTTTTACTTCTTTACTCCTCTGTAAAACTGGGTGATATTTGTGACATTCAGTTTTCAGTGAGCTCAGGGGAGATCCGCCCCCCATCATTATTGTGATCAAGCTAAGGCAACTTAAAGATAAAGCATCTATACTTACTGGGGGGCCCGGAGGTCCTGGATAACTGGGAACATTCACTCCTCCCTTCAAAGGAAGAGAAAGCAGATGAGAAGAATTTATAGATTATAGATCTATAGATCATAGGTAATTAGACATGGATTACCTGGATTTTATATAAACTGCTCATGCCATTTCCCTCATTGAGTGGGACACCCTTAGGAAAGAAATGAGACATGGAAGTTAGCACTTGGAACTTCGGTCATTTTACCAAATGGTATTCTTTCTATATTAACTCTTACTTAATTTTCCCCTACTCTATACTTAAGGTGAATTTAATACCATAAACCAAATACCACAGTGTTTCAATATTTTAAAACAGTGGGGAAAACTGGACAAAGGAACCTGAACTACGTCTGGAACATTCAGATGCTTCCGGTTGGAGTTCGAATTGTGTTCAGGTCTGGCAGATGAGGTACTAATGCATTCAGATGAAAAATATTATCTGCTCATTAAAATTCAGTGTCTGAATTGCCAATTTACTGTGTTTTCTGCTGGCTGACCTTCAGGCAGCCATGCAGTAGGACTGATGTAGATGTGACCAGGGAACTGTTTGGCAACTGCAAAGCGATGTTTCCCCACAGTCTCTTCAAGCCAAACAGAAACTTAAGGCGAATGGGTGGATAACTTCATTCATAATGCCCTATGTGGATGCTTCTACAAAAATGTCTTTAATAACCGGGGAACAACAACTTGCTCAAAACAAACAAAACAACAAAACTAAAACCCTGATACATAAATACAGAGCATGAAACTGCACTCATTGTGTAGCTTGAAAACTCTAATCCATGTTTGCAAAAATGCACATGAAACATTCAGTTTGGAAACACTTAGAAAGGATAACAGATTCTTAGAAAAAAATCCAAGTATGTTTTCATTTTTTTTGTTATTTTTTTATACCTCAGCTGTAAGAACGAGGAAGTCTTTATTTCATTACTGCTTGAGGATAACGGTAGAAGTGGCCGTGCCCAGAGAGACTGTTCACGCAGAAGTGGCCGTGCCCAGAGGGCACTGTTCATGGGCATCTTCAAATCAGTGGTGACAGAAAAGGATGCTTTGTCTGTTTATCCTTTTATTGATTCTTCATTCTTTTGGCAATAACTGAAAATGGGCTATATTTCAGTATACTTAGCTTAGAATAGATGTAAGAATGTTTCCCAAGAGAAGATGTATAATCTGTCTTAAAAAAATCTAGAGACAAGAGGCAGATTTCTTAAGCCTTATAGAAAAGCACAGGTTTCTTTAAAGGTCTCACGATATATTTTGCTTTCCTCCTCCCATTGAGGAGATGACATATTTTAGAATCTGAACTCCGTGAGTTGTCTGTCTTGCTTCTTTGTGAAGGAAGAATCAGATGCAGAATGTGTTTAAGAAAGCAGAGGCCAAGGCAGTTAATTTGTGTGTAAAACATGCAACTATACCCAGACTCATAACATATTCTTTAGTTTTCAGAAAGCTACGGTGAGACCCCATCCTTTCTCTGCTAAGCTTGGCTTTTTAAGTTCCTAAGAGGTAATGCAGGAAATAACGTGTTAGCTCTGCTGCTATTCGAACATGGTTCCACAAGAGGGCAGACTTGCCACAGAGAGAGGCTGCGCTGCTCTGCACAGCCTCCCTGGAAGTCTGTGGGGCTGTCTAGAGCAGAAGACGTCCAGGGCCCTGGGGGCATTTTAGGAAGTAGAATGTCCTCCTGTCTCAGACACAAACAACACCTTTGAAAAAGCAAATTGCATGGTTGGAAAGGATGTCTTCGTAAAGGCCTTTTATTATCTGTGGAGTTTTATTATCTGTGTAGGCAAATGTTTCTCCATCCTTTGATGGAAGTAGAGGGTCAGGCCAGTCGGACTCAGGTGTCCCGATTCCATGGAAAAGAAGTTCACAGTATACGAATAACTGTAAACACTGCAGATTGTAGCTGAGCTGAAATAGGGACAGGTTAGGCCCACCTAATGCTGCATCGCATGTCATTTACACACACACACACACACACACACACACACACACACATGTATACATGCACATATGCTCGCGCACAAGGAAATTTTGTTTTGCAAGCATTTAGCTAACCAATGTATGAGTCATAAGTACACAGAATTAAAACCTCAAACAACTCACAGGGGGTCCAGGAGGTCCAGGTTTCCCAGGGGGTCCCTCACTACCCTGCAAGAGAGACACAGGCCTGAATTAATGATTTGGCCACTTCTACTCCAAATCTATGAGCCAGGTTGTTCAGAAAGCAGTCTTCTAAAATCACCATGGCCTGTCATTTTGCTTCAGCCTTGCGATCTTATTCTGCTTAGCTTGCTCCTTGACCCAGTAAAATACATTTCCCCACTCCAGGAAAGTGAATACCCCCTTTCAAGTCCATCTGGATTCTTGCTGTGTGAACTCTAGGAGTGACAATTTCACTGGGGGTAGACCAGTTAGGTGACCTTCCTGGGCTTTGAGTACAGGTGGGGGGATTTTTCCTCCTATGTGAGCATGGGGGATAGGGCAGAGTTCATATGAATAAATTGTGGACTTGGAGACTGTGGCTCTCCGGATTAGCCTTCACTTTTGGTTTCATCTTCACTCCCTCCAGCTCTTTAGAACAAGGGAGATCATAATGGAAAATGTAACTGAAGTATGAAGTCACAACCGGTGTCATATTGAACCTTACAACCAGGTGAGGCATGTTTGACTGAGTGGAAGTGATGATTTTGCTATGACACTATTTAAGGGAAATGGTTTGTACAGTGTCAATAGCCACCAACTTCTGCTTGTAGGAGACATAAATCAAAAGTCAAATGGAACTCCAATAATTGCTTACCAATAACTATTCTGTGAGGTTTTTCTTTTGAACTGATACTTGGTAAGTGACTTTTACAAAGCTCAGAAATACTGACCAGTCCGTCCATGGTAAGCAATTGTTGCAGCCCCTTTGGCTTTTTAAGAGTTGTTCCTATAACTGTGCACTGCTTTTAGAATGGTATCATTATAAAATGTTCTAAGTCACATCTATCAGGGACAGTGACAACATAGAGCATATGATGCCCAGGAATTTTGAGGGACGTCAGTCCTCTTCCAGAACTGAGTATTATTTTAATACTCATCTGTTTCCTACCAACAAAGGAACACATCACAAACCATATATTTATCAATGTACATAAACAGTAAAGTTTCTCGTGCGATGCACTGCCGAGCACTTGCACACTCACTGAGGAAGCGTGCTGTATCTTTCCCCACAGGGCTTTGATGGTTGCCGTCCTCCTAAGACTCCCTCTGTTCTGCTGACCACTGCCAATGCCCTTCAGAGCATTACCTCATTCTTCTCATGAGTCAACAAACAATATGTGCCTATCTCGAACACTCCTCCCCCACCCCCTGGCACCATCAGAAGGAATATTCTCATTTGTGCCCTCAACCTCATTTCAGTGTGGAATTTCCATTAACTTCAAAGGCAAGTCAAGAGCTGAATAATTTTCATAGAAAATAGAGGATATAAGGGGCTGGAGGGACAGAGAGAGCCTTAAGATATTAGCAGGATAAAAATGTACTGAGGCTCTCTAGCACACTGCTTCCTCTAAGTGTCTCAGGGATCTTGATACCATCATGCTTCCTTCTGCTCAGGATGTGGCATCCTGGCAAGCATGCATGCGGGAGATACTTAAGCAGCTTCTGTGGCTCTTGGCACTTATTTCCTTAATCTGAACAGTTGTAGCTATTTCACCCATTTGGTGGCTATGCCTGAATGGTCATTATAATGCCAAGTGAGATCTTACACCATGAAAGCTTGATACTCCCGTGCTGTCGGTTTTCCTTCCCAGCCACAGCACATGCATCCAGCTGTGAGCTGTGACGGTTGGATGAGATTTAGAATCACCATGGCAACACACCTCTGGGTGAGTGTTTCCAGAAAAGTTTAGTAGGAGGACCCACCCTGAATAGGGGCATCATTATTACACAGGCTGGAGGCCCAACTGAATAGGGGAGCAGAACAGTAGTATTCATCTATCTCTGCTTCTTGCCTACAGATGCGGTAGATATGAACTCAAGACCTCAAGATCCTTCTTCTACCATGACCTCCCCACCACGATGAACTGAGGTCTTGAACTGTAAGTCCAAATAAACCTTCCCCACCTTTGGCTGTTTTCTCAGATATTTTGACATAGCAACTAAAGTAACTAATACATTCTTCTTCCCAGGGAACGTGGTTTTAGTCAATTCCTGCAAAGGTCTTGTAGGGACAGCATTACCAGACTGTCTCACAAGTCTCACAAGATCTTTGTCTTGATAGCCAGCAAGGTATCATCTGGAGCCAGGGAGTTTGCTTGGAATGTTTGGGCTTTCCTCTCCTAAACTTACAGCATGAATCCTACTCATAGGATGACGAAGTAGATGGGTCCTTTAGGAGATAGGTCACGGGGTGGAACTTTCATGAATGAGATCAGTGCCCTTATAAAAAAGCCCAAAAGAGCTTTGTTACTGTTGGACCACACAAAGACTCATTTAGAACATGCCCTCTGTGGACAAGAAAATGATCCTGTCAGCTACCAAAACCAACAGTTCTTTGGTGGGGGATTGTCTAGCTTCTGAGATTTTGAAAATGCTGTTTAGGATATATATATATATATATATATATATATATATATATATATATGCCTAAAGAAAGCAAGCAGCCATAGCTGGAAGTCTCTGATACATTACAACCCAGCTTACCTTTACCTCTTTAGGAGGCTTGAACCAGTCACCCTTCCTCACAAATGGATGTCTCAGCTTCTGAACCAAGTTTGGATTTTCTATCTCCAAACCCAGAGTTCTCATCTATGAACACCTGTGTTTGGACCCACTTTTAGACCAACATCTTTGCAAGTCCACTCCATGAATAGCCACTGCCCGGCATATGTCATTTGCTCTTGTAGGCTGCACTTGATTGAATGGAGCTCACAGTAAATGGTCCCATCTTACCCCTAACCCAAGCCCCATTTTCCTTTGTACCTTGTCACCTTTAGCTCCAGTGGGACCAGGATGTCCAGTTCTTCCTGTTAAACCCTGGAAAAATGAAAAGCTTGTTGTTATGGAACCAACAAGCCAATGGTCAAAAGGTGGTGGAAGGTGACCGCTTAAGCCTATCCATTTTGAAGGTCATTTGATCCTAATTAAATCCGTTCTACCAGCTTATATTTCTTCAGGCTGATATAGCAGCCTGTATTCTCCTGATAAGCCCTTGGAAGGTTAAATTTTCTATCTGTCGGTTTTTTTCACCTTGGCTAACCACATTTAATGACCTTAATTGAAACCTTTTGATACACTTAAGAATTTAGCCTTGCTGTTTAAATGCCAATTTACATAACACGTCTTTCTAAATGAGGTATAATTTTGGTAGCAATCAACATCTTAAATACTCCAATACTGGGCAGAATGAAAAATGTGCATACTGAGTTATGTGATCTGCATTGCAAAAAGGAAAACAAAAGTTAATCTTAATTCTCCCTTGAGAGTAGAATTAACACTAATTCTTGTGGTTTCTTTTACAGTTCTCTTTCATAATTTTAAGTTCCACTATGTAGGTGCAAACATAAATGATAAACTTTTAGTTACATCAAACCTATGACTCAAAATGTTAATCGAATGATCATTTCTTATTTGAGAGATAAAAATAATTTACTGGCATAGGGACTTTAAGAGAAGAGACAGAGAAGCTGTGACATTGGCTTTAGTGGTTTCGAAAGGAAAATGCATTATTTGGGACAAACTTAAACAAACATTGTTTGTTGGTCTGAAACTCAAGTGTGATTGTGTGCCCCATCTTTTATCTGGCAAGTGAATCTTAGGATTTCTTAGAATTAAACTCTAAATAAGAGATTGGGTTTGTCAGGTTGGAAATGAAAGAAGATTCTGTTCCAGAAAAACAAGATAACCCAAAGGCCATAATGCTATGCTCAAGGGGGCGGCAAAACAGAATTTAAAAATATTCACATACAGGAATGCAACAAATTAAGCTGATAATCTTTGGCCTGTTATTTTCCTTTAGAAAATTCTCAGTTTGTGTTGCATCTGAATATCTCTTCTAAGGTTAGTGTCAAACATTTATAACCAAGGAGAGAACGTCCTTCCGTACTCTACCTCCAGCATAGTGAGAAGCAGCTCTTTGGCTTGGCAAAAATTCTGAAGAGAAGTCTCCAGGACACTGAGCAGGCTTAAATAATCTTATTTGAAAGCTGGAGTGCTGTAAGGGGCTACTTTACTTGGCAATGGCTGAGCTACACAGAGATATAGAGCAGGAAAGGCACTAGGAATATTAATGTACCATGTATCATCCCTACAGGTATGGGTTATGAGGAAACCAGTCTTAGCAAATACTTACAGGGGGTCCAGTTGGGCCAGGAGCTCCCGAGAGGCCAGGGATTCCTTGAAGACCCTGGATAAAAACCGGAATTATCACATTTTGGTGTTAGGTGAATTTACTGCCAACTCCAGTGAGATTTTCAGCACTTTCAGAGGCTTTCTGATGTTCAGATTGTGGACCATCTATAATACCACTATGACCATACACCATATACAACGTACACAGTTACTTGGTGTGTTGTGGGAACAGACATAAATTTTAGTTTTTGTTTTTGGTTTTTTTATTTGTTTTTTTTTTTTTTACCAGTTTTTCTATGAGAGGCTTAGATCATGTTTTAATTAGAGAAAAAAATATTATTCACCTGTTTGTTGCTTCAGATTCACAGGAAATATATCAAGCTCTAGAAGGAAGGGCTGGGGTTGTAACTCAGTGGTACAATACTTGCCTAATGGTCATCAAGCTCAGGCTTTGACCTCCATCAGTATAAATGCTGACCAAACAAATAAGCAAAAACATACAAAAAAAACAAGACCCAAGTTCTGGATTGGATGGCGCCATTCTTTCAAGAGTCAGTTTCTCTACTGAATAAAATATTTTTATGCTGCTCTGATATTATTTGTTATATTAGAAATCCTCTTTCTACTCTCCTTAAATGATTTTTTTTATGCCCATTATAAATGTCGGGCAAAGTGACTGTGGTAAAATGACTGCATCTGTATTTATGAGATATCAACAGGATTGAGCTGGATCGAGGTTCTTTGTACCAATAGGCTTAAGAATAAGTTCAGTTTGTCTCTGTAACTCCTTTCATGGGTATTTTGTTTCGAAAGGATGGACCATACAGAGACTACTCCACCAGGGGGGATCCATCCCATAATCAGTCATTAAACTCAGACACTATTGCATAGGACAGCTAGTGACTACTTAAGGGAACCTGATATAGCTGTCTCGTACAGAAGTGGATGCTCATAATCATCTATATGATGGAACACAGGGCCCACAATGGAGAAGCTAGAGATAGAACCCTAGGAGCTGACGGGGTCTGCAACCTTAGAAGAGGAACAACAATATGAACTAATCAGAACCCCCAGAACATGTGTCTCTAGCTCTACATGTAGCAGAAGATGGCCTAGTCGGCCATCATTGGGTGGAGAGGCCCCTTGGTATTGTAATCTTTATATACCCCAATACAGGGGAATGCCAGGACCAAGAAGTGGGAGTGGGTGGGCAGGGGAACAGGGCAGGGAGAGGGGGGGAACTTTCGGGATAACATTTGAAATGTAAATTAAGAAAATATCTAATAAAAACCAATTGATAAAAAAAAGAATAAATTCAGTTTATCCAACACCAGAGACCACACATTGCTTCAGATTTATTCTTGAGATATTGTGGTAGTTTGAATGTGAATACTTTTAATCAGCTCATATATTTGAATGCTTGATTCCTAGTTGGTAGGCAGTGGAACTGTTTTGGAAGGATTAGGAGGTTTGGCCTTGTTGGAGGAGGTGTGTCACTGGGGCTGGGCTTTGAGGTATCAAAAGCCAGATTCCTTTAGTCCCAGACTCTCCTGCTTTCTCTGTGTCATGCTTGTGGATGAGATGTAAGATCTCAGCACCTTCTCCAGCACCGTGCCTTCCTACCTGCTGCTATGCTTCCCATATGAACTTTGAAACAGTACGAAGGCCTTCAATACACACATATATATTGCTTTGGATCTCTTTGTAGCAAAAGAAAAGTAACTAAGACAGGTATGATATGAAGAAATACTTAAAGGCTCTCCTTGAATGTGCTGGAATGCCTCATGTAATAAGTATCAGGAAAAAAATCTTATGTATATTTGTATTGAAGAACATATTCATTTTATCTTCAAGAATGTATCAACCCCTTTGGCTTGCTGTGTGCACATATGTACACATGTGCATGTATCAGTATGGTGGACCACCTCTTTTCATTTCTCTATTAACACTTGTGCGAGTTTATAAACAGATTTGTAATTTTGTAAGTGGAAAGGACAATTTTCCACTGGGAATGGTGCTTTTGAATGACTGAAGCTTATGCACACGTACGAGAAATTTCCTTATCTTAAAAAATCCATATTTCCGTAATTTTTCTACATATACCTGTTTCAGATATACCTATGTATATGTCTTCCTCTCTTTCCTACTTTAAGTCTCAACTTTGAGTGAGTTTTCAGGTTGTCTAATTTATAAGCATGGGAGTCATTAACTGCTGCTGACAGCATTAAACTTGAAAATAAACCCTGCTACATAAGTAAAACCCATCTTTCTTAGCAGTCTTTCTCTCAGGTGCTCGGCGATGTTCTGTCACAAGAGTGAAAGCTGCTGTGGAGGCATAAGGGGCGGTATGAAGATTGGTAAGACCCAATGGCTATTGAAGGCTGTTGACACTCAAGAGCAAGATGGCCAAGTTTAGCACAGAATACCAAATTACAAACTCAAACTCAAATTAAAATCTATTGCATAGGCATTTAGCCATCATTGCTATGCTTTATGAATAATGACATTTCATGTCTTGTTTGTCATTTATTATGATAAAATATTATATAAAGACATATAGTCAAAATTTTTTTCTGGCTAGGAAATATAGGATCTGTGTTCTGTTAACACTTCGCAATTGGTTGCTGAGCCATACAACAACATGAAGAACCCAGACCAAGTCACTTTTCAAAACATTGACAAATGCGTGATTCCTCTAACTTAGTGAATTAAACTGATGTTTCTAAAATTAGAACTCTGAAAGGTATGAGCTTCCCTCTGTACCCTTTTTGCTCAATGAAGAATAGACACCTTTGGTTTTGTAACATTAGAGACAATGTATGTCTTTTATCACAGTGTAGTCTGTTGGCCAGTTGGAAAGGCATATATTGTTGGTTAATATTTTATTCACTCAGACAAACCAGCCAAGTATGTAACCAAGGCATTCTTTGAGTGGGAGTAGATGATGCAATCATTTGCTGTTATTGATCTGTGCGAGAGACAAAAGCTGTACTAGGCGAGGTTCATCCACAGTAAGTTTGGGATTTAGAGGATAAGGGGAGAGGGCCTCCTGCACTCTAGGGAGTCCTCTGCAGAATTTCGTGTGATCCATGTCAAAGAGTGCACAAAGTGTGTCTAAGAAAGAACACACTAAAATATTGAGGGTATTAACAATGGGTTCAGCTCACCAAGATGGCAAAACACCTCACAGAATCAATAAAAATTAACTTCTCATGAATTTAACATAAAAAGCTCCAATTCCAATTATTTCTCAATTCCCTTGGTTTTTTATTACCGTCTCAATTGCCTCTTAAGCCCACTTCTTGTATCCAGGAAGTTAAAACCTGCCTGCCTGTTAAAACTCATTGCTGTGCTTATACTTTACAGAAACCTTCTGTGGAACTTGAGGAAGCAAAAGCTCATTAATTCTTACGTGTTTTCAAAACACATGCCTTTAATATTTTACTTATAAATGAAAATAAATGCCATATTTCTCATTCTTTAATTTTTTTTTAACTTGGAAAACAATCCTGAGCCAATCTTAAAGGTTTCCAGAACACAATGAATATCAATTAAAAACAATAATAAATGATGATAGCTTGTAATATGAAATACAGTTTCAAACAGGAAAATAGATCTATTTTACAGTGTCATAATTTCCCATCCTACTATCAAGGTTAATATATGCCAGATGGCTTTCTTACTTTCATTAAGAACTATTAGCACCAAAGCTGTTTAAACTAACAGCAATTCATCATTCTAATTGGTTTTCCTAAGAATTAATGTGAGTTATGCAGGGCAAGAATGATATCCTGGGCATCACTGTGGCTTACTGTCAGAAAATTACACCATTATCTCAAAACCACATCTGTGTTGGATGCTCAGCCTTGGGGGTGAGTGAATGGCCAAAACCTGTCTACCCAGATCCTTAGCTTAGCTTATTTCTCCCAGGCATTTGGAAGCTGAGCAGTGACTTAGAAAAACCAGGGTTGTTACAGTTGAATCATGGTACAGAGGTATCCCCGGCGGCTCTAAGCTGGGCTCTGAAGCTGCTCTCATCCTTACACATGTTCATATGCTCTCTCCCTCTCTTAGCTACCCTGAGGTTTCTTTCTGTGAAACCCCATAACTTTCATAGTAATGATTAGCCTTGACGTTGTGTCTCCATATTTGTACCTCCATAGAGAAATGAGTATCTACAATTAATAAAATTGGTTATTATTATTTTTCTTTTTTTGGTTTTTCGAGACAGGGTTTCTCTGTATAGCCCTGGCTGTCCTGGAACTCACTTTGTAGACCAGGCTGGCCTCGAACTCAGAAATCCGCCTGCCTCTGCCTCCCAAGTGCTGGGATTAAAGGCGTGCTCCACCACACCAGGCTGAAAATTGGTTATTTTAAATCAAATACCTACTCATGATTTTAAGTGGTCTTGGGATTAAACATACATTATGGTGAACCCCGTTTCTTTTTGTTGGGGTTAGTCTGGTGCTGCTGCGCATCTAGATGCTAAAATTTGGCCCCCAATATCTGTTTGCCCCCAATGAGTGAATCTTCACTTAAACCAGCTTTTGTTTTGTAAACTTTGTCCCCCAAGTCATCCCTGATTGGTTAATAAGGATGCCTATAGCCTGTAGGTGGAGCTTCGTTCCTGGGCCTGGGGTTTCAGGTAGGGACCAAGAGGAAGAGAAAAGAAGGAAGGAAGTCTCCATAGGGTATTGTGGGTCATTGTGGATCAAGAACTCGTGAGGGTCGACATGATGGAGTAGGAAGTGCACAAACAAAACTTATGACAAGTAATATTTTTGACAAGGAAGCAAACAAAATAGCAGAGAGGTCTGATGTCTGCCCAGCTGTGGGGCTTTACGGCTTATTATAAATCTAAGAGTCTCTGTAGCATTTGGTTGGGATATTTGAAGGTAACAAATGGTTGGTGCATACTCTCAGAATAATAATCACGTCAACATCTTTCCTCTGTTCCATCAGTAGAGAGATGCAACAACAGAATTGCTTACCTCATCGCCTTTCTCCCCGTGTATTCCAGGGTAGCCCCGCTCTCCTTTGCTTCCCTAAAAAGACAGTAACTCCAGCTAATACTGTACCATTTCAGTGTCTTTTGGAACAATGGGTGAAAGAAAGTAATACCTCCTCCCATCATAACCACCCGGGGTATGTCCTTTGGACAGGATCAGAGTATAAAGGAATGGCAGCCTGCCCAACCTTGCCAAAGTATGTTTGACAAATCTCTTGGAAGACTTGCTTACCTTTGGCCCTTCTCTGCCTGGGAATCCTGGAGGACCTCGTGGCCCTACATCACCCTGGAAGACAGAGGGGTATGAGAGCTTTGAGGTAGGACTCTGCTCAGTAGGAGCGCTGCAGGCTCCCCCCCCCCCCTCAAACATGCAACAAAACGCTCACCTTCCTGGCTGCAGGATCATACTTTCCAGGCTCCCCAGTGCTTCCTTCATCCCCTTTGATGCTTTTCAGCCCAGGGACATTGGCTTGACAGTTGCCACAGAAGTTCTAGCAAGTATAAAGACAACTTACTGAGAGGTTCATAAAACCCATTTAAGAAACCGAGGTCTGTTCTGTTTGAACCTTGTCAATGAGTGATTGTGAGGCCATTCTGCTTTCAGAGATCTGTGTGTCCAATTCAGAAGATGACTTTTTGTGAGGCTAAAAACTCTGACAAACCTAATCATTAATATTGCTTTATGTATTGTGTTATGCGTGGGTTATGATATTGGTGAACGTGTACTTAAAAATGAAAACACCTAACATACATTTCTGATGCCATTTCAAAGGAACACTCCCAATAAATAATGGGGGTGGGGAATGTAATTTGAGAATAAAATCTGAGTTTTAACTTTTTTAGCATGTTGGGGAAGGGAAGCCATATTAAAGTTTGGATTAAGCAGCAAGATTAAATAGCATATCAAACTAATAACCCAAGTAGTGAAAATATAATTTGAAAAGATACAGGAAAGAAAAATTTCTGATTTGAAAGCAGCATTAGTTGAGGGCCCACCACTGGGTCTGCTAACATCTGTCAGTGGAGGCATCCTTGGGAAGAACAGGAACTTGAGGGTCTTCGACTTGACCAAGGGTCAAATCTAAGAGGAGACATGAAACCTCAGTGAAATCCGCATTCCACTGACGTCACCACAACCCTCAGGTGATCTACAGAGGCTGCTTCTAAGTGTCTTTCCTTCTAAAATAAACCAAAGTCTTATCACATGGCTAGGGAAAAATGTCTGTGAGAAGCTTATTTAAAACAAAATGTTGGATAAAAATATGATCAGGACTAAGACTAGGAGCTAGGACAAAAAAAAAAAAAAACTTCTGGTTTTTATTCATGGGAAGAATCATTGAACAGAAAAAGGGACAGAGATTTGCCATTAATACAAAATTGGCAAGAAAAACTAAAGCCATCCATACCAATAATTTTGGCCCAATAAATATCTGGTTCCCAGAAATATATTCCTTGGAACACAAATATATGTGATGTTAAGAAGGATCTTGGCCTCAGAAATGTTAGATTCAACTCTGGAATGATTCTAGGGTTCAAATATGTAAACTCATACCAGAATCAAGTGTATAGTTGATCAAACAATTTTACCACCTATATCATTCCATGGGATTGTCAAGTTGATACAAGAATTTAAAAACACACATAAAGTTGTAGATCCACCATGCAGCAATGGGGAAAGCGGAACTCAATAGAATCAGGAGAGTTTCCACATTTCAAGATGTATAAAACAGATGAATTATGACTGTACACACACACACACATGAGCAAAATAGAGCAAAGCCTTAGAACACTGATTTCAGAAACATCCTCAGATAGATGATTGCACTGATGACTTTAGTAGAATTTGAAAAGACAGTAATTGTAATAACTCAACAGAAACTTCTTAGATTCGTTTGGCATTGGTTTCATTTTCTTTGGTTAGATAAGGTAGAGTGTTAAAACAAGGGAAATTGGTTTTAATAAAAGTTCTTGAAAAAATGCAATATTATTTTATAGAAATGATTAAGATGAGTTCATCATTAGCTGACACACACTCTAATTCAAAGGGAACCCCGCATACTGATTAACCTAGAAGATCTGGGAAGGAGAGTTTGGTTTTAGAATTATGCTAATTCTTCTCAGTGCTCTACCTGAAGTCATTTTAGAAAACAGAAAGTAGTTACCACCTTGTTAAAGACTCAACACAGGGAGCTTGAGTCAGCATGCTGAATTATAGGCTCAGGACGTAACAGTATGTTATTAAATTGTATTCAGCATTCATCAAATTCTTGAATTAGATTTGGGTGGAAGTTACGTGTTTTCCCCTTCTTCTGTTGAATAAAGCCTGTTGGGGCCTCCTGCCAAGCTTTCCTGCCTGCATCACACCAGGACCTCACTGAGGTGATCATGGGACTGCAGGAGTAGTGTAGAGGAGGCCATCCTGGCAAGACTACCTGTTCCTCAGATTCCCAAGACCCCTGGGGGCCAGGTTCTCCTTTATAGAGTCCACTCAGTATGTTGTATGTTCTGTGAGTCATTTGTTCTCATCCTTCAAGAATTCAAGTGTCTAATTGCTACAGTCCTGTCATTTCTCACATCATTGCTGTTACAAAGAATCTGGGACTTAATACCCAAGGTCATGGACTCCTGGGTCAACTTCACACTTATTAGCTATGTGTCTAGGCAAATTGCTTAGCTCCTTGGAACTTCAAGTTTCTTTGATGAATGAGAATGGGGCTCCAGCCTGAGCTTATAACATTTTGGTAAAGACTAAATGGGAAGAAATAAGTAGTACTGCATTGACTGGCATATAATTACAACTCAAAAAGAAAATAAGGCTCTGAAACCCTCACAAATATTCTGTCTTAGAAACACATATTGCTGTTGCTGTTTTGGAGTTCCTAATAGCTACTTTAAAAAGCTTTTATATTAATATTTACTTTTATATATCTTTTCTGAAAACTTTAATTCCCCAACCAGTATGTCCCCTAGACCATGTCTTTTGGTGGATTCAATGCTATAACTATTTCTTCATGTTTACATATAAGTCATCAGATAAATCTTTAATGAATGAACACAAGTTGTGTAAGTGAAATATCGGTGTGAGTGGTATATATGCATATATTTACTTTCTGTTCATTCATAGACAAGAAATGTAAGAGTGAAATCAACAGCTACATTTTCATTTGGGTTCACCTACTCTTACTAGACTACCCAGAGATGACACGTACATAGCTTTACCTACTACCAGATTTCTCAGATCGTTTGTTCTTACTAACAAAATACAGTAAACTATTCAAGAAAAAGATGATAGCCACATATTTGTGTGTGTGTGTGTGTGTGTGTGTGTGTGTGTGTGTGTTTCTGAGTAGTTAAAATTAAGCTAAAATTTGTCATATTTCTGCTTAAGCCTCTCAAAGGCTGGAATTATAGATATGAGCCCCCATGTTTAGCCCAAGGCACTTTATAGAATAGATAGAGATAGAGATAATTTTTGTTTAACAGGGTAACAGATGTTAGGGCAATTGTTGGCTTTATAGCTCATTTTGTGAAACTCTGTGGCATAAAAATTCAATCTGTATGTTAAGTGCAGGGACTTTCACCTTGGGAGTGACCAGAGCTGACAGAGTGGTCCATACGATTCACACAGTAAGGGTGGGTAAACATCTAGGAAGAGAAAGCTATTGTTTCAGAGGAGGCAAGATCTACTTAAAGGTATCCATCAATGATGCCACCCCTTTTTGTCTTTCATCTCAATACTACCTTCCCACATCCCCATATCCACAATGTGAGACCCTGAATTTCAGAGTGGGAAGATTCACATAAGTGCTAGAATTTATCATAGAACATGACGCTTTCATGTCTTACATATTTTCTAACATTTGAACTTGAATCGATTTGGACGGAGAAATTAATTCTATCTTTGGTAGAAATTTCCCTTTTAACCTTTCCTGCACACCAATGTGTAATTTCTTTTATAGCAAAAGAATACCTTCAGCAGGGCGCCAATGTCTCCCAAGAGAGGAAGTGCGATCTGTAGTTAAGAAGAGAGAAAAAAACCCAAACCCATGGATATTTGCATATACATGAACACAATGCAGTATGAACATAGAAGTTATGTTTTTACTTTTTGTTTCATGTTTTTCACATTGCATCCCAATTGCAGCCTTCCTTCCCTTCTCCTCTCCTCTCCTCTCAGTTCTACCCTTGCAAATCACCCCTCTCATTACTACCTCTCATTCTCCTCAGAGAAGGGAAAGCTCCCCTTGGATACCACCCCATCCTGGGGCATCTAGTCCCAGCAGGAATAGGCATGACCTCACTCACTGAGGCCCAACCATGTGGTCCAGGTAGGGGAAGGGGATCCAATGGCAGGCTACAGTCAGAGACAACCCAGCTTCAATTGTTAGGGAACCCACATGAAAACCAAGTTGCACATCTGCTACAGATGTGTGGGGGTCCTAGGTCCAGCCTCTGCAGGTTCTTTAGTTGGTGGTTCAGTCTCTGTGAGTCCCCAAGGGACCAGGTTAGTTGGTGTATATTTTTTTCATAAAGTGATATGCTAGTTGAAATTGGGACATGGAATTTTAGTCTCACCATGGGACTCACTGGCTTAGCTTGATATCATGACATGTCACGCAGCACTGAAGGAGCCAGGCTATTAGAGTATTCACTCTGTTCCTTCACCAAGAACATGCAAGCTCACCATGTATGCTTTGCTCAGACATCTGTATTTTGTAGCTTTAACCACCTGGTAACCTCTATGTTTTCCCTATGCTGTTGGTTTCAAGAGATGTGTAAAAGTCAAACCATTTGTTAAAAGGAAATCACTCCTTCACCAAGTACATTATCAGGCTACTAAGAGATATGTGGGTGGCAGGGTGAGTCTCTCTTAAAGTTAGCTCTTAAGGAAGTTCAGAAGAGATTTCAGAGGGACAAGACAGACACCTGGAGAACATGGGCTGGGTTTGCGCTACAGGTCTTAAAATGTCCTTTCAGAAAGAAGCGCTGTAACAAGCTGTCTACAGTATCTGTGGAGAGGCATGCAGGATTTAGTGGCCCTAAAGGAAGGCTGGATAACACTGCTGCTTGCAGCTACCACAGGCTCAGAGGCAGGAGCAGTATGGGAGCTAAGGGGATCTGTCAAGCCAGAGAGAGGACAGATTTGGATTTTATTATACAGGACTCTTAATACAATGCCATATGCCATATGAAAATTTAAGTGTGATGGCTGAGGCCGTTTAAAGGGATTTACTGTCACTCATAGCAAGGTTTAACCTGAAATAAAACTATGTAACACACGGTTAGTATCTTAATGCATTTTCTGTGATTTTTTTCAATCCAATTTTCATAATTTAATCATCTCGTCTGTTCAGAGGCACTCCATCAACGGAGATACACCACATTGGAGGTAACTTACCTGAAAACCTTCATTTAGAAAATGAAATTCATTTACTCACCAGAATTGAGAAGAACAGAAATTGTGGCTATCTATTTTATCTCAATCTCCCATGGAACAAAGACATTAAATGCTAAGGCTCAGCCTGGGGCAAAATTGTACAGCTGAATTATACCCTTAGGAGATAAGTATGCATCACACACACACACACACATACACACACAATAATGCTGACCCAGCTTGAATTTTTTTCCCCTCTACAAAATAATGGGGATAAACAAAATCACCAAGCAGACACAGAGCATTGTAATTAGTTTGGACAGCAGAATTTGCTTGGTAGGCTGTTTGGCTTCCGGGTACATTAAAGATACATAAATCAGGCAAAGCCTGTCTACATACCGGGTCACCTGGGGGGCCTGGAAGGCCTGGCTTTCCATCTTTCCCTTGAGCTCCCTAGAAACAGAGACAACTTATTCAAACCTCTGCAAGTTAGAGAACATTAAAACAGACATGGAGTGGGAGTTAGAAAAATTTCCTTACGTCATTCCCTGGCATCCCTGGAGTTCCTGGCAATCCAGGCAGACCTCGAGGACCCTAGGGGGAAAAGTTAAAAATTGCTTAGGAACATGTTTTTAGTAATTTCCAGCTATCTAGAAAACTAAACTTGCTTTGTTGAAAACCTTAATGAAGTCAAGTACCTGAATACCTGGCTCTCCGGCTGGTCCTTGGGAGCCCTGTGTAAAATGAGAGAGAATTATCCAGATCCTACCAGGATGATCAACAAACACCCCTCTGTTTATGAGCAAAGCCGCAGAGTTTGGCGCCTGAAAGCTCCGAAAATCCCTGCACACCGTTTTTAGAAAGTTCATCATGATGTCAAGCAGTAGTTAAATGACCAAATATCCGAGGCTAGAAGTATGAGACTTTGCTAGCACACGCTGGAGTTTATTTCTCTCCAGGATGCTGCTGCACACACAGAAGTGTGCAAGCGATGTGTCCAAATTCTATTAGATCAGAAACCAACTGCCCAAGGGGCTCAGAGGCCTGGGCCTGCCTCCCTCCCTCCCTCCCTCCCTCCCTCCCTCCCTCCCTTGGCTCCTTTTCCTGTTTGTCTATTTATCTATTTGCATATTTAATTGGAAAGAGATTTTTCTCTCATACAATACATTCTGATCACAGTTCCCCTCCCCCCACTCCTCCCAGCTCCCTCTACCTCCCCTCCCCCACCCACCCCTCTTCCATTTCCTCTACAGCAAAGAGCAGCCTCCAAGAGACAACCCAACACTACAAAACAAGATATAATGTCAAAGGAGGACAAGGCAACCCAATAGGAGGAGAAGAGTCCCAAGAGCAGGCAGAAGAGTCAAGACACACCCGCTTCCACTGTCCCACAAAAACACCAAGCTAACAGCCACAACATACACAACATACACATACACAACATACACAACATACACAGAGGACCTGGGGGAGACCCATGTGTCCCTTATTTTTCTCCTTAAAAACAGCCCACTCCCGTGTTCATTGCAGGGAGAAGATGGCTACTTCTCAAATACTGGGGTTCACATAACTCAAGTGAGGTTCAAGCTAGCAAGCATATTTGTGCTGGCACAGCCTTTAGTTTTGAGCTTGGGAAGAAGAGACAGGATCAGAGTTCTAGAATAGCCTGATTTATGTAGTGAGTTTTAGGCTACACAGTGAACTTAATTTTTTTTAATGTTTTTTTTTTCTTTTAAGCAGTTAGCTTCAGTATTTGCTCCATTTCTTATCTTCTTTAAAAATATTCAGTGCACTGTTATTATCTAAGCTCTTCCTTGCCTTTCAATTGTGCTCCTAACTGATACTTTCCCTCTATAAACATGTTACCTCTTTAATGAGTTCTTGATACAATGTTTTATCCTCTTTTAAAGGCAGCAAATAAAGGAATGGGTTCCATTAAGGCATTTTCATAGACAAGTTGCTCTCAAATGCTTCCCTTCCCCCCTGCCTTCTTCCGGCTCATTTTCTTCCTGGTTTTCTCCCTTTGTTCTCCCCATAGGAGACCCCTACTGCTTCCTGTCAGATGCTTTCATTACCCTCCTTTATTTCTCCCCTCTCCTCTTTATGATCTTTTCTTCCCCTCCATGGTTTCATGTCTACTTACATATCACACACACACACACACACACACACACACACACACACACACACTCTCTCTCTCTCTCTCTCTCTCTCTCTCTCTCTCTCTCTCTCTCTCTCTCTCTCTCTCTCTTACAGAGCTCCCCGTGGAGAGAAAACGTGTACTATTTGTCTTTCTGTGTCTGGATTATTTCATTTAATAGAATGATTTCTAGTCAAATGCACTTTCCTGCAAATGTCATGATTTCCTTTTCCTTTATGGGATAAATAAAATTTCCCTGTGAGTAAATACTATCTTTTCTTTATGTATTGAGAAACATCCGGGCTGGTTCCATTTCTTAGCTCTTATGAATAGTGAAGTAATAAACATGGTTGTATAAGTCTCTTTGTGGAATGCTGAACTAGAATGCTTTTGATATGTACTCAAGAGCAATACAGCTGGGTCATGTGGTAGTTCTATTTTCAGCTTTCCATAGCAGTTTGTATCTGCAGCAGTTATAGGTAAGAGTTACATTTTCCTCATATCATTATCAATTTTTGTCATTTGTCATGATGATAGCTTTTTGACTAGAGGGAGATGGAGTCTGAAAGAAATTTTAAAAAGCCATTTACTTTATTTATAGTAGTATGTGTGTGTGTGTATCTGTGTGTTTCTGTGTCTGTGTATATACATGTGACACATGTGCACATGTATGGGGGTTTTGGTGTTGGATGCCCCTGAAGCTAGATTTACAGGATCTTGTAATTTGCCTGATGTAGGTGCTGGGAACTGAACTCACACAGTACAAGTTCTTAACTAATGATTCATCTCTCCAGCAGCTTTAACATGTATTTCCTTGGTTGATAAGGATGTTCAACATTTTATCTATTGGTTATTGTGTCTTTTAAGAGCTATTTAGTTCATTAGCCCAGTATAGATTGAACAATTTAGAGAATTGTATTTATTTAAAGTTTCAACTTTTGAAGTTTTTTGTTTTTTTAATAGAGTTACACACTGATGCAATCCTTGTCATTCTGTAGGCTGCCTTTACATCCTGGTGGTTGTTTTCTTTGCTGTGTAGAAGCTCCTTAGTTTCATATTTCCCATTGTCAATTTTTAAAAAATTTTCTATGCTACTGTATTTCTTTCCAGAAAGTTTTTGCCTATCCCTGTATATCAAAATGTTTCTTAATGCATCCTCTAGTAGTCTCTCATTTTTATATTAAAGCCCATGATTTCATTCTGAATGATTTTCTTCAGGGTAGATGATATGGAAAGTATTTCTTTCTTCCATACGTCAGGATCTGTTTTCCCCAGCACCATTTGTTGAAGAAGCTATCTTTTAGTCTAATGAATATATTTGATTCTTTTCCCCCAGATTAGGTGTTTGTGGCAGTGTGGTTTTCTCAGTCTTCTGTTATATTCCCTTGATCTGCATGCCTGCTCATGTGGCAGAACCATGCTGACTTGGCACTGTGGCCCTGTAGTGTGAGTTGAGGTCAGATATTATGATATTTCTAGACCTGCTCTCTCTGCTTAGGATTGCATTTGCTGTCCAGGGTCTTTTCTGTTTCCGTATGCACTTTAGCATTGCTTTTCCTGGTTCTGTAAAGAACATCATTAGAATTTTGATGGAGATTACAATGAATCCATGGGATGGCTTTTGGTAATATTGACATTGCCATTCCCTTAATTCTGCCAGTTTATGAGCATCAGAGATGTTCCCAACCCCCTAGTGTCTCCTTCTGTACCTTCAAATTTTCATTGAACATGTTTCTGACCTCTTTAGTCAGGCTTATTGTTAGGAAGTCCCCACACCAAGGCTAATTGAGTGAGGTTCCCTCCTCTTGATCTTTCTTGTCAAGTTTCTTAATACTACGTAGAGAGGCTGCTACATTTAATGCTTATGCTGTGTTCTGCTTTGTTACTGAAACAATTTTCAGCTCTAAAAGTTTTCTAGCAATGTCTTCAGGGTCTTTTAAGTATAAAAATTGAGTTGTGTCTAAACAGGTATGGTTTGAATCCCTCCTTTTCTATTTGAAACTCTTCTATTTTTTTTCCCTCGACTTACTGCTTTATGTAAAATTTTGAGGACTGCACTAAATAAGAGTAGACACATAACACAACCAATGGGTTTCAATAAACATCTTAATATTACTTACTATTCTACCAGGGATTCCTATCCCTGGTGGGCCTGTGTCCCCAGGGGAGCCATGGAGCCCAGGTAGACCTCTTTCACCCTGTGAAAACCAAAAGCTCTAATTAATTTGAGGCACAAGACAGACACATTTCCAGTTCTGTTTTTCTTAACTATTAATTCTTTTAAAATTAGCTATGAAATTCGTATACCTTTGGCCCACGTGGACCAGGTGATCCCGGATTTCCATCTAACCCCTAAAAGAAAAAAAAAAGTAAGATGACTACATTTCTTTTTATAAATAATTTTAAAAATTAGAAATCATAATTCAAAACCGTGATTCACTCACTAGCCTTCATTTTTCTTGAGTAAGCCTCTTATTAAATACAGAGGGACTATTTTACAAGGTTATAGATTTTGAATAATTAGCTTAAAATAAAAGAAGTTTTATCTGTGAAATTAAATATCTCATCTTCAGAATCATCACCATTAGTTGTTGATATAATAGGAGAAAGAGGGTTGAGAAAATGGGCAAATCAAATGAATATGTTGCCTTTTGGGTTTTTAGGTGATACAGTTTCCAATGTCTAGAGAAGAATGTAGATCACACACACTTTCTAGGAGCGATGGTCTGTGGTTATAGCCTAAACCTCTGACAAGGCGGTGTGGAAAAGTTGTTCTATCAATCACTCAGAAATGAGCACCTCAAGTCCTGACACCTCTGTAACATCTCAGATGACCTGTAAATGTTGTGTGCTTGCCTATCATCTGCCAAACATTCAAAATCTTTTATCTTCCTGTGCTAGGGTAGAGGATAAATTTTCTTTGGGGTAGGCTTTAAAAAAATCACATTTGTGTCTTAAAACTGAGGGCTCAGAATTAGCAGTGAATGAGTGCTCAGGGACACTCCTAGTAACAGGGTAGTACTTACTGGTTTCCCTGGCAGGCTTATCCCTGGAGGCCCAGCATCACCCTTTGGACCTGGAAGTCCAGGAGGGCCTAGCCTTCCACCTGGATCTCCCTGTGGAAAACAAGAGGCGATTCTTTCTTTTTCTGCTGAAGTTCATGGTGGGAAGTTGGGAGACAGTAGTTTCCATTGCTTTATGTTGTCATAGCCAATCAAAGTTCATCCTATGTTCCGTTCTAAATTCAGCCCCTCCAGTGCATTTATCAAGTGCCTAGCTCAGTTCGGGCACTCTACTTATTATCTTATACACATTCAAGCTCTGACATGAGTTCTGCTACACAAGGATTAGCAGTACTAGGAAACACCAACTTATGTGTAAACACAGGGACAAAGCAAGTGTCTATTCATGAAGAGTTTTCAGATGATCGAAATGCCTTATTATTCCCTGAGAGGGATGCAATATTAATATGCATAAGACATATCAAGAAGCAGATAGTAAAAGAGGCTTCTGAGATTCTACATCTTGACCTCAGCCCTAATATCTCCACTTCCAGGTTGGCTCATTTTTTCATCTGAAGTTTCTGTGCTCCATCATGGCAATGATATATGACACCAGGGACACCAGAAAACAGTTTTTATGAACATCTGTCCCCTGTACTGATACATTCTGTGAGGCTCAAGCCTTGAAATCTTTTGCTTCTTCCACGACATTAGGATCTTTGGTCTTTTTTTTCTATCTACTTACTTAATATACAAAAATAAAATCTAAACTCTACCTTTTGTCCTTTAATGCCTTGTTTCCCTGGAATACCATGTTCTCCTGGCAATCCCTGGAAAATACAAAAGGAAAGAAAACTCGTAGTTAGAGCATCTCTTAGTATAATAGCCATGCACCTTTGTAAGAGAACTGAATTTAAACATCTATATACAAGGTAATGTTGATTTTTAGCCTTAGGGGGAGGGCTATTTGGAGATATATGTGGCTTGTTGTCTCCAGTGCAGTCAACAGCCATAATGGGAAATGGAAATGAGTAATTGAAATGTTCCACCTATATAGTTACTAAGAAGGAAGTGGGATGGCAGGGGCTGGGAGCAAGTACTACATTCCAACTAAAAATGTCAAAATATTTTTATTATGCTTTTGCAAGGGGCTTTTTTTTTCCTTTTGATTTTATTCTCATTTTGCTTCCTCAGTACCAACAGTTCTGTCTAACCAGAGTATTTAATGTTTCCTCTTGTGTTATTAACATTTTCTATTTTTTTTTATGGTGTCTTTCCACAAGGTATGCCTGAAGTGGTTCAATAATGCCTTGTAGGAGTGTGGTGGTTTGAATATGCTTGGCCCAGGGAGTGGTACTATTAGGAGGTGTGGCCTTGTTGGAGGAAGTGTGTCACTGTGGGCATGGGCTTTGAAACCCTCCTTCTAGGTGCCTAGAAGATAGACAGTCCTCTCTTGTCTGCAGTTGGATCAAGATGCAGAACTCTCTGCTCCCGCTTTAGCACCATGTCTGCCTAAATGCTGCCATACTTCCTGCCATGATGATAATGGTCTGAACCTCTGATACTGTAAGCCAACCCCAATGAAGTGTCCCAATATAAGCATTATGGTGTCATCTTGGTGTCTGTTCACAGCAGTAATACCCTAACTAAGACTAGGAGGGATAAATAACATTTCTTATGGATCAGATGTTCAGATTAGCAAGCCCATTATGAAGGCCAACCAGTTGCCTCCGGGAGGCTCAGGCAGTAAGCTTGAGAGCAAGGAAAGAAGTCATAGGACCACTCCCAAGATGGTGGAAAGAGGGCAGGTCTCAAGTCTGGCCAACTAGCATCCTAGTCATGGGCACAGAGTCAACGAGAGTTGTAGCCAGGAATTGTCTCCATTTTGATCTATTATTTGATGGTTAGCTCTCAGTTCCCATGGGGAGACTAGGAGATTATCCAAGGGTAGATATATGGGAAGAGAGAGAGAGAGAGAGAAAGAGAGAGAGAGCTATTAAGGTTATCATATAGCATGAAGATGATTATTTGAACTCGAGTCTATGAATGTAATTTGGAAACACTTGCTGTCCTTTTTGTTTTTCTCTTATTTCTTTGGATATTTCTGTTTTCCTCCATTCTGCAGTAGTATTGACTATTGACAATTGAGTTATCTTGAATTTCAAAGATTGATTTATTCAGATCCACTTAATCCCCTGGCATTAGAAGTGACCAATTTGGGTAGTGCGGTTAACCTATGGTTTCGGGGAATGTAGCATAATCAACTCATTAACTGACATTAATTTTATTTCAAAATAGTGATGATATAATACATACAACATCTCCTGGTGGTCCTCTGGGCCCCATGGAACCTGCAGGTCCTTGCTGACCCTAAAATACAAGATGGTATATACTTTAAATTTTCATAAAACTAGATCACATCTGAATATTGGTGGGATATAACAAGACTTTTATTGGAAAGAGATAGACTTTCAGCATCTCACTTTCTGTATGTGACATGTGCTCAGAGCTTAGTAATATAGTTCTGAGATGTTTCATTAGTGGGTCTGTTTTACCAGCAGGTGATGATGGGGTAACCAGACCAAAGCACTGGCTGGGATCATTCCACTCAAGTCTCTCCCACACTTCCCCTAACTGCTTTATCTTGAGACACTCCTGTAGAATTTCCCCTGGGAAACTCAGACATCACAGGGATGCATAATTTCAGTGAGGAAATAGTTCTCAAATCCTTTTCCTGTTAGGAATGTGGCACAGGGCTGTAGATTTAACTGACATTGTTTACTTTTAAAGCTTTTATGAATGCTGTTGTGATTTGCTCTGAAAAAAGGATTTAAAAATCCCATCGTATCCCAAAAGGGATACGATGTTTGTAATAATTGTAGCCAGTGGGGTGGGGTCACCATGAAAACAAGATAAAGTCTCCAAGAACATCTTGATGAAAATGAGTGGCACACCAAAACCTTTTTGAATGTGGGATGGATGTAATTCTTGAATTATTTCCAAATAGTGATTTCTGACACATGCTTATTTATGAAGTACATACCTTTAGCCCTGGGCTTCCTAGTAAACCAGGGGGACCAGGATCTCCAGGTTCCCCCTAAGTGCATGAGTGGAAAGGAAAGTTAAATGTTACTATGATTTTTACTATCTCGTTAAGGTTGCAACTGTGACTGAGAAAAAAATGCCAGACTACCTTTATTCCTTGTGGTCCTAATAGGCCGGGTTCTCCCTGTAAATAAAGCAATCACCATATAGTTCATTCCTGAATCCAGATGGAGTGGGACATCTTGATACTTTAATTGACTTTCTATCAGCTAACACATAACAAAGGGGTACATTATGGAAACCATGCAATCAAACAATGCTCACCCTAAAACATTCAGAATCCTTATTGCTAATAAGCAACAGAGCACTTCATTTTATTTCTTCATGTAATATCATGACACATCAGCAATGATTCTTTCACCACCAGCTGATCACCAACCTCAGATATGAGTCAGGATAGAATAGGCTGATATATATACATATATATGTATGTATATGTATATGTATATGTATATGTATATATATATACAGACATACATATATAATATGTACATATACACAATTTTCATAAAACTTAATATAAATATATATCATATCTGTTATAACATATACATTATGTAGTATATGTTATATAACATATATACATATATACATATGCATGTACTTATAATATATTCTGTAATACATGTATATTTCTATAATATATTATAATATATCTATTATAATATAATAGAATAAAGAAGAATAAAGAGATGTGCACTGGTGATTCTACTCCCAGGTGCTAAGTAAAAGATATTTTCTTATTTTCCATGGCTTACCTGAAAATTTAATTTGTGTCTTTAACAAATTTTCTGAAAACCTGCATTGCCTGTTTTATAGTTTGCATATTCTTACTTGATGACTTTTATGACATTGAAGCCTATTCACTAATAGCAGTAGGTGTAGTACCCAAAATTAGCCTGTAAGCCCCACCTGCCCAAGGACCAGGTAACTTCCTAGAATTCTGGGAGTTGTAGTTCTTGGAAAATAACAAAGCCTCATGGGAAGGCATGGTAGCCTATGAGTTCTGTCCATGAAAACCCTGGAGCCACTCAGCTGGGAAATTCCAGGGAGTGATTATGATCAAAGTTCATCTCTTGGTTAGTATTTAATATTTAATAAAGCTTGCTTCAAATTTGAACCAAAATAGTGGAATCCTCACCCTACCCCATACAATCTCAGGAATAACATAGGCTAAAGAAAACCAGAATAAAGCTGGCAAGATGACTCAAGAGAGTAAAGCCATTGTTGCTGATCCTGAAGTCCTGAATTTAATCCTCAGGACCCACAAGGCAGAAGGAGAGAACAGGCTCCTACAAGTTGTCCTCTGACCATCATAGACATATCAAGGCAAGTACCCAATGTGGCATACACATACTGCCACCCCAAACAAGTGTAAAAACAAGTACAAGTATAAAAGAAAGCCAATAAAACACAAATCAGACGTTCAAATGTTATCACACGGTAGTATTCATCAAGGATTAAATATAAGAGTTAAAAAAACGCAGAAGAAAGTACAATTTTCAAGAAACTTACTTTATCAAATGTATTAGGCACCAGACAAGAAAATGGAGAGAAAAATCAATAAAATAGAAAACCCAAGACAGTGATAAACACCTACTTACTCTATCTCCCTTTTCACCTTTTGTTAAAGTCTCCACCTAGGAAAGTGGGCAGAAAACAGAATCAATTATAAACACTTAGAGATGAACTCAGGCAGGGGCAAGTGAGAATTAATTTACAGATTCCTTCATGGTCCCAAATGAGCATGGAGCTAAGCATTTTAAACCTATGCTGAGGCTCCCAACAGCAGTCAAACTGAAATGCTGCCCAGGGCTAAAGCTTCTGATTGTGAAATGAAGATGGATACACTCATCAGAAAGTGGAGGGAAATGGGTGGGGGTAGCCGTCAAATGGCAGGGATGCACTCGAGTTTCCCACCTCGGTGAACTGTGCATCTAAACACACAAAAGCATTATTTTAAGGATGCTCATGAAAGTGTCCATTGTATACTAATCAAAATGACACAAAGGGGTTAATTACTGGATAAACAGCATGAGTGGGTGGAACTGATGTTGGTTGCTCCTGGGGTTAGGGTTCACTGGAAAGATAGATTTGAGGTATAAGCTCTGCTGACTGGTACTCTCCTTGATGTCATTATGTTACCAACCTTCACATCTTACACAAACACATGCACACATGCACACACAGACACACACACACACACACACACATGCCCACACAGACACACATGTACATTCACAAATGAACACATGCACTGACACACACACATGCACAATGCACACCCACATGCACATGCATGTACACACAGAAACATGCACACATAGACACATACACAGACAGACATACACACTGTAGTTAGCCTCAGGTGTCAGTGGAAATTTGCTCTTGGTATAGCCATATACATTTGAGGGAACTGAGGCACAGAAAAGTAGAATGTTTTATATAAATCCTGGGCAGCCTGATTTTAAGGCCAGTCTTTCTTTGTTTCTATCTGCCTGCTTTGATTTTAAAATCAGATTTATTTATTATTTGAATTGAGTGAATGGCCAATAAGAAGGAAACTATAAACTTTAAAGAGTTCTTTCATGCATGGAAATCAAGAGAAATGTAAGAACTATCATTATGGGACTTCTATTTTCTTGGATACCTCACTCTGGGGTGGGGGCTGAGAATGATTATTGAAAGCCTGTCTTTGAGATTCTCATGTCCTATGTTCTAGGCATGTAGGGTCACCCTCTCATACATTCTCTAGCTGTTTTGTAATTTTATTCGAATGAGTACCTAACTCTAGCAGTGACCTGTAATTAGAGATGACAGGGGTGGCCAGTAAGTGAGAGACAGTGAGAGGTCTCCTCACTCTTCTGTCTCACTTTCTTTTCAGTGGTGACAGAGGTTGTGTGTACCCAAGGATAAAGCTATAGGATCCAAATCAGCTTGGTGACTGAGTGTGTAGGGATTTGAACACCCACCTCTTCCTAGTGAACTGTGCTGCCCCTATAGTGTGAGTGAGAGCTAACTTACCTGGGCTAAGCCACATATCTGTTACTCGGTGTGACTCTACAAGCTGTTATCTACCTAACGGAATGTTATCTTTTATTATGGATGGATTTTTACATGTTAGACCTGGGACTTATCTGTATTCTATCTTTTCAGATTTTTGTTCTAGAATTATGCACATGACTAACGGTTAAGATTTGAGGCACTGGCAGAGGGCTGCGTTGCTTCTGCCTCTGCTTGCTCTTATGTCTTAGCAGTCTTCAAAGAGTCACCGTGTGCTCGAAATCCACATTCAATCCCTCCTCCTTGGGAATTAATACAGGGCAATGCTTTAACATAGAGCTGTATCTTCAGGCCTCAAAATTTGTCTTTTAGTTTTGAGATAAGATTTAATTAAGTTGCCAAGTTTGGACCCAAACTCACTCTGTATCCCAAGCTATTCAAACTTGTGATCCTGCAGCCTGATCCCTAAAATGGCTCGGAATAACAGGTCTGGCTCAAAAATCTGCATTGAGTGGTAGGATGCTGGTTAAGCACAGGCTTGCTATTTAGTCTCATCTTTCCTGAAGATTACCTGGGGTAGCCATTTTAGGTTTTAGAGTTCCACTTTCCTTATCTATTAAATTTTGTGAACTGTGGTTTTGCCTGTTTGTGTGTCTGTGCCACATGTGTGTGTGGTGCCCATGGTGATCATGATATGACATCAGATCCCCTGCAGCTGGAGTTGAAGATGGTTTTAAACCACTGTCTGGGTGCTGGGAATTGAACCTGGGTCCTTTGGAAGAGCAGCCAGTGCTTTGACCCACTGACCCATCCCTCTAGCCCAAGAAGTTATTTCGACTGAATAAAAAGGCCAACACTCAGATTGGCTCAAATGGGCAGCCAGGCTCCCCATGAATACTGAAGGCATGAGAGAAAGCCAGAGGGAATCCATTAAAAAGGGAAAGGTCTCTTGTGCCTAGGAAGAATGTACTACTCCAACCCTCAGTGCTGCTGGAGCAACACGAATGTCACATGTGGGAAACACAGGCTTCCAGGTGCCACCCGGAACTCTTGAGTTAGAACTCTTGGCTTCGAGGCTGCACTCTTGTTTAGAGTACAGCAGGAGTGGAAGAAAGTCCTTTTCTGCTCTGTGTCCTATTTGTCACATCTCCCATGGTGCAAAGTTAAAATCGAGGTGGGTATCATTGGGCTTGGGGAGAGTGGAGAGCCCGAGGAGGGGTTAGGACATGGTGTGAGTGGCTCATGAGAGCGGATGAGCAGCAGGAAGAATCCCATAATAGTTCCCAGACCCTTTGAAATCCTCAGCTGGACGACACTGGTAAAAAAGCTCTTAGAAAGGCCTGGACATACGGTGTCCATGGTGCACTGGAGATTTTAAAGCTGACAGAGATAATCACTAGCAAAGAAGGGGTCTAAGTGAAGCCAAAGCAGCGGAGGAGTTCAGCTTGGTAGCACGGAATGCTTTTCCTGTTACTTCGGTTTGCCACGCCAGCATTTTACTGACCTCTCCATCCCTTGTCCCCAGTAAACCCATAGCCCCAACTCACTCTGGAATACAGGTGAAAGCAATTTAAAAGGTGTGCTGCATTTCATAAAAATGGCTAGACACATGCTAATTCTGTTTGTTTGTTTGTTTGTTTGGTTAGTTTTTTTTTTTTTTTCTTAAGGGTGAAGAATGGATTCCATTCACAGACTTATGTCAAAGCAGGGCAAAGGCAATGCTTGCTTGCCATCCCAGGGCTGGGGAGTAGAAACAGCAGGATTCCTAGAGGTTGCTGATTAGATAGGCTTGCAGAATTGTTGAGCTCCAGTTTCAAGAACACACACACACACACACACACACACACACACACACACACACACACACAGTCTCTCTCTCTCTCTCTCTCTCTCTCTCTCTCTCTCTCTTGCAAGTGCGTGTACACACACGTTTGCAAGCTCTTCAGCAGTTCTATTTGAATATAAATGATGTGGTAGGGTTTTTGTTTGTTATTCTTTTTTCTTTTCCTCCCAAAGAGAAGTTTTCCAAGAAACCAGCCACAGCAATATTGGATTTTAGCTTGTGGTCTCACTTCAATCTCACAGAAAACAGAGAGGAAAATCATTTCAGAGGTGTACCGAGAACAGTTGTTTGAGGAGAGAGAGAGAGAGAGAGAGAGAGAGAGAGAGAGAGAGAGAGAGAGAGAAAGCATTTTAAAATTTAAAGATATATTTGTACCAGTCTTGATATATTGATTGTGTTTTTCATTTTAGATCTGGTATTTAGTCATATCTAGGCAACTTAATCATTTTAGAGCCCGGAATCTGGAACCAGCCTAACCTGTGTACAGAATGGGCTACCTCATGGGGACTTGAGTTAAGTGATTTAAGATAGAGAGGGTCTGGTGCCTGGCATGCTGTGTACTTGCCATTTCAATGTTGTTTACAGTGTTAGATTTAAAACACCATGAAATTGGGATTAGTTTGGGAAAATATCTTTAATTTTTTATCTATTTTTTCTTTCTTCCTCTTCCCTCAAAGCTAAAATACTTACAGGTTCTCCTTTGTGTCCTTTAGGGCCAACAGACCCTGGAAATCCGGGAAGCCCAGTATCGCCCTGTCAAGAAAAAGAAGAAGTGCTTAAGTGTAAGAAATGTCCCTTATCCCACAGAATCCCACCTGGTTCTGGGCCTCCCTGAAGATCTGAAGCCAGCCAGGCTGTCTTCCTAATAAGGTGTCTTTGTTCTCCTCCATGCCCTAGGCTTTCTAGAAACCCATAACATTTCATTAGGACATTTAAAATTAATGTGGAACAATGTTAATCGCTTTTCAAGGACAGGACACACAGAGGAGAAAAGAATTATAGTTTTGTTCTGGTGGACCAAAACCATTATTTATTTATTTTTGCCTTTAAATGACACAACAGTCTGCTCTTGTTTTCTTATGAGGACTTCTTTCTTATTTTAGGTGTGTGTGTGTGTGTGTGTGTGTGTGTGTGTGTGTGTGTGTGTGTAGTCAGTGATTATAGAAAGAGAAATGAATCTTCCAGCTCTCTGCAGCATTTCTCTTGAGGCGTATGTAGATAAAGGCTGTAGACAAAGATGACATGCTTGCTGACTTGGTGACAGCAGCAGTTTGGAAATGTCTAAGATGTGCCGGTCAAAAACGTTGAAGAGGGATTTGTATGTGACATAGAAAGGCATTTTCAGAAAATACAGTTGGAGAGGGCTTCCTTGTAGGCAGGAGTGACATGGTGACCAGACATCAGAGCTGTAGCACTGGATTTTTTTAAAAAAGTATTTATCAGCATTCCCAAACAACCACTTGATTCTTAAGTTAAACATAGCCCTAGACCACAGGTAGTTCTGACCACTTTTCCTCCAGCCCGAGGTGAATTTTGTAAAACAATACTTAGTGTTGTATCTACAGGTATATATCTTTCTGTTGTATCTACAGGTATATATCTTTCTTAATTCCTAGCCTTTTCTCTGGGTCCTTTGAATTTTAAGCTTAAGAACCAGTAAGTTCTTTGAGGTAATGGGCATGAAATTTAAAGTGTGATAGCTATATTTATTTACTTTGTGTGTGCACAGTTGCATGTGTGTGCACCCCTGCTTGTCTATATGAGTGCCACATGTGCAGGTACCCAAAAAAGCCAGAAGAGAATGTGATATGTTTTGGAGTTAGAGTTACAGGCAGTTATGATCTGCTTCTTATGGGTGTTGGGAACTAACCCCAAATCCTTAGTAAGGGCAATAAATCCTTAGTAAGGGCAATAAATGCTCTTAGCTTCTGAACCATCTTCAGATAGCCCTAGCATACGGTTTGATCCTTGCAAAATAAATCTTTGTATATTTCTATCTGTACTTTAGTACATTGAAGGTGGTGGGTTTTTTTTTTTTTTTTTGTCTTGTTTTTAAGATAGTCAATTCTGTATAACATTGGAAGGTAGAGAAGACAGTGACCACTTTAGGCACCCATGCATAGTTGGTTTGTAAAACTCTAAAGTGACCTTCATGTTATCTGTCAGGTTTGTGGTATGATCCCACTATACAGGCATCAAGGAATAATAGCCCTAACAGGAATACTCATCTAATTTAGCAGAATCAGAAAGCAAGTGAAGGGGCTAGAAATTACTTATAAATACACATCTATTCAAAATAAAAGATTTAAAGAATATTGTTAGTTAAATCTTTTTTTTCTACCTTCCTACTCGAGTCTCCTCCCTTCAGAATTATTGGGAGGAATGCAAAGAAGAATAAGACTAGGCAGGAAGAATGGAAATAGCTCATTTGGAAACGAGCTAACTGAGTGCTCCCAAGCACAAGGTGGGGAGCAAACAAGAAAAGCTAGTGTTTATTGACCATCAAATTTGCACTGAGTTTTGGGCTTCCAGGAAAATCCATCTTGTTAGCTTTTAATCCTTCCATCAGTTCTTCCTGTAGAAGATTATGTCTGCTTATGTAACAGTTTATACCATAGCCAGCTTTTGATCCCAAAGCTCATTCAACCCCACAGTGGTTCCCAGCCTCAACCAAATGTCCATGTATTTAGGAAACAGATACTGGTCTCCCTCTCCTCGGAGTACTGTGCATGGGGCTCAGGAACAGGCTTTCCAGAACCCTTTCCTGGTGCTTTTGTGTACAGGCAGGGTTTGGAACCCCTGATCATATCACAAACATAAGCAGAGACCCACCAAGGGGTTTCCATCTTCACTGTGAAAGACACAGGTCTAAAAAGCCAGGAGATTGATCCAGAACAGACAGGAAGTAGATATGTTGACTTTCTTCAAGCAGTTGCTACACTTAGGCTTTCTGTGACTTAATACATGGCAGAACTGCTCCTTCATTAATGATAATTTAAAAAAAATGCTTTCATAGGTACATTGATAGCACCCACAGCATCAAGTTCCCTTTAGACTCTTCTAGACAAATCATTTATGTGGGTAGGAAGATGGAACAGATAGGCTCTAGGTTTTTTTCTAACTCCACTTAACATTCCAAAGCAATTAAAAAGATTCCAAGCAGTAAGAATGGTCCCTGGAGTTTGAGATACACCTGTTTTACAGAATCAAATTTCTCATCAGCAAGGTCTTAAGAATTTCTAAATGGCATATGTTTGCTAATGAAGAAGGCGATGCAGAAGCCAGCTGTTTTGTTCCAAGAAGTGAATCATCATTTAAATGCTTTAAGAGTATCACACCCCTCTTCTCCACTCAGCTGTCCTGTGTGACAAGCTTAGTGCCCCTGCACCCCGCTCTGCATCTGTCAAATAGCAAACACTTAAAATGTAATCCATTTGTAAGGTTGGGATATGGTTCTATAAGGTGTTGCTTCACAGGAAATAACATTGTGCAAAATCCAAGACCTGGGAGTGACTTGGATTGCTAAAGAATCCTTTTTAAATCATTTTTTTTTAAAGAATGTCGGGGTTTTATTTATGTATCCCGAAGAATTTTCTTCTTGAATGGCTAGTCTATAAGGAACTCACTGTTCCTGCTGAGATGATCTTTTAGCAATTTCTCCTGGTGAGAGATACACAATCTTTTGAATAGGTTGGCTGTGCTGATTTATAAAGCATAGAAGTCATATTTCTTGGACTTGTGTCGAAAAGTATCATGCCCTCAATCAAGAGAACTTTTACTGGGTGAATGAAGAAAGGTAGCTCTCACAGGCCATCTGCCTTTTTAGTATTTTCAGACCTTCATATCCCTGTCTGTAGATTTAATGTGCATTTTTTCTTTATTTTTAAATTTTTCCTCTGTCCATGCCACATTCACAATCCAAGGTCATCACGGTTTTAAATCCAACTAGAATAAAGTGATATTTTCTATAGAGAAGTTAACCTGCCATCTTTTATAGCTAATAAAGCAGGACTTCCAACTGAGGACAAAGAAAATGAAACGGAAGTATATTGGTGTTTTATCTTGAAAATTCGTTTTGAAATAATTGCTTGGCTAGACTACTACTGTGCATGGTAAAACCTCACCAAAACAAAACAAAGTACTCCCATGACAGCCTCCTTTGCTTTAAGAACAGTTAACTAGTGAGCTTGATCCACAGGCATTTTGCCATTTGGCTCTTTCATCTTATGGTTTTTGCTACCTGCAAGGATTTCTGACTCCCTCCCTCCCTTCCTCCCTCCCTCCCTCCCTCCCTCCCTTTCTAATTAAATTTCTGACCCCCCCCCCCCAGTCCCATTCACTCCCCTCAGTATCTGTGATCTCCTGTGGATATCAACCAACCTCAGCATATCAAATTGAAGTAAGACTAGGTACCTCCTGTCCTATTAAAGCTGGACAGGGCAACCCAGCAGGCCGAAAGGGTCCCAAAGGCAGGCACCAGAGACACAGATTGTGCTCCTGTTGTTAGGAGTTCCACAAGAAAACCAAGCTACACAATGTATGTGCAATCGGCCTAGGTCAGGCCCAGGCAAGCTCTCTGATTGGTGGTTCAGTCTCTGTGAGTCTTTATGAGCCCAGGTTAGTTCCTTCTGTGGGTTTTCTTGTGGGATCCTTGACCCTTCTGGATCCTACAATCCTTCCTTTGTACTATGGTTTTCCTTCAAATCATATAAATCTTTCTCCTTTCTGGATCATTATTAAGGATGTTTCTCTTGACATGTCCCTTCTCTTGTAGCCCGCCCCTGCTCAGTAGCCCTCCCAAGGGGCAGCATCCAGCTGCTGGTGAGCAGGCAGGTAAGGTTCCTGCTCACTGGGACTGCTGCCCCTATAGGTGAAAGTGCTTAATCCCTTTGATCAACAACAACAACAACAACAACAACAACAACAACAACAACAACACGGGATTACCTTTTCTCCTTTGGGGCCACTAGCTCCATGCTCACCAGTTCCCTGGATAAAAACCGACAACAAAAAGTCCAATTGTTTTTAATGTGTTCTGTCTTGAAAAGTTGCTAGTCAAATGTTAGTACTTTAACAATGTTTGGCGATTTGGCAGACATTTTTGTGTTTCTCATTTTATTCCTGTTAATGTAATTAATATTTAACTCTGTTAAATTTCTCTAACGTTGGATATCCTGTCTGTCTGTCTCTCTGTCTGTCTGTCTGCTGGTGATCTCTCCAGGAGAAACACAACAGCTCCAAGACTTCCTTCTCCATATGCATACCCGCCAGCCTCAAGCGCATTCCGAGTCCCCTGTTCTTTCTACTCTGAAATATTCATTTCCTTAGTTTGACTCTGCCCACCCTGGGCAGATGACTGTGCCTGCCTTCACACGGAGAAAGCAAATATAAATTGCTAGGAAGCACTTCAGATGCTGAATCCCTCTGTGTGCTGAGAGACCATTATTAAAGACGGGAAGAGGATGGGCAGGTTCTCATCATGGAATTTCTATAAGATTGGTCCAGAAAAAAATTCTTACTCCCCTAAGCTGTGTGGAACCTGTAACCGACCTGACACCTCAGAATGGCATGTGCTTGTGGCTCATGCTAACCTCCCCGACACTGACCAGTTCCGACTAGCGCCATCTCCGTGGAAGGAATCACACGCTGGAAAACTACATGCATAGTAGGTCATCTGAATGGGACCAGGACTTCTCCAAAGTTGAGTCCCTGTATATGTGTTACTGCATTGGCTGCTGGTGGGTCTTCTGTTCCATGTCACAGAAATTTATGCTCTTGTGTTTTGAAGAATACCTGTGGTCCTAGATTTAATGCGGTTTGAATGGCACCTGAGTTGATCTGGCCTCTCTCTGGGCTCACTTGTCTGTTTCTGCATCTGTTTCTGTCTCAGGCTTCTCTTTTCTTCTCCCCATCTAACTGTAGAAGGTCTTTCTTTCTCTTTCTTTCTTTTCGTTCTTTTCTTTCTTCCCTTCCTTCCTTCCTTCCTTCCTTCCTTCCTTCCTTCCTTCCTTCCTTCCTTCCTTCCTTCCTTCCTTCCTTCCTTCCTTTCTCTTTCTTTCTTTCTTTCCTTTCTTTCTTTCTTTCTTTCTTTCTTTCTTTCTTTCTTTCTTTCTTTCTTTCTTTCTTTCTTTCTTTCTTTTCGAGACAGGGTTTCTTTGTGTAGCATGGCTGTCCTGGAACTCACTCTGTAGACCAGGCTTTCTTTCAGTGCCCGCTCCCGGCAAAGTCTAGGCATTGTTTAAACAAACATGAGTTTCTACGCTTGTCATGTCTCTTCCTACCTCAGATTTAGACTTGTGAAGCAACTCATACCAACAAATTAAAAGATGAAATGAAAACACACACACAATTGAGAGGAAAAGATGGGGGAGTAACAATATATTTCTGAAAGGATTTTGTGAGTAATAAATATACGTTACAACTGAAAAAAGTCAGGATAGGAAATCTGCACTTATCCCTTTTGTCTATCTTTTCTAGCTTTCCCTTTCTATCTGGAATTGTCTTATTCTCCTATTTTTTCCCCTTTCCTTTATTTTTATTTTTATTTTTTGAGGCAGGGTCTCCTGTGACTTAGTGTGGTCTTAAACTTATTGTTTAGCCACACCTGGCCTCAAGCACCTGATTCTCCTGTTTTTAACCTCACTATTGCTGGGATTACATGCACAGGCCACCATGCCTGCCTTTATAATTTTTTTAAATGCCTGACATTTAGTTGGCCATCCAGTTTAGCCTTCTTAACACCCAGAAACAAACTTCAGAGGTTTCCTGATGGCACTCGTCATTTTGATGTGGTGCCAGTCACTGTGCCTAGAACATGAGAATGTCCCCCTAGCTAGACCTTTGCTTGGATAGTTTTAGGGAAGTTGGAAAGTGCATTTATGTAAGACATTATGTTTTTACATGGGATCTTTATATTTTGAAACTCTAGTTGCTTGGACCATAGAGCAGAAGAATGTGCCATGTCTCTGGTGAGGGTATATCCTAATGTATGCCAGTGACCTCCAGAGCACCATAGCTGAGGTAGTTTGGGTATAGCAATTCCTCTGTATCTTCAAGTCTAATGGTATTTCCAAATCTTGATTTTTCTGATGACTTTAGTCCAGAAAACCAACCCAGCCATCAGAACATGATATATTTGTTTTTTTTTTCTTGGAGAGAAATTATTTTATCACTAAGTATATTTAAAAACTTTCAACATAGCAAAAAACTCTTTGAAGTTAAACATTAAGAAAATGCTAATTTCAAACACAGTGAGAAAAATTATCAATAATATTTCTATGATGTTTGTAGAACATGATTTTAATATTTTCAACTGTTGATATTCAACAAACAGAATAGTTATTTTAAGATATATTTCATTGTTATGTCTCCCTTTTTATTTCTGATTTTATTAATTTGTATACTGTCTCTGTGCTCTCTGGTTAGTCTGGCTAAGGGTTTATCTCTCTTGTTGATTCTTTGTATAGTTCTGTGTGTTTCTATTTGTTCTTTCTTGCCATCTATTCCTCTTGGGTGTATTTGCTTTTGTTCTAGAGCTTTTAGGTGTGCTGTCAAGCTGCTAGTGTATGCTGTCTCTAGTTTCTTTTTGGAGGCACTTAGAGCTATGAGTTTTTCTCTTACCACTGCTTTCATTGCATCCCATAAGTTTTGGTATGATGTGTCTTCATTTATTCATTAACTTCTAAAGAGCCTTTAATTTCTTTCTTTATTTCTTCCTTGACCAAGTTATCATTAAGTAGAGTGTTGTTCAGCTTCCGTGTGTATGTCTGCTTTCTGTTGTTTTTGTTGTTAAGACCAGCCTTAGTCCGTGGTTATCTGATAGGTTGCATAGGATTATTTCAATCTTCTTGTATTTGTTGAGGCCTATTTTGTGACCAATTATATGGTCAGTTTTGGAGAAGGTACTGTGAAGTGCTGAGAGGAACATATATTCTTTTGCTTTAGGGTGAAATGTTCTATAAATATCTGTTAGAACCATTTGGTTCATAACTTCTGTTAGTTTCACTGTGGTAGTGTCTGTCTTTGTCACTGAAGTGCATTTCCTGTATGCAGGAAAATGCTGGGTCCTGTTTATGTATCCAGTCTGTTAGTCTATGTCTTTTGGATAATTGAGTCCATTGATATTAAGAGATGTTAAGGAAAATGTTACTTCCTGTTATTTTTGTTGTTGTTGTTAAAGGTGGAATTATGTTTGTGTGGCTATCTTCTTTTGGTTTTGTTGAAAGATTACTTTCTTGCTTTTTCTAGGGTGTAGTTTCCCTCCTTGTGTTGGTATTTTCCATCTATTATTCTTTGTCAGGCTGGATTTATGGAAACATATTGTGTACATTTGGTTTTGTCATGGAATATCTTGTTTTCTCTGCCTATGGTAATTGAGAGTTTTGCTGGGTATAGTAGCCTAAATTGGCATTTGTGTTCTCTTAGGGTCTGTATAACATCTGCCCAGGATCTTCAAGTTTTTATAGTCTCTGGTGAGAAGTGTAATTCTGATAGGTCTGCCTTTGTATGTTACTTGACCTTTTCCCCTTACTGCTTTTAGTATTCTTTCTTTGTTTTGTGCATTTGATGTTTTGACTATTATATGGCAGGAGGAATTTCTTTTCCGGTCCAATCTATTTGGAGTTCTGTAGGCTTCTAGTATGTTCAGGGGGTATCTCTTTCTTTAAGTTAGGGAAGTTTTCTTCCATAATTTTGTTGAAGATATTTACTGGCCCTTTGAGTTGGGAATCTTTGCTCTCCTCTATACCCATTATCATTAAGTTTGATCTTCTCATTGTGTCCTAGATTTCCTGAATGTTTTGGGTTAGGAGCTTTTTGCTTTTTGCAGTTTCTTTGACTGTTGGGTCAATGTTTTCTATGGTATCTTCTGCCTCTGAGATTGTCTTCTCTCCTGTATTCTGTTGGTAGTACTTGCGTCTATGACTCCTGATCTCTTTCCTAGGTTTTCTAACTCCTAGATTGCTTCCCTTTTTGATTTCTTTATTGCTTCTATTTACTTTTTTAGATCTTGGTTGGTTTTGTTTATTTCCTTCGCCTGTTTGATTGTATTTTTCTGTAATTCTTTTAAGGGTTTTTTGTATTTCCTCTTTAAGGGCTTCTAGCTGTTTACCTGTGTTCTCCTGTATGTCTTTAGGGAAATTATTTATGTCCTTCTAAAAGTTCTCTATCACCATCATAAGAAGTGATTTTAGATCTGAATCTTGCTTTTCTGGTGTGTTGGGGTATCCAGGACTTGTTATGGTGGGAGAATTGGGTTCTGATGATGCCACGTAACCTTGGTTTCTGTTACTTATGTTCTTATGCTTGCCTCCCACTATCTGGTTACCTGACCTCTATATATCTGATTGGAGCCTGTCCTTCCTGTGATCCTGGTTTTGTCAGTACTCCTCAGAGTTCAGCTGTCTCTGTGATCCTATGATTCTGGGATCCTGTGATTCTGAGATCCTGGGTGTGTCAGAGCTCCTGGGAGTCAAGTTGCCTCTGAGACTTTGAGATCCTGGTGTGACCAAGCTCCTGGGATCCTGGGATCCTGTGGAGCTGGGCATGTTAGAGTGCCTGGGAGTGGAGCTTTTACTGGGTGTTGTTGGACTGAGTGCAGAGTTTGTGGCCAAGGTCTGCTCAGGCCACCTCTGATCCTATGATCCTGGGCGTGTTAGAGTGCTTGGGAGTGGAGCTTCCTCTGGGTGTTGTGGGACAAGTAAAGGAGTTCGCACCCAAGGTCTGCTCAGGGCAGCAGCCCAGTCAGGAAGGCAATATACTTGTTTTTACTCAGTAATTAGGCCAGGAAATCTAGTTAGTTCGTGGTCCTTGGAGTCCCTAGTGCTCCTTTCTTGGGTTAATAATGCACCTGCCTCAAACTTGAACTTCAGTAGCATTTACTCATTGATATGTAATGTTCTCTCCCCTCTTTACCCAAGCTATTGGTAATGAAACAATTAGCCAGGCTTACAGGAGTAACAAGACAGAAGTCTTATGGCTTCTAGATATGTAATTCTGCTTTATGTGCTACTGTCATTGGGGGAAGAGGACTTAGGACCTTGGTGCCATTATGAATGTTCTTGGAAGTCTTCCAAATAATTTTACCAGTGGAATAATTTTTGTTTATGTTTTAGAAGTTTCTGAGAAACAGTGTTAAGAGTCATGGTCTGTGGCTTGTGAGTTTGCCTGCTCAGCTGAAGAATTCTGGGTGTGAGCAGTGTCCTTTTATTCTCATATGGGAAATGCCAAGGGGAATTTTGGAACCATCGTCAGGTAGTGGGAGAATTCAAGGCTGCTCTCATTGTTTAGAAGAGAAATTTTCTGGTTGGAACACTCTGTAGTAGACATATATGTGTTAAATCAATGGAGGTACCTCTATCTATCTATCTATCTACTATCTATCTATCTATCTATCTATCTATCTATCTATCTATCTATCATCTATCTATCTATCTATCTATCTATCTATCTATCATCTATCTATCATCTATCATCTATAATCTATCTATCTATCTATCTATCTATCTATCTATCTATCTATCTATCTATCATCTATCTATCTATCTATCTATCATCTATCTATCTATCTATCTATCTATCTATCTATCTATCTATCATCTATCTATCATCCATCTATCATCTATCTATCTATCTATCTATCTATCTATCTATCTATCTATCTATCATCTATCTATTTATCATCTATCTATCTATCTATCTATCTATCTATCATCTATCTATCTATCTATCTATCTATCTATCTATCTATCATCTATCTATCTATCATCTATCTATCTATCTATCATCTATGTATCTATCATCTATGTATCTATGTATCTATGTATCTATCTATCTATCTATCATCTATCTATCTATCTATCTATCTATCAATCATCTATCTATCTATCATCTATCTATCTATCTATCTATCTATCTATCTATCTATCTATCACCTAATGATCTATTTATCTATCTATCATCTATATATCTATCATCTAATGATCTATTTATCTATCTATCTATCATCTATCTATCCATCTATTTGTTTGTAGCTTCCAAACAGTAAACAGTCAGCAGAAATTTCCTATGGCTAAATTAACGAAAGAAACCAAGGATGTAAACTTCCTGCTAGAACATAGAATTAGCACTCCAACTCAAGTTCATGCTTTTAGAAATATGCAGTAATATCCTGGGCAGGGGGAAAGCAAAGTTATTCATTGAGGACCACAAATATGAACCTGTTTCACTTCTTCATATGTAGTCACATGATTTGCAATTTTTCAGATTGTGAACTTAATTTGACAACATAGTGGCACATATAGCTAGTTACATCATGAGGATATCACTACTTTCATATGACCATGTCTTTCTCAGCCTGCTTTCTTTTTTTAATAAAATAACTCAGGACCACCAATCCTTGGATGGCACCACCAACAGTGGGTTGGGTCTTCTCCCATTGATCAGTAATTGAAGAAAATATCTTCCAGCTGGATCACATGGAGGCATTTCTACAACCAAGGCTTCTTCCTCTCTGATGACTCTAGCTTGCCTCCAGTTGACACTGCTTTCTGTATCCTCAGTGGATTTAATTCTGTGTTTGAAAAGACCTTGAATGTCTGTTTTTGGACCAGAGTTGGCTGTTCCTTCTAGTCTGTCCAGCATGAAGCTATACTTTGACATATGGAAGGGGAATGCATCATTTTGCTATCTTCTGTTTTGGATCAGCTGTTTGGAAAAGGGAACACTGGAATTAGTAGCCGAGAGGCATTGCATCCATGTCTAGAAGCTGAGACTGAGCCTAATAATGTGCAAGATGAAATATCTGTGCATTTTCAATGTAGATCTTCAAAAACATATATCCCCTCAGTACTCAGTTTCCATAGATAACACGACATCCATGTACGGAGCTTGAGACTTTAAAAGCTGATGGAGCCTAAATTTCTACTAAACTTCCCAGAGCTGAAGACAATGAAGAATGGTTTGGCTGGGTAGGGAGTGGAATTTCCTTCAGGGGAGAAGTGTACTCGGTGTTGACTGTTGACGCTACTTTGCAAACAACCAAATAGGATGAGAGCAGCTGCTTGAAAATTATTTCCGTGATAGAGAAGGAAATATATTCCCTTTAAAATTTTTGCATCCTCAAGTGGTCACGTGAGTCGCTCTTGTGCTCTTAATTTTTTTTCTTTCCTTGTCTTTTTTTTTTTTAATCTTCTATTTCTGATTTTTGCTGTGAAGGGAGAGCTTTCTTATGCTCGTGTTTCTTTTCAGGGTGATGTAGGAGATGTGTAGGAGATCCATTCTGTGTGAGGAGCAAAATACAAGTGCAGACTGCTAGGATGAGGGATGAACTATCCAGGCTCTTAGCTTGGAGCAAGGAGGGGGCACGTATGAGGAGTGTGCTACTCATCCTCCCATGGGTAGCTGCCTCAGCAGAATCTGAGCTCTGCAAGTGCTGGAGCTGATGTTAGAGGATGAGCTGAGGTCCACGGCTTGGAGCAGGCATCACATAAATCAATGCCAATTTAAAAGGGAAGATTGTTTTAACCTTGGAGTGTCACTTTATATGTCTCAATACATGGTTCATTATTTAATCTCAGCTCCTCCCCCACTGTGCTCATTTGTTATAACTGGGCCATCAGGCATGCAACAAACTGCAAAATGCAACAACCTTACTATACAAAACCAGATGATGTTGGCAGGGAGAATGCCAAGTGAAAAAATGCATCTTGCTTATCAGGGTACATTCAGCCCATTGCTTTGTGAAGAAGGGATGGCCACAATACAAAAATATCATTCAGTGTGGGTCCTGTGTGTGGGTTTTCTTATAGATCCTCATGGGACTTCAGGGTAGGAGACTTGCCCAGTCTGGTAAGGAAACAGAATAAACTGATCCGTACTCTACCTTCCATCAGTCACTGTAGATATAAACACTTCTGAGTCAAAATGGTCCTATTGTATTATTGAGGGGAGAAATAAGCTGTAGTTCCCCCCTGTTTACCCTATTACCTTCTGGCTACAAAGCCACATTCAGAGCACATGTGACCGAATGTGAAGCTTGGCTTTGTGATAGCGCTGACACTAACTGGTGTTTTCTCAGGAGAAGAAATAGATAAGTTGAAGATACTGGGATGCAACTCACAAAAGTCTCCACTCAGCTACTGAGCTCAGTTCCCCTTACAGCAAGTATAACCCTTTCAACTTCAGACTCTAAAATACACAGGTTTCATATATTTTCATTTAAGGAAAAACTGACTCATTGGTAAGAAAAAGTGTATCTAGAAGTAGTGCTGGGAGGCCTTACATGTTTTGCAAAGGCCAGCAGATATTTAAGTAGCTGGGTACCAACTTGGTACATTTTGTACTGATGGTCAGAGTATTATAGTATAGTACTTATATAGTACTTATACATTTCTAGCTGACTTGTGACATCAGATTTAAGTTATTCTCATTATTTTGAAACTTTTATTATAAATCCTATTTTATAACAGTATATGTCATTACAAATGTCCTTATACTGATTCAATTTAGATACACTTCAAACTTACCTTTTAAAAACTTGCCAGCTTCTAATGTTTTTTAAAAAAGCTAGTAGCAATTGATTTATTTGATAAAGAATCAGGAAACATATTGTAACCATGCTAATAGCACTCCCTAAAAATATAAACAAATGAAAAGGTTCAAAACAGGGTCATAAACTTTTCAAGAGCAAAGAAGTATGTAGATGTACTGGGGGGTACTGGTTAGTTCATATTGTTGTTCCACCTATAGGGTTGCAGACCCCTTCAGTGTCTAACTTTTTCTTTGGCACAAGGTATCAACGATAAACTGGCAGGTATTGAAAGGACCCCAGTTACTCTTGTTTTGGGCAATGAAGGACAAAATGGCACTGGCCTTTCCTTTGTGATCAGACCCCCACATGTTATTCTTGAACAATGAACCCCCAATGAGTTCACCCCTATATCGTAGTCCTGTGCAGCTAGTTACAAGCACCATTAGTAGGTATAATCAAGGGTACCTTGCTGCTAAGATAATTCCATGGCAGTATTATTATTATTTTGTTCAAGCTATGATGAAGAAGATAACAAGGTAATTACAAGCTCCTTCTATCCATCCCTGGGGAGACTCTTGTTCTTGATCTGTGGGATATGAAGATGTGCTTGAAACCTTGCTGCAGCATTTACTGGTTTTGAGGAATCTATCAGGTAGGGTATCGCCCAGAGCTTCAGATAACAAATTATTTCCTGCCTGGAAGTAGTAGTTCACACCTTTAATCCTAGCACTTGGGAGGCAGAGGCAGGGAGATTTCTGAGTCTGAGGCCAGCCTGGTCTACAGAGTGAGTTCCCAGATAACCAGGGCCACACAGAGAAACCCTGTCTCAAAAAAAAAAAAAAAAAAAAAAAAAAAAAACCAAAAAAAACCCAAAAAACCAAAAAAACCAAACCAAACCAAACCAAACCAAATTATTTCTTTTGGTTCTTCATCATCAAACTTTGAACTATCACTTACAAAAAACTACAGCACTAAGCATTTATTTTATAATATATCTAGGATTCTTTTAAAATGTAAGTTTGAAAACATGGTGTTCAGTATGGAAAGATGCTTTGTGCATATGTGCTCTTGTCTCAAGGTCTGAGATGTAAGAATCTAATAATGCTTTCTTCCTAAAACTGTAATGACATAAAATCTCTATGCACACAAGTTGTGGAAATAAAGCAGCCATACCTTGTTGAAATATCCACCAAAAGGCTGCTGTAGTCCTTGTAACCCAGGAGGTCCCTGGATGAGAAAACAAAAGCAAATACAGTTTTCAAAATAATGTGCACTACAAATAATATACTCAGTATATTTTGTCAAATATTCTGCTGAATAAATAACTTCATGGATATCAACATATAATCAGAGTCCTAAAGCTTTTGTTGTTCAGGTAATGTCTTACATGAAGCCAAAGTATAGTCCCAAATGGCAATAGGAAACATTCGAAAGCTCAACCATCATCAAGCTCTTTATGAAAAGGGATTCCATTCCACCCATGAGACAATTCCAGGGAGGACTTTGTAACTTCAGTTTATTTTCTGTGCTTTTTGTAGAACAGATCATAATGAATGTATTGTAGAAATGTAAGCTACCACACACATTGTTAGCATAAAATATGGAGAGGTATAATTTTTCTGATGAATGTTGTTTAAAATGGGCATACACGTAGATTATCAGACCAGGAAAAGACAAGTAAAATCTCACTTTTAAAACATTTAACACTGGCCATTTTTATTGTCCAGCTTGGTCTGAGTAGTAAATAAGAAGTAATGTAGCTGTCCATCTCTAGATCTTCCAGGAAGGGATGGAGACAAGAGTTCTCTAAGATTTTCAAAGGTTACATTTTTGGGATAAAACCATAATAAAGATCAAGTTTAGCATTATTTTATGAGGGAGCTTAAGCTGAGGTAAAGTCATCTATCCCAGACATATTGTATATAGATCATCTAGACCTCAAGGTCTAGGAGGGGAGAAAATACTAAAGAGGCAAAAGTCTCTCTCTCTCTCTCTCTCTCTCTCTCTCTCTCTCTCTATATATATATATATATATATATATATATATATATATATATATATGTATATATATATCACTTAAGAAGATAATTAGATGGCTAGACAAATTAAAGATCTTCATTGAACAAAGGTTATTTTTAAAAAGAGAACTTAAATATTGAAAGGTGAAGAAAAAAAACTTAAGGAACAGTTTCTAGCTACATTCTGAAGCAGGTAACATCTTAAGAGTGTGGCATACTTAACATTTATACCAGGTGTTTCCTAGGCATGGCTTGTGATTGGAGTTGATTTTAATATGACATATTAGCACTGTGCCAAGAAACATAAAGGACTTGAGGATGGGGTGACAAATGCCTGGGAGAAAGTTGGTGTGCTTTCTGAGACAATTACGGGACCTGCAAGTGATGGAGCAGGCTGTGATCAGAAAGACAAATGGTGCTGTTACCTTGCTGAAATAAATAATTTAAAAAGGAGCTAATGTCAGAAGTGAATTCTCAGGACATTATGTATTTTTCCATCATCCAGTCTTGAGTAAAATATTCTAGGTCTGTTAGATGAAATAATGAGAAAAGCAGCCATTGAAATGAGGGTTGTTGTAGATTTTTGAGTCAATACATGTAAGTTAATATCTTATTCTTGAAGCCTGGGAGACAATTTTCCCATACATATTGTTCTTTCTGAAAATATATATAAAACAAGGAGGAATTTGACACTATGAGTAGTCGCATTAATAGTCAATTGGGGCACTTGAGGCACTATGGGTCTAGGTGTCAAGTATTTGATCCATGAAGCTACAGTTACACTGATTAAAACACAAACACCCGACAAAATAAGGGAACTTCAGACCAATCTCACTTAGGAATACTGATGCAAAAATACTATAAAATTCTTGAAAACTGAATCCAAGAACACATAAAATCATCATTCACCATGATCAAGTAGGCTTTATCCCCGAGATTCAGGGATGGCTCAATATGTGGAAATCTATCAATGTAATCCACTATATAAACAAACTCAAAGAAAAAAAAATCACATGATCATCTCATTAGATGTTGGAAAAACCTTTGACAAAATACAATACCCCTTCATGTTGAAAGTCTTGAAAAGATAAGGAATTTAAGACACATACCTAAACATAATAAAATCAATATAAAACAAACCAACAGCCAACATCAAATTAAATAGAGAGAAACTTAAAGCAATCCCACTAAAATCAGAGGCAAGACAAGACTGCCTAGTCTCTCCCTATTCATTCAATATAGTACTCAAAGTTCAAGCCAGAGCAATTAGACAACAAAAGGGAGTCAAAGGGATACAAACTGGGGAGCAGATGGTATCATAGAATACATAAGTGACATCAAAATTCTACCAGAGAACTCCCGATAAACAACTTCAGCAAAGTGGCTGAATATAAAATTAATCAAACAGATCAGTAGCTTTCTTCTACATAAATGATAAATGGGCTGAAAAACAAATTAGAGGAACAACACACTTAACAATAGTCACAACTAATATAAAATATCTTGGTGTGACTCTAACCAAGCAAGTGAAAGATCTGTATGACAAAAAACTTCAAGTCTCTGAAGAAAGAAATAGAAGCTCTCAGAAGATGGAAAGATCTCCCATGCTCATGGATTGGTAGAATTAACATATTAAAAATGGCCATCGAACCAAAAGCAATCTACAGATTCAATTCAATCCCCTCAAAACTCCAACTCACCTCTTCACAGAGATAGAAAGAGCTTTTTTTTCCCATTTATTTATTTATTTATTTATTATTAGATAATTTCTTCACTTACATTTCAAGTGTTATCCCATAAGTCCCCTATACCCTCCCCTGCCCTGCTCCCCTACCCATCCACTCCCACTACTTAGCCCTGGCATTCCCCTGTACTGGGGCATATAAACATTGCTAGACCAAGGGCCTTTCTTCCTGAATAATGGCCAATGAGGCCATCTTCTAATACATATGCATATAGAGACATGAGGTCTGGGGGTTCTGATTAGTTCATATTGTTGTTCCATCTATACGGTTGCAGACCCCTACAGCTCTTGGGTACTCTCTCTAGCTCCTACATTGGGGACCCTGTATTCTGCCCTATAGATAGATGATTGTGAGCATCCACTTCTGTATTTGTCAGGGACTGTCAAAGCCTCACAGGAGACAGCTATATCAGGGTCCTTTCAGCAATATCCTGCTGGCATATGCAGTAGTGTCTGCATTTGGTGGCTGATTATGTGATGGACCACCCTGGTGGGGCACTCTCTGGATGGTCCATACTTTCATATTAGCTCCAAACTTTGTCTCTGCACCTCCTTCCATGCATATTTTAATTCCTATTATAGAAAGGAATGAAGTATCCACACATTGGTCTTTCTTGATTTTCTTGTGTTTTGGAAATTGTATGTTGGGTATTGTAGGTTTCTGGGCTAATACCCACTTATCAGTGAATGCATATTAAGTGACTTCTTTTGTGATTGGGTTACCTTACTCAGAATGATATCCTCCAGATACATCCATTTGCTCAAGAATTTCATAAATTCATTGTTTTTAATAGCTGAGTAGTACTCCATTGTGTAAATGTACCACATTTTCTGTATCCATTCCTCTGTTGAGGGACATCTGGGTTCTTTCCATCTTCTGGCTATAATAAATAAGTCTGCTGTGAACATAGTGGAGCATGTGTCCTTGTTATCAGTTGGAATATCTTCTGGGTATATGCCCAGGAGAGGTATTGCTGGATCTTTTGGTAGTACTATGTCCAGGTTTTCTGAGAAACCGCCAGACTGATTTCCAGAGTGGTTGTACCAGCTTGCAATCCCACCAGCAATGAAGGAGTGTTCCTCTTTCTCCACATCCTCGCCAGCATCTGCTGTCACCTGAATTTTTGATCTTAGCCATTCTGACTGGTGTGAGGTGGAATCTCAGGGTTGTTTTGATTTGCATTTCTCTGATGATTAGGGATTTTGAACATTTTTAAGGTGCTTCTCAGCCCTTTGGCATTCTTCAGTTGAGAATTCTTTGTTTAGCTCTGCACCCCATTTTTTAATGGGGTTATTTGAATTTCTGGAGTTCAGCTTCTTGAGGTGAAAGAGCAATTTTCAACTTCATCTGGAATATCAAAAAACAAAACAAAACAAAACAAAACACCAAAACCAAAAACCAAAAAACAAACAAACAAAAAAACCACCCAGGATAGCAAAATCAATTCTTAACAATAAAAGAACTTCGGGGGGAAATCAACATCCCTGACCTCAATCTGTACTACAGATCAATAGTGATAAAAAACACTTTATGGTATTGGTATATACAAACAGGTAGATCAATGGAATAGAATTGAAGACCCAGAAATAAACCCACACACCTATGGATATTTGATCTTTGAAAAATAAGCTAAAACTGTCCAATGGAAAAAAAAATCAGCATTTTCAACAAATGGTGCTGGTCTAACTAAGGTCTGCATGTAGAAGAATGCAAAATAATCCATTTTTATCTCCTTGTACAAAGCTCAAGTCCAAGTGGATCAAATATCTCCACATAAAACCAGATATGCTGAATCTAATAGAAGATAAAGTAGGAAAGAGCTTTGAACACATTGGCACAGGGTAAAATTTCCTGAACAGAACACCAATGGCTCAGGTTGTAAGATCATCAATTGACAAATGGGATCTTATGAAACTGAAAAGCTCCTGTAAGACAAAGGACACTGTCAGTAGGACTAAACAGCAACCAACAGATTGGGGAAAGACCTTTACCAACCCTACATCCAATAGAGGGCTAATATCTATTATATACAAAGAACTCAATAAGTTAGACTTCAGAGAACCAAATAACCGTATTAAATATCTGGTACAAAGCTAAACAGAATTATCAATTGAGTAATATTGAATGGCCAACAAGCACCTAAAGAAATATCCAACATCCTTAGTCATGAGGAAAATGCAAATCAAAGTGACACCAATTAGAATGGCTAAGATCAAAAACTCAGGTGATAGCAGGAGGTAAGGATGTGAAAAAAAGGGAACACCCCTCCATTGCTGATGGGATTGCAAGCTGATACAACCACTTTGGAAATCAATCTGATGGTTCCTCAGGAAATTAGAAATAGTTCTACCTGAAGACCCAACTATACCACTACTGGGATTATTCTCAAAAGATGCTCCAACATATAACATGGACATGTGCTCTTCTATATTCATGGAAGCCTTATTTATAATAGCCAGAAGCTGGAAACAACCCAGATGTCCCACAGGAGAAGAATGGATACAGAAAATGTTGTACATTTACATAATGGAATACTACTCAGCTATTAAAAATGACAACCTCAAAAAATTTGTAGGCAAATGGATGGAACTAGAAAATATCATCTTGAGTGAGGTAACCCAGACCCAAAAAGACATACATGGTTTGCACTCACTGATAAGTGGATATTAGCCCAAAAGCTCAGAATACCCATGATAACTCACAGAACATATGAAGTTTAACAAGAAGGAAGGCCAAAGTGTGGATGCTCCACTCTCACTTAGAAAGGGGAACAAAATAATCACAGGAGGCAGAGGGAGGGAGGGACCTGGATGGGAGAAAGGAGGGGGAGGGAAAAAGGGGTACCAGGATCAGGTATGGGAGAGACAGGAGAGAAGTCCAGAAGGTCAGGAGAATGAATAAAAATATGTAGCAGTGGGAGTGGGGTGGGAAATTGGGGAACCACTAGAAAGTCCCAGATATCAGGGATGTGAGAGACTCCCAGGACTCAAAGGGATGACATTAGATGAAATACCCAACATTGGGGAGATAGAACCTGAAGAGAGCACCTCTGTTAGACAGACATGGTTCCTAGTGGAAGGATGGGGCCACCCACTCATCTCAAACCATTTAACCCAGATTTATTCCCGTGTAAAGGATACATGTTTCCAAATAAATAAATAAATGCAAAGACTGAAGGAAAGGCCATCCCATCCACTTTGGAATCCATCTCATCTGCAGACACGAAACCTTAACACTATTGCTGACGGCAAGATTTGCTTGCATATAGGCACCTGGTATATGGCTATCCTTTGAGAGACTCTGCTAGCACCTGACCAATACAGATGCAGATATTCA
>LR753607.1:85371-109972 GCA_902729485.2 Mus minutoides | reverse complement strand
ATGCACTGGCCCAACTAATTATAGGTTTAGTCCCTATGGACCAAGTATTTCAAAAAGCTGTCCCACTGTTATTAGAAAGAACATAGGCCCAAAGAGTCACTATGATCTGAGATGGAGATGCAGTCGGTAGCAGATGAAGACAAGACCTTTTCCATCATTATTTGGCTATAACCAGAAAAGGCTTAGCAGTGAGAAAAGTGCTAGTAATGTCCCACTACTACTGCTGCTCATAAGAGAGGAAAGGAAGTAAGAACGCAGATCCGAGTGCGGGTGCTTGAATTCTCAGTCTGATCCCCAGCTGTTTCACACTTGAGCCTGCTTACTCCGTGGCCTCAAGGTGACACTGGAATTTTAGCAATGTTGACAGCAGCTGTTTTGTCTGGAACCATGACCCCAATAATGCACAAGTGGCAGTAAAAATAATTCATGGATCAGTTCTCTCTCTCTCTCTCTCTCTCTCTCTCTCTCCCTGCATACTATGCGAGTATGTTGTTAAATTCATAGATGTCATCATATTTTTCAATCAGAGATGAAACGCTATCCTATTGGCTCAAATAGATGGTTAGGTTTATTTTCTCTTTGATATTGTCATTAGAGTGTGTGGCCTCTAGTCAGTTGATAGATAGGCAGAGGGTCACTGCTGAAATGAACATTTGGAAGAACATTGATGAGTTCAAGGCTTGTAAATGAACCAGGTTCTCATTGAAACATCACGAGCCTCAAAATGCACACAGTCGTACATATGATATTTTAATAGGAAATGATGTTGCAGGGAAATGTCTTGTCACCTACCTCATTCAGCAGCCAAAGTGTGCTTTAGGGTGTCAGGTTGCTTTGAGAGGTAGTTAGGCTTTGTATTGCATACAGTGGCATCTTATTTTTGCTCTTTGTAACATAGAGAGAGATGGAGACATACAAGGGAAGGACTGGAATAGACTAGAGGGGCCAAATGCAGTAGTTCTGAGTTTCTGTGATGCTTTGAGTGTGGTCATTTGCCAGTTATGACTGCCATCTGACTTAACCTGTAGCCTATTAGCAGGAAAACATCAGAGCTGGAGGTAGGGGGAAAAGACTGAATTATATGTGAGAGGATTTCCATCTTCAATGAAAAAATGTACTCTGTGTTTACAGCATGGTTGAAATTGAGCAGTCAACAATCAATCAAAGCTTTTTTTTTTTCTCTCCCTCTTGGCAAACAAGTCTACAGTCTTGTCTAATTAAAGACTAAAAATGATAGACTAAAAATAAATCATCTTCATAATAATTATTTGAATCATTTCATCACATTAAAACAACCAATCACCAGCACCAACAAAATCAACCAGAAAGCTAACTACTGCAGATACACACACACACACACACACACACACACACACACACACACACACACACAGAGAGGAGATTTAACAGAAGGGAATAGTGACCACCCAAGTTCTCTCATTTTCACCTGCTGACTCCCACTTTTATAATGCCTTACGTTATAAAGGTTCCCACCCCAATCCTTTCCCAAAACCACGTTTTCAGTTCTGTTATATTTATTGAACATATCCAGCTTCCTGGTTGGGAAGTTCTTATCTATTGACATCCTATGGCTAATTCCTTCTTAAATCACGTTATTGACCAGAGAGATACTTCCTCAGGCTATCTTGACCAGAAGAACACCTCTATGATTTCTTATTCCATTAATCACTCTATTCCCATAGAGATCTTCACATTACACTGAAATTGTTTTGCCTCTAATGTTTATTAACTCGTGCTATATGCTTCCTTCCCTACAATAGAATATAATGACTGAGACAGAGACTTCTGCAGTTTGCTACTTTGTTTTTTGAATCGTTGTATATACATTGTTTAAGGTAGTGGTTACCTACAGAGAATAAACCTGAGAAACTTAGCCCATGCCAAGCAACCATTAAGGTCAGGGAAATTAACTTAACATTTGTCCCATTTAAACTAAATGTTTAACTAAATGTCCCCTATTAAGCTAAATGTTCACTTTGTATACATGTTTTGGAAGTTTGAACTACAAAGCAGAACAAGCAGTATTTGTTTCTTTTTATGATCTCATAAATAGATTTGTTTTTACTGTAAATCCTAGAAATCTCTGCATACAAATTTCCCTTAAGTTGACAACTTTTGCCTTTCTCATTTAAAGGAAACACTTTATCACTTCTCTTTGTCATTTTAGCAGCAGCTTAACTACCAATGAAAATTTGAGGCTGTAGTTAAATAGAGAGTTGTTGGAATACATTTTGTGATACTATGGTGGTCAATCTGATAACGCCCTGACTCCTGGGTAGGTGCTATGTGGAAACTGGATTCAGGGGTAAGGAGGTTTTCAGCCCCAAGGAAGGCAGAATGAGACAGTGTGAGATTTCACTAAAAATGGAGGTTTAGCTGAAAACTTGTAAATTTGTTTTTTCTGGAATTTGCTTCACATTTCTGGGCCATGGTTGAAGGAAGGTTATGGAAACCACGGAGAATGAAGTCACAGCTAAGGGACTACAGCTGAAAATGAGTTAAAAAGTGCACCCTAAATTTTCTCGTGTAATTGCATCACCTGATGTTAAATCGCTCACAGGCTTTATCACCATAGGATGATTTCTTTAAGGGTGAAATAAATTATTTTACAGTGATGTTAAATTAAAGCATAAATAAGATGGACTTACATATTTAAGACCGGATTATTGGCCTGGAAAATATGCTTTTTTTTGAAATGAACTCCACAATGTTAATAGTTAACATCAGCGTTTTATCATACATGGGCATTCTAGAGAAGCCAGAGCTAGAGCAGAGTTCTCAACTTAAGAACGTAAGAAGCTGATATTAAAAGCTATTGTGGATGGGGTGGCACTGATTTTTAAAGTAAAAGAAAAGCATAGAGTGTCACAAATCATGAAAATAAGATTCAAAAACTGTATTCACTGAAAATTAAAACCCAAACGTGTAAAAACAATGTCCATATCTGCGCTCTGAGAAGCATCTTTGCCTAGAAATTTTCCAGTGGAAACAGTAGAGGGCGCTGCTGGCCCACATTACATATTTCTCGAAAAAAAATTTTTTTTTTCAAACTCAATTGCTCTGCACTCAAATGTGACACATTTGAGGCCACTGATGAATTCTCACACCACAATAATGAAACGGTGCACAGAAACAATGCCAGAAAGAAAATAAAGATAGCTCAAACCCATTCCTGCGATAGAAAGAATAATAACACATTTTAGAGTTAATGCAGCTTTTAATCAATGCTCCTTACAGAAATGATAAATGAGAAGCAGAGCTAACGTCACAGGGGTGGGCTGTTACATGCTTCCCTTAATGGCTCATTAACTTCTCTGGCTTTTCCTCCTACTCCAGCTTATTTTCACAGCTTTCCAATCATTTTGAAGGAAACTAAAAACTCAAATTCTTACAAACTAAGGCTTCTCGAGCGGTCTGGCTTTCCAAGTTTCAAAATAGTAACATAAGGTCAATATTTTCCATTGCATACGCAGATAAGATCACCAGAAAGCTGTTTTGGAAAGATGTTTTTGTTGGAGTCTAAAGAGCAGTGGGTGAGACTCAGAGATCACAAGTAATAAAATACAATGTGTCAGTCATAGGCAAACCAGCTCCGTAAGCCAGAACGCGACTGTAAAGCTGGGGGAGAAAAAATACCCTCGAGTCCCTCGTTTCAGCTGTAGCAGTGACTTGGAAATAATTTCTCTGTCTTTTCAAGAGTGAATTTACGTACAGAGAATAAGTACTCAAGATGCAGAGTGATCATTTAAGAAGTCAAGGGTAGATATTACATTTTTGTTGACTGCACAAAAATGGGAAACTCGAGAAGAGAAAGACCACATGGATCCCATTGTAGTATAGGGCAATCTCTTCTACCAACATTGCAAATGGATGTTTACAACAATACTAACAGATTTATGTAAATACAACAGAAAGTTCCTGTACATACATATATGGCAGCTGGTCCTCCTAGCCACCGTGGTAAGTGAGTGGGGCAAGCGCTATGATTTCATATTCACAGAGAGAGCAGAGTCACGTGCACTGTCCAGGAAGGGCTGCCTGGGAAGATAGCATCCCACATACCCTATGCTACTTTGCTTTCCTATGAGATGGGTGTCATGGATCCCCATAGAAAAGTCAAACTATGCTTGTATGTGATCTTTAAGTAAGGCTGCTCCATATCAGATCACAGCCTGGAAGTCCTCAAGCATAATGAGTTTGGGACTCAGATCCCGAGTCTGAATTTGGGCTTCCCATCATATACTTCCATTCTTCCAGGGAAATTTGCAGGATGTTTGTAAGGACCACTTACCCTGTGGCAAAAGGAGGGTAATTTCAGCTTCTTAAGGAAGTTCTGAGATTCCATAATACACTGGAAATGGCTTCTAACACCAAGCTTGCGCTGTAATAAAGCTTTCTGGTTTTACTGCATTTCTTTCTTTTTCTATTGGACTTATTTATTTGACAAGAGTTTAGAGTTTTTATATTTTGTCTCTCTGAGAAACTGTTCTTGATTATAATCTTAGCACATCTCAAAGTATTACTCATTTCAGATATCTCTGCTTACGGTCTCCTTCTGCTATTGCTTAATGAGCCCTTCAAATTTTATGCACTGGAAATGTAATCGCTAAATTCATAGTTAACAGTGTTTGGATGGGGGTGGCACTTTGAGGATGTAATTACTATCAGATGGGACCATGAGTATGAGGCTCTCACGAGACTATCAGTGGCTTTTGTAAGAGGCAGGAGGGAATCCGGATGCCTCCACTATGGTACAGTTCAAGAACACTCTTGCCAGAGTGCTTTACTGACCCAAACCCTCACCACCCAGCTGGGCACCGCATATCATTTTCCAGTATCTCGGCTGCTAAGTGTAGCCCATTTGCCTCAGCATGGAAATTTTCTTTGCAACAGATGGAGACCATTACAGAAAACCACCACTGATCAAAGTGTAGAGCTGTGGAGCCCAGTCCCATTAATACTTCTACAGATTACTCCCATAACTAAGTCTCAGGGACCATCACTGAGGGGTTGGAAAGACTGCACGAGCCAGAGGAACACAGAGTCTGCTGGGAGGCTGTTTCTATGAGGAATATCAGAAGCTACACCCATAAAGTCTCACCACACAATGGCTGAAGCATGATGTGAACTAGAATAAACAGCAACAATAGACATGTCAACTTGGACAGAGAAAGACCGTAGGCCTCAACACAGTACTACACATTGTTAAGGGCTGACAAAAAAAAAAAAAAAAAAAAAGCCTTCTTATCATTATAGAGACCAAGCAGATTATATTTAGGACTATATATATATATATATATATATATATATATATATATATATATACTCATATACATATATATCATATATATGTACATATGTATATATGTATATAACAATAAATTAATGAAAAGAAATGTAGGGCATTGGTCTGGTGCTACTTGTATTCAAATGCTAAACTGTATACCTCAAGATCCTGATTGATCCAAAATGAGCAGATTCTTATGGATATCAGCTTTTGTTATGTAAACTTTGTTCCCCAAGCTATTCCTGATTGGTTAAAAAATATGTCTACAGCCTGGGCTGGGCAGAAGAGAGGGGCAGAGTAAAGGTTTCCAGGCTTGGGGTCTCAGGCAGGGACCATGATGAGGGAGAGAGAAGGACGGGTGGGTGGATTGGAGCTCATGGCCATGAGGGCTGGCCTGTGGGAGTGGGAGTGGTCCAGGCGAACATGGCAAGCGATATCTCAGGTGATATCAAGTGATATGACCACAGGAAAGTAGATAAAATAGCATAGAAGGTTGATATCTGCCCAGCTCTGACAGTTTAAGGCTTATTATCAATCTAAAGTTTTTTGTGGCTTTTATTTGCAAACTATACAGTCTAAGAGGGGTAGCAGCCCTACAGATATTTAAAGACAATAAAGGGGTGTAGCAACCTTCCCTCCCCCCAAAATAATAATTACTACAACAAAGAAAAACCCGGAATTTGAAAGACAGCAGGGAGGGGCCTATGGGAGGGTTTGAAGGAAGGAAAGGGAAAATGATATATTAATCTAAAAAATAAAATGACAAGTTGGCAAAGTCATTTAGGAAATTTGGAAGCATTTACCTCTCTCTGTATTGATAGGTCTGCTGTTTGACAGGAAACTGTACAAAATCATTTTAAAATATATGTTCAACAAAAGGCAAATTACATGTATGAACGGCAAGTAAGTCTTCCCTGAAAAGATAAATTTTCCCTGATGATGAAATTGAAATGTGGTGAATTGATCTGTAGTAATGGATGTGACATTCGAGATACAGTGTCTCATAACTTAGTAACATTACTTCAACAGACTTAGTAAATACCCTGGTTAGTTATTATTGTCAACTAGACACAACCTAGAATCACCAGGGAATGGGGAACCTTAAATAAAGTATGGCCTCGCTTCTATTGGCCATGCTCCTGTCTATGAGAGATTGTTTTGATTAGTGATTGACATGGGAGGGTCCAAGCACCATCTTTAGGCAGGTGAGTCTGGACTGTATAAGAAAGCTAGCTGAACAAGCCAGTGCTTGAGTCAGTGAGTAGCATGCCTCTATTGTTTCTGTACAATAGAGTTTCTATTGAGTTCATACCGTGACTTTTCTTTGATTGTGACCTGGATGTATAAGCCAAATAAACTCTTTTCTCCCCAAGATGCCTTTAGTCAGAGTGACTTATCACAGTAACAGAAAAGGAAATATGGATAGTCACTATCTCCTAGGTTTTTGTTCTCCACCCCAGGATATTTAATTTTCTTAAAATGTTAGTTATTATGATTTTTGGATATAGTTCTTTCCAAGTACATAGATAGTCTCTTGCATGTACACATGCAGATACCCACCTACACACAAACATAACACACAGCTCATAGCTGACTCTAAAGTTGTAGAAAATTATTCATTTGAAATGACTTTTCTTTTGGTATAAAAATTTCTTAAGGAAGTGAGAAAGTAAGTTTGTCCCTGGAACAAAGAACCTCAGGTCAAGGAGGGACCAGGGCAGTTCAGGTACTTAGAGTTCTGAGTTTGGGTCCTCAAACATTATCCCAGTCTCTACTTCTTTTGACCTCATTGACATTCCACCAGAGACCAACACTGCCTTTGACTGAGAGAACATTTAAATCCCCAAGGGGAAGAATGCTCTCAGGAGGACACTGAGTCAAGTACCCTGTCATCAAAGGCTTGCCCAGTGCTCCTGAAGACTTCCATTCCTAGGTTCTTCTCTGATAATCAAATTGACTAATGTATTTTAAAAAATTGTCCAAATATAATGTTACAAATGTTTCAGCTATTCATTCACTTGAGGACTATATTGTTCAATCACTGCCTTATAAGAGGTAAAGTTATTTCTTCTTTGTTTTTATTTTTATTTTTCTACATTTGAAGTTGTCATAAGCCCTTCACATGCTTGCTTTAGGAACGGCACAAACTAAGCCACTGGGAAGACCATCACCATCTCAAACCTCAAACAGAAGATTTTAGTGCCTGACCACCCTTTCTCTTAGCCGCATTATTCCCTGTCATGAAGTAGGGCTCATGTAAAACACAGTTTCCTGCTAGAAAAGACAGGAAAAAAAAATCTAAAAATAGACTAGACTGCTCCTCTCTACCTTGCACTCTATATGGAAATCAAATACAAATAGCTCTGCAGGACAGCCAAGCAGCTATCTATCACAAATGCCCTGCAGAGACTTCAGAAGCAATAAATAGCTTGAGTTGGTCTTGCTTGCTGTCAGCCATCTGCTTCCACTATGTTGCTAGAGTGACCATCAGTGAAATCTGGCCCAGGCCCTCTCCGGTTTAGGCCCTCTGTTTACTCTCATAGCTTTCCATGGGGTTTGCCAGGACCCTGGAAAGGTTTGACTGCATCCCCTTTTGGCCTCTGGCTGTACCCGGGCTGTCTGTGGCAGGGCGCCCACCTCTACCCATCAGAGGTTTTTCATTCCGGGTGTTTCTTCACACCGTCTTTTTTCCTGGGGGACAGAGGTGGGGTGGGTGTGCATGTGGGGTGGCATGGAGTGAGGTGGAGATGGAGTATGGAGGGGTGCTGTGGGGTACATATGGGGTTTGTGGGGTAGTTCGCTGTGTGGGGGGGTGGCAGGGAGTGGGATATGAGTGGGATGGGGTGGGGTGTGTGTGATGTGGGTAGGGCTGGGGATGGGGTGTGGGGGTGTGTGAGGTGGGCTGTGGGGGGGAATAGGGTTGTAGGGTGGGATGGAGATGGGGTGTGGTGTGTGTGTATGGTGGTGTGTGTATAGGGGTGTGATGTGGTGTGGAAGGGTGGGGGAGGTGTATGTTTGTCAGGGAAGAGGTACCCAGCTTGCTCCTTCTCCTGCTCTCTTTGGTTTATTTCTCAATCTTTAAAGCCTCAACCTTTATTCTTCTCTGTGCATTCCTCCAGGAAACGAACTGTGTTATCTTCATTGAATGTTCTTCCGCACCCCACATTTCTCTGACCTGAACTCAAATCTCCTAAAAGCAAAGCAAGGGCAGGGTCTTATTCAGCTTTTCAAGTCCGGTTCCAGTTAAGCATTGAGTAGGACCCCCAAATAGATGTTTGTGAAACCCTTGAACAGTGTGAATTGGATGCAACTAGATTTTTTTTTGATGAGCTATTTGTTCAAAATGTTAGTTATTGTGACCTTGAAATGATTCGCTGTGAATAACTATCTTCGTTTCTAGTCCTTTGGGAAATAGCAGGTCTCTTTTGGGAGTTGTAGAAAAAAGAAAGCGTTGCTGACAGAAAAGCACAAGGAACCAATTACAGTGCTTACTTTTCTTTCCAATGTTGTTCTTGACGAGGTGGTGAGTTAGGTACAGACTATCAATTTATCCTATGATGGGAAACCCCTCAAACTGTTGACAACTGACTGTACCCCAGGGGAACCTCGGATGATGTTTATATGAAAGAAAAGATTTTAGTCATTTAGGGGAGTCAGAGTTCCCACAAATCACAATTACCAAGCAGAAACCAACCAGTGGCTCAGCGCCCTGATGTCTTCTTAGGCAAATGCTGACCTATGCATAAATCATTTTTTATAGTCTACGTAACTTTTTTTCTCAGTCTAACAAATTGGCTATTTTATTATATTAAAAAGTTCATAAACCACCTTTATTCCCAATACAAGATTTAATGAACGCTCTGAATCAGAACCATAGCTGAGTGTAAACGCTAATCCTTACATATGCCTACACCACCCCCAAACATGTTAGGTTAGCAATAAACTGAAACCTGTGAGCCCAGAACTCTAAATCCTTTCGTGTGGCCACCTATTTCTTAGTCTTCCAGGCTCTTCAGAAAAGACATCTATCAGTAGTTGGGAGTTACTCCAGAGTCCAGCACATTTGTTCCAGGCATTTGGCCAACTTCACATACATGCCTTCACCATTTAAATTCCTTCCAAGAGACACTTGTCTTGAAGCCATATCAAGTGTTTAGAAATGTCAGAAAGTGAGCTTGTTAGTATACCCTCACTCTTCTTCTTCAAAACACAAAATGATTACTGAAAAATTTATAAGGTGTTTGGGGAAAAAAAAGCTACAAAGCTGATACCTGCCCAATTCAATTCAGGTCCTCTTGGTTTGCTTGTTTTAGTTTTGTAATTGATATTAGTAAACACCAATGCACTGCTGACAGCCTAACCCACTTGCATGGCTAAAGGGAAATAGGAGCAGGTTCAGTTTTGCCACGGGACCACAGCCTATTTACTCACGGGTGGTCCTGGAGGTCCTGGATTTCCTGGGGGTCCTGTTTTCCCTCGTCTTCCCTTGAAACCAAAAGAAAAATAGATTATAAGTATTATAATTTAATTTCATTTTAACACAACAATATTTAGTAGGAATATGGAAGACAGTAGTAAGAAAGAAAGAAAGAAAGAAAGAAAGAAAGAAAGAAAGAAAGAAAGAAAGAAAGGATTCTAAGTGCACATGACCCTTGAACATCAATGAATTCTGAAGCTGTGGGGCGGTTTTACACGACCATGGTGGGAAACATATACCTTCCCCACCCCCACCCCCCCAAACCACACCATACTCCTTGAGATGAACAGATTCTAATTGCTCTTGACCCATGCAAACTATCTTGACACTCTGGCAATATCAGGACAGTATGTGAAAGATGACTTAAAACCCGCCATCTTGTATGATGACTCTGCAGTTTCTGCTCAAATAAAAAGTGCAATTTAGGTGAAATAATAAATGCTTTTCAGGGGTCGGAGAGATGGTTCAGTGGTTACAGGTCCTGGCTACTCTTTGAGAAAACTCGTCCAGTTTCCAGCACACACATGATCTCTCAAAACTGGTAGCTCTGTCACCCTCTGCTGGTCTCCATGGGCATTGTAGGTATGTGGTGTACACACACCAGTGTAAGCAAAACTCAGATACATTATAAAAAAGAAAAGAAAAGAAAACAGAGAAGGAAAGAAGGAAGGAAGGAAGGAAGGAAGGAAGGAAGGAAGGAAGGAAGGAAGGAAGAGGAGAGGAGAGGAGAGGAGAGGAGAGGAGAGGAGAGGAGAGGAGAGGAGAGGAAAGGAAAGGAAAGGAAAGGAAAGGAAAGGAAAGAAAAAAGGAAAAGGAAAAGGAAAAGGAAAAGGAAAAGGAAAAAATATTTCGAAGTGGGTCTGAATTCTAATTTTAGAGGAAGTACCCAAGGATGGGAAGACTGGATTGATTAGTTAAGAAACTGTTTAAGAATCCCAAGAGCTCAGAGCCATGATTTTGTATGTCAGAATTACTTCCAGTATCTCTTATATTTACTAAAATTTGAAAAGCATTGCATTGACAAATTTGTATATTCTACCTACAGAATATGACCTAGCTTTTTTCTTCTGTCTAGATAAGTGAACTTAGTGTATAATTCTTACATATTGATCATTATTGTAGCTCATCTTTCATACTCCCAAATTTATAACCACTTGGATTACAGGTGGCCAGAAACGCAGGCTTGTGCTAACATGCTTAAGAAACAACATGTCCAAAAAAAAAAAAAAAAGAAAGAAAGAAAGAAAGAAACAACATGTCTAATATTACATAAAAGAATTTAGTTACTATTATTTTTAAATTTTATTTGCTATTATTGTATGTGTGCATGGTGGGGTATGTATGCCATGGGATCTGAGTAGAGGTCAGAATATAACATCTGGAGTCAGGTCTGCCATTTCAGGTTTACATATGGCTTCCTGGAGTACCCACTGGTTCCTCACTCTGGCCCTAACTACTTGTGTTTTGTTTTTCTTTTGTTTGTTTGTTTGTTTGTTTTTCCAGACAGGGTTTCTCTGTGTAACAGTCTTTGCTCTTCTGGAACCCTGCTTTGTAGACCAGGCTAGCCTCAAGCTCACAGAGATCCACCTGCCTGTGCCTTCCCAGTGCTGGGATTGAAAGCATGTGTGCTACTAGGCTCTGTCCTAGTTAAATTATTTGATAAGCAAGCATTTTCTTAGACTTTATATGCTCTGAAAGAGGAATGTTTCTGAACTTGTTTCCTAAACAGCACAGGTAAAAGCTTTAGCTCCGCCTTTTCAGTGCTTTTGATTTGTGTGAGAGTTGAGAGCATTAAGTAAGGTGTTGCGTTTTGACCCATGGGAAGTGGCACTGCTAGGAGGTGTGGCCTTGTTGGAGTAGGAGTGGCCTTGTCAGAGGAAATGCGTCATTAGGTGGGAGGGCTTTGAGGCCTCCTATGCTCAAGTTCCACCCAGTACCCGAGAGAGACACCTGTTTGCCTTCAGAAGATGTAGAACTCTCAGCTCTTAAAACAGCATGTGTGCCTGGACACTGCCCTGCTCCCACCATGCTGATAATGGACTGAACCTCTGAAACTGAAAGCCAGCCAAAAATAAATGTTTTCTTTTATAATGGTTACCTTGGTCACGGTGTCTCTTCACAGCAATAGAGCCCTAACTAAGACACACAGAAAGACCCATTACATTCACTAATTTTATTTAGGCTTGAAATTGGGTAGGAAGATTAAATGCCAGGTGGATCTGTAGGTAAGCAAACAAATATTACATTGTGATTCGGGAGATAAAATGTGCCCATTGCTATGGGAGATAAATAAAGCTCAAACTATTAAGGACTTCTGTTTCAAACAGCTGTTTCACTCATGAGCTCAGGCAGCTGTGAATCCTTGCGCAGACCTGCACACGATTTAGCTGTCAACGTTCTGTTGTGAATAGGGGAAGACCTCAAGAGGTCAGCCCTAAAGGAGAAGCTTAATGGCTGCAGGGGGAGTCAGTTTCCCTCAGGAATGTGGTCACTGGTAAGTTGTCCGTACTCCCACTCCCATGCTTGCCCCATACCTATACAAACAACCCTAATCAAGCCCAGTAGGTAATATCTCTCTCTCTCTCTCTCTCTCTCTCTCTCTCTCTCTCTCTCTCTCTCTCTCTCTCTCTTTCTTCCTAGGAGATGAAAGTAGGAGAAGAGTTGGTTGGGAAAGATTAGTTCTGAAGGAGATGAGGAGAAGACATAATGATAGGAAACATGATCAAAAATACATTACAGACATATATGAGATTGCCAAAGAATAAATAAAACCCACCCTTCCCATAAATACTCCCAAATTCACATTCACAAAACAACCAAAAAATATTAAATTACAAAAGTCATAAAATTAGTGATGTTTTCATATGCTGCCTACTTAAGTGCTGTAAGCTTAGCTTTCTTTAACAGACTGTAAGATTAGAATATATATGTAATCTTATTTGTGTATTTAATATAGATTATATGTACATGCGTCTAGTCTTGCAGTATATATTTTCTGAAAGTCTATATTTAATTTTTACTAAATGCAAGTCTGTTGCTTCTGAGGACTAAGAAGACTAAAGAGTTTACTTAGAAATAGAAGCATTGTAAATCTCAAGAGTCCTAGAAATAGAACCAAAGACATCATCTAAGCAGAGGACCCATTCCTTCTGTAATCATGCATTAGGTTGAGTTAAAACTACAGGCTCAGGTTTGTTTGCATTCTCCTTTCTTCAAAAGAGAAATAAGTATCTGTTTGGGCTGGAAGTAGTGAAGTCAGGCTATTGATCAATTTTTATCACAGAGTTTATGTTAAGACAAGTCAAGTGTCAGATGTCATAACAACACTGAGAGGGAGCAAAAAGCATCCATGCTCTGTATGGAGGGCAAGCATCCAGATTCCCTCTTTCCCCACCGATTTACATGATTTGTTACATTAGCCTTGTCAGAGCCCTGCCGTGCATGCCGTTAGAGTCAGAGAGGGCTGAACTGCTCATAACCCTTCCTAAGCCTGGACAAGCAAGTAAGATATTTGTGAGGGTTATAAACATGAAGGAACATATTTGTGAGGGTAACTTCAGCCAACACATATTTTCAGCTTAAGGCCTGAGTGTCTGGTAACTCCCAGAAGCATATTTGAACAATTTTAAGTGTGTGCTTTACAGAGCAACATTCCCCACCCCCCTTTTTTAGCTGTAGTACACATAGCATGGGGAGCTGGCAAGACCTTGGGATTTCAGGTCACAGTGACCTGCAGAGGGCACTCTGGCACAAGGCAGACAGAACCGTGAGGGAAGCTTTAGAGTATGAGAGAGATTGGAGCGGTAATTTCTATGGATGTTAATAGTTCCCATTCACTTCCAGACAGTGTCTTTCTTCCCCTAGAAGCCCCAGGACTTCTTTCTTATTTTTTCCCTGTAAGGCTATGGCTACACTCACACCAACTAGAGTCTACCCCCAGAGCTAAGAAAAAAATGGTGGGTTTTTGTTTTTGTTTTTTTGTTTTTCTTTTTTTTCCTATAAATTGTATTTTTCAGGGGAAAATTCAAGGAGTACTTTATTGTCGATAATTTTGCTAACACGATGGGCAAAAGCCTCTCTCCTTTGTATGAAGACTAAAATCAGATTCCTCTCTTTTTTCTAGAGTAGAGGTTTATAATCTGTGGGTCACTCATGACCCCTTTGGGAGTAGAACAGCCCTTTCACAGAGGTTGCCTAAGACCATTGGAAAACAGATACTTACATAATGATTCATAACAGTAGCAAAATTGCAGTTAGGAAGTAGCAAGGAAAATAATGTTGTGCTTGGTGGAGGGGGGGTGTTTGATCACAATAGGAGGAGCTTTATTAAAGGAGTGCAGCATTAGGGAGGCTGAGAACCATGATCCAGAGTACAGTGTGATCTCTAAACTGTGTTCTTGTTCATCAAGCTCTGCAGTACTAGCTGGGGACAGGGTCTTGGAGGTGAGGGCTGGGGAGAAGTCTGTGATGTTGGTAGAGGAATGCTTCTTACATGTCTGCCTTCCATGACCAACTCGTGTTTCTGTCTGTTCATCCCAAGGCTCATTGCAGGCCCACTGTAAAGCAAGGCAAACAGTGGGAGCTTGAATATTCCTAAGGGATCTCCTGCAGTTATCTCAGATGATTACCCATCTAGGAAAGGCTGCCTGAGGTAAGGTGGCTGCTCTCAGGGGGCTATTTGTTCAGAAGCAACTTTGATAAATCTCATTTCACAAACTTCCCAGCACAGAGAGATCTGCCATTCCTGCCTTGTTATGATCAAGCTAATCTAATGCAGTTCTGAAAACCAAGGTAGAAAGCATAATATTATAGATGGACTCTAAATGGTTTCCCTGGAAACCTGAGAGAGTTTTCTGTTTGGCAACAGTAAAAAGATTTTGAACTACAATTTAGACATCTGCCTCATGATCAAAGGCCAGTATATGCTCAAACCCAGAAAGCCAGTTACCATGTCTGGTCTCTGCCCCACACCAGAGTTTCCAAAGCAGAGGTTCTCAGAATTGTGACTCAGCATCTCTAACAAGCTCTATAGAGCCCACCCATCTCATAAATGTTCAATTAGTTGACTGATTTTTTGAAACCGAAAATAATCATTGTCAAGTTCAGAAGCAGGTAGGCTGGGCTAGCTGTCTCTTTTCTTATAGAAAAATCGTGTGTGTGTGTGTGTATGTGTGTGTGTGTGTGTGTGTGTGTATCCAAGTTTTGTTGCTATAAAGATCACTGGTTTGTTGATGATTACAAAAGAGATTACTTGTAAAATTCCCAACTTGCATAATGAGTAGAAAGGCTACTTATCAAAAATAAAAATAAAAACCTAGAAAATAACAAGTGTTGACAAAGGTGTGGGAAAAGTAGCCTTTATAGACTGCTTGTAGAATCACTGAATAGTGCCACCATCATATATGGAGCTCTTCAATAAATTAAAGGGGAGCTGGCATGTGATCTCACCCCAGTATAGACTTCTATGCTGACCCTGCACAGGTAACTCTGAGCAGGGGAAAGCTTGGGATCTCTGCCTCTTTACTTGGCCTGTCTCCTTTGCTTTTGTTTTCTTTCTTTATCTTTCTGTTCAATGATTCATGTAGACATGCTAATCATTTAAGGAGGTCTGTCTACAACCTGTAATACAAGGCTTCCAAATTAAACTAGTTAAATCTCTCCCATTCTGAGGCTAAAGACACTAAGGTAAGAGTCAGATATTTTCTTGACTTAGAGGAACATCACAACTAATGGCACATGACTGCCTGATTTAACAATGCCCTGCTCTAGCCCACCAAAACAGCACCCAAGTCTCCAGTCATGGCCCCAACAGGACAGACTTCCCTCACTCCAGCATGTGCTCTTCCTTAGCTATTCCTCCTTTCTAGCTTACCCTACAGTTCCAGGAACCGTGAGCTTTGTAGGCAGGCAGTCATCTATCTCCCTGTGCCAGGAAATCCATCAGAGCCAGAGTTGAGATGACAATCAGTCAAACCACAGTCTGTGCAAGGGTGCTTGACTGTGCATACCTCCTGGTCCCCGCTTCTGTTGCTTCTATTGCCAGTACCATGAATGATGTGAGGAACTCACTAGACCTGATGTCCTTCTAGTGTGACTACAATGAAAACTTACTTTCCTGTTTCTACCCTCCACTTATTTCTTTGATTAGAAATTCAAGGTGCTGGGTAACTGGCTTTAATCTCTTGGGTCCCCCACAGTCAGGCCTTTGTCCTAGGACTCTGGTAACACAAAGTTCATTGGGACAGTATTCTCAACAACATGAGATGTAAGCGCTGCAGGTGTCCTTCTGTGGCGAGATGACTGAACAGAGTGTGATGCACACATATGGTAGGCTGGTCCTCATTCTAGTAGGAAGTGCACTGTCATGTGGTACAACATAGGCCTGGGAGGAACTTGATCACATGACTCAGTGAAATAAAATAGTGAAATCATGGCAAAAACTTTGTGACTTCTTTTCTATGGGTAAGGAAATATTCAAATTCTTAGAGGAAATATTCAAATTCTTAGATGGTTGCTTCCCAGAGCTGGGAGGGCAAGAAGAGATGGGATGCCTAAAGGGGAACTTCAGTTTTAGGAGGAAAATAAGTGGTGGTCTATTTTTCAACAATGTGAATATACCATATACTTAAACATGGAAAGGGTGGTTGATTTTAGGCTATATGCTATAATCTTCAGAATGTGGTAGCAACAGCAACAAAAAGCCAATTCCTTTCATCCTCTATCTTTCTACTACTCTATCCAAATATCCAGTTTGTCATATGAAAGTATTTGTAATGTCACAACGAAAGTTTCTAAAGAATACAAAAGAAATCCTTTACAAAAGTGCGATCGGAGCTGGCAGGACAGCTAGGTGAGTAAGGAGCTTGCACAAGCCTGATGACTTGAGTTTGATGATAGTAATTCCCAGAAAGGTGAAAGGGAAGAACAGACTTCCGACAGTAGTCCTCTGATCAGCACCGGTGTGCTATACCATGCACATGCCAGCAACACCAACCCCCACTACATCATACATACATACATACAACAAAAAATAAGTAATATGTTCTTAAAAATGTACAAGCCACTCTGAGCTATGCAAATAGGCTGATAAAAACTAATGTTAACAGTCAAATGCACATAAGAGTCAAAATAAGTTATGGAGTAGTATATAACATTTAAAAGTGAATGAACTTGAACTATATAGAACAGTATACATCTTCCTTAGAAGCATAATATTGGGGCTGGAGAAATGGCTATTGATTAGCACAGCCATCTGTAACACCAGGGAATCTGATGGCCCTACATGTCTCCATGGGCACCTGAACTCATGAGCACATGTTAGTCATCTTTGCCTTTCCCACAGTTAAAAAGTAAAACAAATCTAAAAATTGTAAAACTTAAAGTTGATCAGTTTATATGGAAGATCAAGCAGGGAGACTTAGCATGTGTGGTTAGAGGTAACAATGAGTGACCCAATGTGAAGGCGGGTATTTATGGGAGAAACCACAAGGGCAATTTCTTTATGCTCCACTTCTTGAACAGGGTGCTGCTTATGTGAATGTGTTCATTTGGTGAAAAAAAAGTAACAAAGCCACCCACTAGTGATACATATCTTAATGTACATTTTAATAAACCTTAAAAACAAGACCAAGATATTCTCACAATGTCACAAACTTATTTATACGATATATTGTCAATCCATCAGTATTTGCAAAAAAATAAAAGTAAAAGTAAAAATGCTGGCAGAGGGTTGTTACTGTCAGCAAGCAGGCACGCAGGCAGACAGGCAGGGCTATTTAAATGAATGGCATCTGCAAACTTGCAATGGTAAAACATAAGCAGATCCTTCCAGGATGACTTGCAGTAATAGCGCACGTGCATCTTAAATTAGGCGCTTGCTGTATAAACACTTCACTCTGCATCAGCATTAAGAAGGGAAGAATGCAGATAATGGGCTACCAGTCCTTATATGACAGGTGTTTTTGGTTGTTGGCAAACATTATAAGGACAAAGAAGGAGTTACAGCAGTAATTAGATTTGAATCAAGGGTGATAAAGAGGCACCAGACCCACAGGCTGAAATATGTGTCCAACTGTGTCTGTTTCAGCATTGCCGAGCGAAAAGGTGGATCCTTTTAACGATTCCCTGTTCTTTTGACTGGCTTTCACACAGTCCATGGGCATCGGCTCACCCTGAGCAGGTATCAGAGAAATGTTAAGGAAGATGAGACATGGTCTTGACTGGCACACACAACTGTGAACAAGGTGTTCATTATACAGGAAAACATTACTGTCTATCTGGGATGTTTGAATTTCTTTTTTACTTTTGTAGACAGAAATCAGATTTATGACCAATGTTGTAAAGAGTTACCAAGTTTCAAAATCAATGATATATGCAAAAAATGAGAAATGAATGAATTTTCATGTAAGGAATGTGTAATAATCCCAAGTGCATTTCATATCTTAGCAGATATTTAAAAATACATCTATGACAGCAATGACACCAGACATAGAGGTCTTGTTACTTCAGGGATCAGTCAAGTGGCTCTTGTAAGGACTGGGGAAAGGATGTAATTAAGTATGAATAAGAGATCTGAATTAAGTTTAGAACTGTGGAAAGAGGGGTCCATACTCCTCCTGCACTGCAACAGGATCTTACATCTTCCAAAGCATTCCTTTCTCTCTCTGTCTCTCTCTCTCTGTCTCTCTTTCTGTTTCTGTATCTCTCTGTCTGTCTGTCTCTGTCTCTTAACCAGTCCTTTTGTGTATGTATGTGTGTACTTGTTCATGCATGTGTGTGTGTGTGTGTGTGTGTGTGTGTGTGTGTGTGCATGTATCCATGTGGACACGTCAAGGTCAGTGTGTATAGAAATCAGAGGACAACTTCCAGAGGAGTCAGCGCTTCCCTCCCATTAGGTTGGTCCCAGGCTTTGAACTTGGACCTTCAGGCCCCGTAATAAGTGCTTTTTTTTTTTTTTTTTTGGTTTTTCGAGACAGGGTTTCTTTGTGTAGCCCTGGATGTCCTGGAACTCACTTTGTAGACCAGGCTGGCCTCGAACTCAGAAATCCACTTGCCTCTGCCTCCTGAGCGCTGGGATTTTAACCTGCTGAATCAACTTGTTGGCTCCCCTTTCTTTTCTCTAAATGACCTTCACTAGAAACTAATAGTAGCTTTTCAAAGCAGACTACAAGTTGTCCTGACATTATTGCCTAACTCCACCCCTGGGATATCCTGTTATTCAGGATATTACAGTGATCTGAATAAATAATAATACTTCATTAAAATAGGATTAATGTTTTCTCAGTGGGGAAATTCTAATCATTCACAATTCAGCTATTCTGCTTCTGTAATTATTTTTTAAATATTACTTATTTTTATTTGACATACAATATTTGTATATATTGATGGGCTGTAGTATGATAGCTTGATACAGATATACAATTTATAATAACCAGCATCACCAGTGTTTCCATTTCTCAAGCACCTGCCACTTCCATGTGTTGGGAGCCTCTGGATTTTTCTCTTTACATTAAAAAATAGAAGATAATGTGTAGATTGTAGCTACTTCTGTACCATAGAATATTGGAATGAATCCCTCTTGTCTAGTGCTTTACTATTGATTCTATTCCCCTCTCCCTGGTCCTCCTCCTGCCTTTTCTAGTCCTCCAGTGACCACAGCTCCTGAAATGATCCAGAACATGCAGCCTTGTGGTCTCTTCCAGGCACATTGGCTCGCCGCTTGCTTTCCCCATAGTTCTTTCCTTGCTCTCCTGTGCCTTTACCTCACTCCCTCCATCGACTATGCAGGTCAACCCAAACTTTTACTCTGTTTTGTTGGGGCATCCAGCTACCTTGGCAAATCCCCACTCTTTCACCCCCACTTTCTGGCTCTTTGCTGAGCACTTGGATCTTCCTGGTTGACCCTAGTGGGAAGCAGCAATAGAGTGTGGCTGGAGGTGATTTTGAATATGCTGTGATGTCTGTTGACATCCTTGTGACACAGAGGTGAGAGAGGAAACTGCAAGTGTATGACATGGTGAAAATGTGCCTGTCCCCTGTGTTTACAATGTTCCCAGACTGGGGAAGGGAGATTCAGCTCCTCATGCTGTCTTGGTCCCCGTGATGACCAGCTTCCCTCGTCTCCAGAACCAATCCCCTTCATAATTTCTCAGTGATGTGCATTTTTATTTTTCACTCTTTAGCAGGGTTACGTGTCTAGCTTCAGGTTTAGAGCAGATTAAATCTGCAGGAAGAAGGATAAATGATACAGGTAACTGATAGTGTCTTGCCTACTAAGACTGCTAAAGTTAAAATAAAATGGTGACATTTACCCACAAAGTTCACGGAGTCTAAGACCAGAATTTAAGTCAGAAGAACAAGAATGAGCCCTAAAGAAAACAAACAAACAAACAAACAAACAAACAAACAAAAAATTGGACAGCATCAGCACCAAGAAACTGCTAATAATTCTTTTTTTTATTATCTTTTATTTTTCCCTTTTTTTATTAGAGAATTTCTTCATTTACATTTCAAGTGTTATCCCAAAAGTCCCCTATATCCTCCCCCTGCCCTGCTCCCCTACCCTCCCACTCCCACTATTTGGCCCTGACATTCCCCTGTACTGGGGCATATAAACATTGCTAGACCAAGGGCCTTTCTTCCCGAATAATGGCCAACTAGGCTATCTTCTAATACATATGCAGCTAGAGACATGAGCTCTGGGGATTCTGATTAGTTCATATTGTTGTTCCATCTATACGGTTGCAGACCCCTACAGCTCTTGGGTACTCTCTCTAGCTCCTACATTGGGGACCCTGTGTTCTGCCCTACAGATGGTTGTGAGCATCCACTTCTATATTTGTCAGGGACTATCAAAGCCTTCCAGGAGACAGCTATATCAGGATCCTTTCAGCAATATCCTTCTGGTGTGTGCAGTAGTGTCTGCATTTGGTGGCTGATTATGTGATGGACCACCCTGGTGGGGCACTCTCTGGATGGTCCATCCTTTTGTTTAGCTCCAATCTTTGTCTCTGCACCTCCTTCCATGCATATTTTAATCCCTATTATAGGGAGGAATGAAGTATCCACGCGTTGGTCTTGATTTTCTTGTATTTTGGAAATTGTATCTTGGGTATTCTAGGTTTCTGGGCTAATATCTGCTTATCAGTAAGTGCATATTAAGTGACTTCTTTTGTGATTGGGTTACCTCACTCAGGATGATATCCTCCAGATACATCCATTTACTCAAGAATTTCATAAATTCATTGTTTTTAATAGCTGAGTAGTACTCCATTGTGTAAATGTACCATATTTTCTGTATTCATTCCTCTGTTGAGGGACATCTGGGTTCTTTCCAGCTTCTGGTTATTATAAATAAGGCTGCTATGAACATAGTGGTTGTCAAATGCTTTCTCAGCATCTAAGGAGATGATCATGTGGTTTTTATCTTTGAGTTTGTTTATATAGTGGATTACGTTGATGGATTTTCTTACATTAAACTAACCCTGCATCCCTGGGATGAAGCCTACTTGGTCATGATGGATGATTGTTTTGATGTATTCTTGGATTCGGTTTGCGAGGATTTTATTGAGTATTTTTGCATCAATATTCATAAGGGATATTGGTCTAAAGTTCTCTTTCTTTGTTGGATCTTTGTGTGGTTTAGGTACCAGAGTAATTGTGGCTTCGTAGAACGAATTGGGTAGAGGACCTTCTGTTTCTATTTTGTGGAATAGTTTGAGGAGAGTTGGAATTAGGTCTTCTTTGAAGGTCTGATAGAACTCTGCACTAAACCTATCTGGTCCTGGGCTTTTTTTTTGGTTGGGAGACTATTAATGACTGCTTCTATTTCTTTAGGGGAAATGGGACTGTTAAGATTGTTAATCTGATCCTGATTTAACTTTGGTACCTGGTATCTGTCTAGGAAGTTGTCCATTTCATCCAGGTTTTCCAGTTTTGTTGAGTATAGGATTTTGTAGTAGGATCTGATGATGTTTTGGATTTCCTCAGGATCAGTTGTTAGGTCTCCTTTTTCATTTCTGATTTTGTTAATTCGGATACTGTCCCTCTGCCCTCTAGTTAGTCTGGCTAAGGGTTTATCTATCTTGTTGATTTTCTCAAAGACCCAGCTCCTGGTTTGATTGATTCTTTGAATAGTTCTTTTTGTTTCCTCTTGGTTGATTTCCACTCTGGGTTTGATTATTTCCTGCCATCTACTCCTCTTGGGTGAATTTGCTTCCTTTCGTTCTAGGGTTTCTAGGTGTTCTCTCAGACTGCTAGTATATGCTCTCTCTAGTTTCTTTTTGGAGGCACTCAGGGCTATGAGTTTTCCTCTTAGGACTGCTTTCAATGTGTCCCATAAGTTTAGGTATGTTGTGGCTTCATTTTCATTAAACTCTAAAAAGTCTTTAATTTCTTTCTTTATTTCTTCCTTGACCAAGGTTAGTTTCCATGTGAATGTTGGCTTTCTATTATTTCTGCTGTTATTGAAGATCAGCCTTAGTCCATGGTGATCTGTTAGGATAGGATAATTTCAATATTTTTGTATCTGTTAAGGCCTGTTTTGTGACCAATTATATGGTCAATTTTGGAGGAGGTATCATGAGGTGCTGAGAAGAAGGTATATCCTTTTGTTTTAGGATAAAATGTTCTACAGATATCTGTTAAATCCATTTGATTCATAACTTCTGTTAGTGACCATGTATCTCTGTTTAGTTTCTGTTTCCAGAATCTGTCCATTGGTGAGAGTGGGGTGTTGAAGTCTCCCACTATTATTGTGTGAGGTGCAATTTGTGCTTTGAGCTTTACTAAAGTTTCTTTAATGAATGTGCCTGCCCTTACATTTGGAGCATAGATATTTAGAATTGAGAGTTCATTTTGGGGGATTTTGCCTTTGATGAGTATGAAGTGCCCCTCCTTGTCTTTTTTGATAACTTTGGGTTGGAAGTCAATTTTATTCGATATTAGAATGGCTACTCCTGCTTGTTTCTTCGAGCCATTTGCTTGGAAAATTGTTTTCCAGCCTTTTACTCTGAGGTAGTGTCTGTCTTTGTCTCTGAGGTGGGTTTCCTGTAAGCAGCAAAATGTTGGGTCTTGTTTGTGTAGCCAGTCTGTTAGTCTATGCCTTTTTATTGGGGAATTGAGTCCATTAATGTTAAGAGAAATCAAAGAAAAGTTAGTGTTATTTCTTGTCATTTTTGATGTTAAAGATGAGAGTCTGTTCTTGTGGCTGTCTTCCTTTAGTTTTGTTAAAGGATTACTTTCTTATTTTTTCTAGGGTGTACTTTCCTTCTTTGAGTTAGTGTTTTCCTGTTATTATCCTTTGAAGGGCTGGATTCGTGGAAAGATATTGTGTGAATTTAGTTTTGTCGTGGAAAACTTTGGTTTTCCATCTATGGTAATTGACAGTTTTGCTGGGTATAGTAGCCTGGGCTGGCATTTGTGTTCTCTTAGTGTCTGCATAACATCTGTCCAGGATCTTCTGGCTTTCATAGTCTCTGGTTAGAAATCTGGAATGATTCTAATAGGCTTGCCTTTATATGTTACTTGACCTTTTTCCCTTACTGCTTTCAATATTCTATCTTCATTTAGTGCATTTGTTGTTCTGATTATTATGTGTCAGGAGGAATTTCTTTTCTGGTCCAGTCTGTTTGGAGTTCTGTAGGCTTCTTGTATGTTCATGGGCATCTCTTTCCTTAGGTATGGGAAGTTTTCTGGTATGATTTTGTTGAAGATATTTGCTGGCCCTTTAAGTTGAGAATCTTCATTCTCATCTACTCCTATTATCCGTAGGTTTGGTCTTCTCATTTTGTCCTTGATTTCTTGGATGTTTTGAGTTAGGATCTTTTTGCATTTTGCGTTTTATTTGATTGTTATGTCCATGATCTCTATGGAATCTTCTGCACCTGGGATTCTCTCTTCTATCTCTTGTATTCTGTTGCTGATGCTCACATCTATGGTTCCCGATTTCTTTCCTAGGGTTCCAGTGTTGTCTCTTTTTGGGTTTTCTTCAGTGTTTCTACCTCCATTTTTAGATCTTGAATGGTTTTCTTCAATTCCATCATGTGTTTGGATGTGTTTTCCTGTAGTTCTTTAAGGGATTTTTGCATTTCTTCTACCTGTTTAGCAGTCTTTGCCTGTAGCTCTTTAAGGGCTTCTACTTGTTTAGCAGTGTTCTCTTGTGATTCCTTGAGGGGCTTTTGTATTTCCTCTTAAATGGCTTCTACCTTTTTAGCAGTGTTCTCCGTAGTTCCTTGAAGAATTTTAGTTTTTCTTCTTTAAGGGCTTCTGCCTGTTTAGCATTGTTCTCCTGTATTTCTTTAAGTGTGTTATTAAAGTTCTTCTTATGATCTTCTACCATCATGATGAGATATGATTTAAAATCTGCATCTTGCTTTTCAGGCATGTTGGGGTATCCAGGACTCCTTGCCGTGGGCATACTGGGTTCTGATGATGCCCATTGTTCTTGGTTTCTGTTCGTGAGATTCTTATGTTTACCTTTCCCCATCTGCAGATTTCTGATGTTAATGTCCAAGCTGTCACTGATTTGAGCTTGATCCTCCTGTGATTCTATTAGCCTCTGACAGCACTTCTGGTAGACCAACTCCCCTTAGAGATCCAGTGATCTGAGCTCTCTCTGAAGGTAAGCTCTACTCATGCAAGTCTGGCATCTAGCAGACTGGAGCTCTGATCCACTTCCTGAGTTCTAGGGTCAGAATCTCCCAGCAGGCTGCCTCTCTTCAGTAATCCTGAGGTGATCCCAAGGTCCTGTAATCCAGAGGTGATCCTAAAGTCCTGGGGTGTGGAGAGCACACAAAGGGCCCTAGCTGTCTCCGCTG
>LR753607.1:21489-85271 GCA_902729485.2 Mus minutoides | reverse complement strand
AGGGATAATGGCGGGCAGCAGCGGTGGAGGGGGGGGGGGTTCCTGGATGGGAGAGGTTCCAGCCTCTGGTTTGGCAGACTTCCTCTGTTCCTGCTGTTGCTGAAACTGGACCCTCCGCAATTTCAAAGCCCAAGATGCTCTCCACTCACCTGTAACCCCTATGTGTACCTAATGTCCTGGGGTGTGGAGAGTGCACAAGCGGCCCTAGTGGCCTCCACTGGGCTCAGAGAGGGATGATGGCGGGCAGCAGCAGCAGGGGAGGTCCTGGCTTGGAGAGGTACCAGCCTCTGGTTGGGCCCTCTGTTCCTGCTGTTGCTGAAACTGGACCCTCTGCGATTTCAATGCCCACGGTGCACTCCACTCACCTGTAACCCCGAGGTGTACCTAATGTCCTGGGGTGTGGAGAGTGCATAAGCGGCCTTAGTGGCCTCCGCTGGGCTCAGAGAGGGATGATCCTGCTAATAATTCTTATGCTGTGATTTCCATCAGGGTACTTATAGGACACAGTTTTAGATTTTTGGAGTTAGACACTGTAGAAGACATATCCTTAGGAATTGGAATCTTAGGGCCGTGAAAGGGCTCAGAGCTTAGTGGTGCCTGGCGTTAAATGGATTATATACCCTTAGTGACAAGATGGCTGATTATATACCCTTAGTGACAAGATGGCTGATTATATACCCTTAGTGACAAGATGGCTGATTATATACCCTTAGTGACAAGATGGGATAGGAGTGGCTTTGGCCAGCACACCTGGGCTGTCCATGCCACCTGTAGTTCTCATTTCTGTCCCCTACCACGAAGCTTTGGATCAAGTGTGTTCAGCCGGTATCCCGCAATCCCCTTCCCTTTTTTTTCTTGCACAATTAATTAAATATCAGGAAAATATATTGGTGGTACTCAAACCCCAAACATGTGGGTCAAGCCATTGTGCAGATACTGTGATGCATTTTTTTTAATTCGAATGTTATTTTTCACTTAAATAGCTTAAACTTAACATGGAGTATCAGTTGAGAGTACAAGTGGGTAAAAGTAAGTTAGACTCTGTCCTTATCAATCTTCTTCCTTTACACTCTTATTAGTTCTAGTTTGCAGAATAAAAGTGAGACTTCCAAGTAACACAGGTACTGCTGTAAATCCCCTGGACCACTTCTGTGTTTCCTCCTGTGTTGTCTGTTGACTTTTGTTCTGTTCCCCTTTAGGGAAGTCCCTTTTTCCCAGCATCTAGTAATGCTACATGTAGTCATACATATCCTAAAATCAAATGTAACAAAAGTAACTGTCTCAGAAATGTCCGTTCTGTCTCGTAAGCCTATCCCTTGCTTACCTGTCACCTCTTCTCTATTGTGTAGACATCTTCTTCACCTTGAACTCATATATCCCTGGTCATTTATTAACCATCCAAGAAATACTTAAGCTTGGAAATACCTTGAATCCTGAATCTTATATTCCACTGTAAGCAATGGAGGTAAGAGATAACATAAGACCTTAGCACAGGAAATCCACCACTAAAAGCAATTTCTACATATTCATTTAATAATTTCCTTCAATAGGATCCCACGTTATAAGTGAGATGAGTGCATGACAGAGCAGCTTATCAAAGGTTGCCTAATGAGCAACAGATTTAGGACTTGAATCCAAGCCGCCCATGTGGACCATCACTGATGCTTACTGATGTGCTGCATTTATTGCATATGTAATAAACAAATGTTAATATAGAAATATTGGATAGGGACAAAACTTATAGAAGAATACACAGAAGAGAGGGAAGTATTCTGGAAAGCTTCAAAACAGATTTGAAAGGAGCATGGCTAAGAGCCATAAAGGTCTGATGAACCCTCAGCGGAGGGGAGAGATGCAGAGCTGAGGTTTGCTCAGGGAATAGCGAGAAACAGCTGGCTGGTGAAGAGTGAGTGGCAGAGTGGCCGGATTATGCTAGGCTTTGCAAATTACATCAAGGGCTCCTAGTTACTGCACTTGCTGATTGTCATTGGGAGCTAGAGAGGTTTGCCTTTAAAGGGTCATATGGCAAAGAAGATATAGGTGCCTGTGTAGGTGGAGGATAGCTTTCATAGTACACCTGCTACACTCCCACAACTTAACAGAGGAATTCTGTTGAACTCATTTTAGGTTATCTGTGTTAGATTATTTAGAATGATGCCTCCTTACATTTGTGTAACTGCTTAGGACTTAATTATACTAAAACAGTTTTGCCTTATATTCAATGTTATATGTTATTAATTATGATCTCTATTATTTGCTACTCAGAAAAGGTATGAGGAAGAGAGATCTAATTCTCCCTTCACAATGAACTATGGTTTTTAAAACAGAGAGAGTTTTATTATGTTAGTGATCCTTACAAGACTTACACAAGGATATTAATAATTGAATGAACTTGAACTCCAGAGGGAAGAATGTTCTTGAAACATGTCAGGATAAATTTCCAAGGGAAAGTCCTAATTAGCAGGGTCTGAAGCATGTGTCATCACATTGAGAAAACAAGATCTAGTCCCTGTGGACAGAGTGGGAAGTTGAATTTTGAACGTTTAACTACTCCAGTTAATATGTATTATTAATGAGCAATATGTCAGTTGGCTGGCCTAACTAAATTGGAAGACCTCATGGAGGGAAAAGGATGCTTAAACCAGACGTAGGGAATGTGAAAGCATAGTTTACCGTCTTATTTGCTTTCTGACTAGCCCGTAGTTTAGGAACTTGAGGGAAGCAGAGCCATCCTTCAGGAGATAGATGCTCCGTGATGCTTAGAGGTCTCAGTGAAGTTGCGAATGAGAATTCTGAGAGGTTAGTGATAGACATAGCCCTCCATACTGGATCATGCCTGGGGAAACCAATCACTGGAAAAGAAGGTTTAAAGAAAGCTATGCCACTCTCTTCCCCTGACGTAGTAGTATACCACTATTCTGCAAAGTCACTTTAATGGAGCCTGATTCATCCTCTTCTATTTCATGTTCTTTATGACCCACTGAGTCCAGTGAGAGCTGTCCATATGTACATGGGATAGGGACATCCACTGGAACATGGGAAGCTACCAGAGGCCACATTCCCGAAGAAAGCTGACTTGCCTTTCCCCAGTGGTCACCCATTGCCAATAGCACCCCAGCTAGAGTGCCTCCCTGTCTCCTCCCCTATCCATGCTGAATATTGGCTGACATGACCTTGTGTATGTCCTGTGCAAGAAGCCAGTAGATAAGTTGCGGGTGGTGTCTACCTGATCAATGCACATGAACTTCTCAAATAGTAGATAAATCATGTTCAACATTAAAATATAATATTCAAGGCAGATTTGTGTATAGCAGCCCTAAACTGGAAATAACACAGATGTTCTACAGTGAGAGTTTGGTTAAAAAAATTGTGGTTTCATCTAGAACATGAACTACCACTCATCAGTAAAAATGATTGGTTATTAGTATTGAGAAAAAAATAAATCTGACTTAAATGCAATCAAAACACAGGCAAGTGAAATCTATTTGGTGTCAAAATCTCAAACACAAAATGGAAAATTCAGTGTGTAGTCTGGGCAAGTTCCAGCATTACATGGTCATATTCTCATGTTCATGTAGAAATTTGGGCTCTTGAAGTAGATCTCACACTTTTGAGATCATTAGTAATGAAAACCATAAAAGCTAATGTGAGAAACAATCAAAATTACAGATTTGTTTACTACTTCAGTGAGAAATAGTCTGGTAATAAGGAACAGAAAGGAGTAGGGAAATAAGAAAGAAAATATTGCATAAGTGATCGATATTTGTGCATTTACTAAATGAAGAATATATGTCAGTCACTGGAGATTAAATAGAAATTTATAAGTAGATCCAGTTCTTGACACATTTATAATCTCAATGTATATTTTTCTTAGTGCTGTATGCTTTTTCCCTGTGTAAGTAAGTTAAGGAAACCCCAAAAAGCCAAGTTGTCCATCATTATTTACAGCAACATGAATGGCTAAAGTAGCAATGGCCCCACATTGACATACTATCGATATGTGGTATTGGTTATGGTTATATTTTATATTTTAATAAAGAACATCATCACTTCAACAGAAGCTTCAAAACTTACATCTGCTCCTTCTGCTGAAGAGATTTCCCCAAATCTCCTCAGAGTCTGTTCCTTTGCTTCTGTGAGATCTTTGGCCAGCAGACATCTCTGCCGGGACACTTTTTCTGATGCTTCCTTCTCAATAGAAACTGTCTCCTCTGGCTGTTTTATTATACTTTGTTTCTTACTATTTTACACACAGTACTTATTTTGTGAATATCTGTTTTAGAATGGGTTCCAAGAAGGACAAAGGCTTTTGTATATCATAGAGGTTAGGAACATTTATTGTGGATAAAAAGAAAGTGAGTATTTTAGCCTTAGAGCAGTGGTTCTCAACCTGTGACTCAAAAACCCTTTGGGGGTCATACATATCAAATATCCTGAATACCAGATATTTACATTCCCAACAGTAGCCGAATTATAGCTATAAAGTAGCAGTGGAATCATTTTATAGTTGGGGGGTCACAACATGTAATGCAAATAGCCAGGAAATTACAGTCTCCAAGACATGTTGACAGCATTAGGACAATTGGGAACCAGTGCCTTCAAGAGTCATACACTTTTACATACTTATTTTTTTCTTTTACATACTTATTCATCTCTACTGTTGAGCAAACAAAGAGGCTACATGAACAAAAAGGGGCATTGATGTGTTCCAATAAAACTTTATTTACAGAAGTCAGCAGCAAAGAGTTAAAGACCCTTGTTGTGTTTGTTGCTCTAGCTGCTATGTCTGGGAAGGTAATTGGTGCTCTTTAAATATTTGGTTTTGCCTTTGGTCTGAGCTAATAAGGAAAATAGAAGTGAATATAGCTTTCTAAAATGATGAGCTTCTACTAATGAGAAAAGCTGTGATTGCACGCATTATTATACTTTATAGACAAGCATCAACATCAAAGCTGGGAGATTAATTATATCTTGAAACGTCTTTAGGATATGGCAATGTTCATGTTGCTATTTTTGTTAATGTTGTAGTAAATATAAACCTTTGTAAATTTTCTTGAAATTATATTTCCAAGACAAATTAAAAAACATAGCTTATTCAAAATGAATAACATAACAAATGATAAAATTTCCACAGGCATAGAATAAATAAATATTGATAATCTCAGAAAAGTTTCTTAAATTTCTTTAAAAATAAACAGTCCCCCTTCACAGTTTAAATGGGAATTCTTTTGTTGTTGTTTGTTTGTTTGCTTGCAGTAAAGTTTTACTATGAAACCTGTGATATCCTGAAACTCATTATCAGATATCCTGAATATCAGATCTTTATTGTCCCAGCTGGGATTACAATATTTCCACGAAGCCTGTCTGGAATTCTTTTCCAAATCAAGAGTTATTTCCTCTGCCTATGGGTAACTAGTCTCACATTTTATGGTATTCTTCTGGTCCCCGGTTCTCTTCTGTGTTATGTAAATATAGTACATACTATGAATTATGTTTTAATATTTAACCTTGTGTTTCAATATTTTAAAGTACTGCCAGTGCTCAGCTCCATTGATAGTAGGCAAAATTTCAAAAAGGAATTATCTAGTAAAGGAGTACAAAAGTTATTATGCCCTTACTTATAAGTGAAAGTTTAAAGTAGCTTTTGAAGTCATCCATACTGGGATACACTAAGAAGCTCAAACCTTTTATCCAATATAAGAACTAGCAAGCTAAGAGATAGGAGGAGAATTAAGCAACATATCATTATCCTCTGCAAGAAAAATCTTATCTTGTAATGTCAATTTTATATTAAATTTTCTGACAGAACTCCCCATTTCCAATATTTTAATTTATCCAACTGCTTTTTAAAACAAAAACCAAGTATCTTATGGCACTTCTCTCTAACAGCAAAAATAATGGCAAACATTTACAAATTATATCTAAGTACAAATGGAGTGAGTTGAAATTAAATCTAGGCCAGCTGATAATAAAGTCTGTGTCTTAGAGGTTTGAAATAGAATAGTTCTAAGAGGTTTGAGATATGGTGACCTTACGAATTCTTCCTAACATATTTTATAACATCAAGGCATGGGAAGAAGAATGAAGAGTCTGGATGAAGCATTTGAAGTCCATAAAACATTCCTGAAAATTCCATGTCATCCTGTGTTATAAATAGCCTAGTCCTGGTGTGCTGCTCCTCTTACAAGTGTCTGTCTGACGACAAAAAGAAGAGTCAAAAATATTCTGTAACAGCTCCAAATGCAAGTTAGCTTTCTGGGGGAACTGACGATGGTAAATATTTAGCACCCCAGTAAGTGGAAAGTGGAAAATCCACCCAACAGCACCTGTAAGTTTCCATAGGGCAGTGCACAAACTGGCTTTAATGAGTCAGGCGCCAGGATAGAGCTACTGGGTCTTAGGGGGAAAACTCTCCTTCATTTAGCTTTAGCCCTACCCTGAGGACCACTGTTGGCTAGATTCAAACCTTCCAAAGATCTGGTGGTAGTGACACTTCCTCATAGAGTAGTCTGGGCAAGTGTGCTAGCCACAGATCCAGAAATGTCTCTAAGAGTCTATATGAGCCACCGAACTTCCCTGGAATTCATGCTATAGGATTTCACTGTGCTCAAATTAGTGGTAAATGTAGTAATTCTGATATAATAGCTAGCACTTATAAGTACCAATATCACTCTCTCTCTCTCTCTCTCTCTNTATATATATATATATGAGGATAGGAGATGTTACCTGTGTCTAGAAGCTGCCCTTACTCTAGGTCTATATGCCTTGAAAATCCATGCCCTTTGAGATTTACATTGGGGAAATTGTATATAAGTTAAGTTTTTATTAGTAAAAATTGAAGGAACTAAATTTCCATAGAAAACACTAAGTAATGAAATGAATGGTTTCTATTGGCAAGGTTTGAAGCTAGGGAGGGGCTCCAAGAAACCCTTGGCATATAGTAGGGAACATTCCTTCTCTGATAGACCACTGTACAGCACCTAAGCTCTAGGTAAGGGAAGAGAAAAAGTGTCAAAGATGTGTGTGTGTGTGTGTGTGTGTGTGCGTGTGTGTGTGTGTGTGCCTGTGTTTCAATGGTACAATGTACATATACTTAGTATGCATGAGACCCTGCTTGTTCTACAATACCAAAATTAAGAAAGGAAGAATGTATGCCTGGAGGGAGGGAGGGGGAGAAAGAGGGGAAGTGGAGGGAGGAAGAGGAGAGGAGGAGGGAAGAAGAGGGAGGGAAGGAGAGGAGAGGAAGGAAGGGGGAGGGGAAAGCAGGAAGTGGTTCTAAAGGATCAGTAGGAGAATGAATCAGGGTTCTCTTCTAAGTGGGCTAGGCAGAGGCAAGTAAGTAGAGAATAGTGTACTAATACCACATGTGACTTTTTAGAATTCAAGTTACCTTGTGTTATACTTTTAAATGTCCTGCTGTGCTGTATATCTTTAATGGTGTCATAATATACCACCAATTGATTTATGATTTATTTATGTATTAAAACATCTTGGAAAACCTAGCTGTTGTACAAACAGTGTTGGTCAGGAGGAATTGGTTATAAGCGGACTTTTGTCTTGCTCTTTGATCCCAAACATAGTATCTGTAACTTCTTTATGTTTCAGCCTTTTTGTGTGGAAAATGGAAATAGTAACCCTCATAACAGAAGAGTTTCTGCTAAGGGATAACACTCCTTGGGGTAATATAGGGAAATGCAAAGTCACATGTTGTGAATGCTATTGTATTGCTGATGTTGCATGTGTTATCAGCATAGATGAAGTGGTCTGAAATTTTTCAGTTTTATGATTTAGACATATTTACCTATTCTAAACTCAGATATGTCTGCCCTACCTTAAAAATAACCAGTTATCATAAATCTAAACTCTGCCTTTGAGTTAATTCCCCTCACAAATCCTTCCCAGGATGACTTGGAGACTGTAAGTTCCTGGCTATTTGCATTACACCCTACACATTCAGACTTTCTACTGAGCTTTAAGGTATTTCAGTTCTGGGTAGTCACACAGTGAGTCATCTCTTGAAGCTCTTTGTGTAAGACGCATTCTCAGATCTTATAGAAAGAAGTCAGACTATTCACACTTTACCTGTTCTGGTCATTTATGTTCTATCTTTTAGAGGAAAACACTCCAAAGAGTGAAGGAGTTAATGCTTATTTCCTCTTGAAATATCTTTTGAGAGATTCCATTTAAACACCACTTTTAGACTCACTGGTTGCTTGGCCCTGCATAGATTCCCTAAGGGAATTATTCTGAGTCACCCAGAATAAGGGAGAAAGGATAATAGAACAGATTGCCTCACTTTGAAGACATGGCTGTTGTCATCGTAAATCCTATTAACATACAACACAGCTAAGAGTACACTGCACATTCTATTGGTTCATTCTGAGAGGTGACCTGGCTATGTACACATTTCTCTTAGTTATTTTAAAACTAAACTGTATAGATTGTAGTATTTATACACAAAATGTCTAATGTATATACCCACCTAATTTTTGATAAAGACACTAAGGATATATATTGGAGAAAAAACCCAGAATCTTATTACAAAGGGTGCTGGAAATTCAGCATAGCCACATATAGAAAAATAAAGCTAAGACCCCCACTTCTCTCCTTTCTGAAAGTCAGAATTCTTTCTGCATGACCAAAACCTGAAATTGTTAGATGACAGAACATGGAAAATACTTGAAGATATAGGCAAGATCAATACTTTTCTGGAATCAACTCTGATAGCTTAGGAAATAAAACTAGAAGTTGACAAATGGATTTGGATGACATTTAAAACAAACAAACAAACAAACAAACAATCTGTTGGTGGCCCTTTTGTCTGTTGACAGTGTCTTTTGCCTTACAGAAGCTTTGCAACTTTATGAGGTCCCATTTGTCAATTCTTGATCTTACAGCACAAGCCTTTGCTGTTCTATTCAGTAATTTTTCCCCAGTGCCCATATCTTCGAGGCTTTTCCCCAATTACTCCTCTATAAGTTTCAGTGTCTCTGGTTTTATGTGGAGATCCTTAAACCACTTAGACGTGACCTTAGTACAAGGAGATAAGAATGGAATAATTCCCAGTCTTCTACATGATAACTGCCAGTTGTGCCAGCACCAGTTGTTGAAAATGCTGTCTTTTTTCCATTGGATAGTTTTAGCTCTCTTGTCAAAGATCAGGTGACCATAGGTGTGTAGATTCATTTCTGGGTCTTCGATCCTATTCCATTGATCTACCTGTCTGTTGCTGTACCAGTACCATGCAGTTTTTACTACGATTGCTCTGTAATAGAGCTTGAGGTCAGGCATGGTGATTCCACCAGAGGTTCTTTTATCATTGAGAAGAGTTTTTGCTAGCCTAGGTTTTTTGTTATTCCAGATGAACTTGCAAATTGTCTTTTCTAGATCACTGAAGAATTGAGTTGGAATTTTGATGAGGATTGCATTGAATCTGTAGATTGCTTTAGGCACAATAGCCATTTTTACTATATTGATTCTGCCAATCTATGAGCATGGGAGATCCTTCCATCTTCTGAGATCTTCCTCAATTTCTTTCTTCAGAGCCTTGAAATTCTTATCATACAAATCTTTCATTTCCTTCTTTAGAGTCACACCAAGATATTTTATATTGTTAGTGACTATTGTGTTGTTTCCCTGATCTCTTTCTCAGCCCATTTATCCTTTGTATAGAGAAAGGCCATCGATTTGTTTGAGTTAATTCTATATCCAGCTACTGCACTGAAGATGTTTATCAGGTTTAGGAGTTCTCTGGTGGAGTTTTTGGGGTCACTTATATATACTATCATAACATCTGCAAATAGCAATAATTTGACTTTTTTCTTTCCAATTTGTATCCCCTTTACCTCCTTTTGTTGTCAAATTGCTCTGGCTAGGACTTCAAGTACTATATTGAATAAGTAGGGAGAAAGTGGGCAGCCTTGTCTAGTCCCTGATTTTAGTGGGATTGCTTCCAGCTTCTTTCCATTTAGTTTGATGTTGGCCACTGGTTTGCTGTAGATTGCTTTTATTATGTTTAGGTATGGGCCTTGAATTCCTGATCTTTCCAAGACCTTTATCATGAATGGGTATTGGATTTTGTCAAATGCTTTCTCAGCATCTAAGGAGATGATCATGTGGTTTTTATCTTTGAGTTTGTTTATATAGTGTATTACGTTGATGGATTTCCATATATTAAACCATCTCTGCATTCCTGGGATGAAGCCTACTTGGTAAATCAGATAGGGGACTGATATCCAATATATATATAAAGAACTCAAGAAGGTAGACACCAGAAAATCAAATATCCCCATTAAAAAANCCTTATTCATAATAGCCAGAAGCTGGAAAGAACCCAGATGTCCCTCAACAGAGGAATGGATACAAAAAATTTGGTACATTTACACAATGGAGTACTACTCAGCTATTAAAAACAATGAATATATGAAATTCCTAGGCAAATGGATGGATCTGGAGGGTATCATCCTGAGTGAGGTAACCCAATCACAGAAGGACTCACATGATATGAACTCACTGATAAATGGATATTAGCCCAGAAACCTAGACTACCCAAGATACAATTTACTAGACACATGAAAGTCAAGAAGAATGAAGATCAAAATGTGGACACTTCGCCCCTTCCTAGAATTAAGAAGAAAGCACACATTGAAGGAGTTACAAAGATCAAGTGTGGAGCTGAATCAAAAGGATGGACCAACCAGTGACTGCTGCAGCTGGGGATCCATCCCACAATCAGCCACCAAACATAGACACTATTGCATACGTCAGCAAGATAGTGCTGAAAGCTCCCTGATATAGCTGTCTCATGGGAGGCTATACCAGTGCATGGCAAACACAGAAGTGGATGCTCACAGTCAGCTATTAGATGGAACACACGGTTCCCAGGGGAGGAGCTAGAGAAAGTACCCAAGGAGCTGAAGGGGTCTTCAACCCTCTAGGTGGAAGAACAACATGAACTAACTAGTACTCCCAGAGCTCGTGTCTCTAGCTGCATATGTGGAAGAAGATGGCCTAGTTGGCCATCATTGGGAGGAGAGGCCCCTTGGTCATGCAAACTTTATATGCCCCAGTACAGGGGAAAGCCAGTGCCAACATGTGGGAGTGGGTGGGTAGGGGAGCAGGGCGGGGGATGTGGGAGGGTTTAGGGGACTTTCGGGATAACATGTGGAATGTAAATGAAGCAAATATCTAATAAAAATTGGAAAAAACATACAAAGAAACAAAATAAAGCACCACTGCCCAGTAGAGGAGATAATTAATGGAGGGAAACGACAGCTTCCTGAATGGGAGGAAATCCTTGTTAACTTCATGTCTGACAGAGGACTAATATTTAGAACATATAAAGAACTAGAAAACTAATTACAAAAAGATCCAGGCAACTCAATTAGTAAACAAGCTAATGAAATGACCAGTTGTCAAAAGATCATGTGTTCATAGGCAAGAAACAGGAAGAAAATGATCAACATTCTTAGCCATTAGGAAATGCAAATTAAATCTTATGTGTAATTATTTAAAATCAATCTACCCTATCGCCAGCTACTCGCCAACAATGATGGTCTCCCCGCCCCCATGGGTATACCCAGCTTCCCTTGTTTCCTTGCCTCTGAACCCTTACACTCCTAGTCATCCATCCTGTATGGTCAGTAGGCCAAGACTTGCTCTAAACCTCAAGCACCATATAAAGAAAACTCTAGAGGCTTGTAATTTATCAGTCAGATTTATAACAATAAATTATCAATCCCCAAAATGCCTATACAAAGAACTCAAAACTCAATTGATATTGATACAAGCTGCCCACCTAGATTAGACAAATTGCCCTATATTATTCTACTGCTCTTCTATGATATCCATAGCTACCTGTGGCTATTTCAAGCCACGTAGATGCTGTTCATCCTTTTTCTCCACCTTTCTCTGTCTTTCTCCCATCTATAACCTGTCCTCTCTTCCTCTAAAACTCTTAGCCCTGCCTTCCTTTTACATTGCCCAATCATAGGCTCTAGCCTTATAGATGCACTTGACCTCAGCTGCATACCAACAGCAATCTACAAAACCTACATTGACATATTATTTCTTCTCATTCAGAATGGTTATCATAAAGAAAACATATAGCAGCAAATACTGGATCTATAGACAGGGGACCCTAAACATGCCTGGTAAGAATGTGAATTGGTGCAGCTTCTATGGAAATCAGTTTGGACAGTCCCCTAAAAGCTAAAAAGCATGCCTATCATATGACTCACTTCTGTGAGCATACCTTCCACAATTAACCCATGCAGCGTTATTTACAATAGCAATTGTAGAACCAGCCTAGATGAATGGATACAGGGAAGGTTGTACATCTACACAGCGAAGTTTTGTATAGCTATAAAGAAGAAGAAAATTAAAAAATCTGTAGACAAATGGACAGAAGCAGAGATTGTCATATTAAGAGACACAGAAGAATTAGAAAGGCAAACACATTGTAAATTTGTGGATCTCATATAAATTCATAAAATTACACACATGGGAACGTGAATGCACACACATCATAGAAGAAGAAGGGACCTCTGAGGGGAATGAATGGAATAGCAAGAGAAGAGATGGGGAAGGGGTGATATCAGACGGGGAATGTGGTCAAAGAACATGAATGAAAATGTCTTGAATGAAAGTCTTGAATGAAAATGTCTACAAAAATCCCAAGAATATATGCAATGAATATATACCCATATGTTGATTTTAAATTATGAAATACTTATTTCCAATATATAATGTCTATGTATACACTTTGAATAAACAAAAGCAGTTATAACTGAACAAAATTGTTTTGCATTTAAAAATGAGCTTGCTTTATGATTTCTATAATTTCCAGACCAAGTTGAAATGACAGTGCTTCTTTTTTTTTTTTTTTTTGAGACAGGGTTTCTCTGTATAGCCCTGGCTGTCCTGGAACTCACTCTGTAGACCCAGCTGCCCTCGAACTCAGAAATCCGCCTGCCTCTGCCTCCCGAGTGCTGGGATTAAAGGCGTGCGCCACCACGCCTGGCTATGACAGTGCTTCTTATAGGGTGTACCTATTATTCCAAGAGCTTCATTGCTGTTTTGGCATCATAAATATGTAATTGTATTCATGAATACGTGAGATGAGTAGCATTGGTCAAAGGGGATGGAAAAAGAAATTTCAAACTAGTCTTCACAAGCTCAGAGTCATCTTCATAAGTTACACTTTTATAAAATGGGAAAAGTGATATTGCATTTTCAAAATTCATCTTCAGGTTTTCATTAGTAGCCAATTCTAGGAATGAACCTTATTGTGATAGTGTACTTCGTTAAATTTTATCCCCCATATGTAAATGAATTTGGCTATCTGTAATGTTTACATACAAAACTTCCTTGTTGAGAAATGTAAAATATAAGGCAACTGATCACATTTTAAGTATATTTGGTAATAATGTTTGACTGCTATAACACACCATGATTAACACACTATGTGGCAATTGGTTTTCTGCCACTGATCGTCACATTACACTATTTTTTTACATGAAAATATTGATATTAAAATAGAAAGTAGGAAACAAGGCATGTTTATATTTATAGATGTTTACATTTAATTTTTAAAAATGTAAGAAAACTTAAAACCTAGTAGGTTTTAAAATGTTTTATAATTTCTGTGTGTGTGTGTGTGTGTGTGTGTGTGTGTGTACACATATGTATGTGTGTGTAGGCTAGGGAGCATGTTGGGTCACCTAAAGATGGAGTTACATGTCATAACCACCCAATATGGTTTCTGGGAACTGAAATTGGGGACAATTCAAGAATTTTATGCATCCCCACAGCTGTACTTTCAGAACAAAGTCCTGTGCAAGAGTAAAGCTCCTAATTGTATTTTCTGACAGTGTAGTCTATCATAGTTGTCTGCATTTCACTGAAGAGGAAACCTCTTTACCACCACCATCCCCTCCAGTCATTCTGAAGTGCTCCATGGATGCTACTTGTATATTAATAAAGATGCAATGAACACGATTCATGAGTTTTGCTTGTTTCCCACATTGATTCTCACTGGTTTTTGTCTATGTCAAACAACAGTTTTTCTACATGTTCATGTCATAATTCCAAACAAACATCTTTGATGCCTTTGTTCACGATTGCCTCAGCAAACTGTATGTTTCTTTTGTAGTTGTAGCAATATTAAAAAATTATGAAGAAAATACTAATGTTTGTGTTTGAAATAGTGTACATTTGCTTTAATTGGCATTTTAAAATTAGTATTTGTTTTCCTAGAAATATTTTTGGCTTTGCATTTATATCTAAGTTTTATGCATATATGTTGCTAATTTTTTTATGAATCTACTGCCTCATTACCCAGTGCACAACTGCAGATAGCATGCTGTGAAATAATGCTTCTCCATCAATTAACAGACTCAGTATATGTTTAATCATACTGCCTAGGAAAATCAGACTTAACTATTTTGGTCTAGATTTCTTTAGACTTTCTTTTCCCCCAAGGTTCTCATTTAGCTGATTTCTACTAATGAGATGTAAAGAAATTTAGTGAAAATTGTTTTGTTGTAAGTTAGAATTAAAATTCTCTTTCCATCTTAAACATGAGTACAAGATATATAATGAAAGATAGACTAATAATTTAAATATGTAAGTAAACTAAGATATAAACCATAAAAGTCCAAAAAAACAAATGATCACATTTTTCTCAGGGCATGTAGTCTTAATCCTTTACTTTAATAAAAGCCACAAGTTTGGGGACCTGCTGTTTTATGATTCAAAGGAAGCTGTAACTCCCCATGAGCTCAATGCTACTCCTTGAAGGATTGTTACTGGGAGAGTCCAGTGATCACAGGCTGAAACTATACAGTTATAGTCCATTGTTACTAAAGGTTCCAAACAAGCATATTCAATTTCTGTACACATCACAGCTTGCTTATGGGTTCCTAGGCACCATGGTTCAACAACTCTGCTTACACTACAAGGATGGTTTCCCTGCTCCTGTTACTTGAGAGAGAAAGGAGCCTCCTCTTAATTCTCCTAGTTCCTTTGGACTAGGCAGACATCAGTCCAGGCTTTGAAGAAAGCAAACATAGGGCTAACTTTAAGGAAATGCAGATAACTAAGGTCTGTTCTTGTCCTCCTTCCCCCTATGTTGTCTGCTATGGTTGCATCTAAGTGTCCTCCAAGGATGAATACATTGCTTGTTTAAAATTAGTGGTGCTATTTTAGGGAGCTAGAGGATACAAGACCCAGAGGCTGTACTTATGAAGGTCATATCTAATAAGACTTCTCTCCTCTTCTTCTCTACTTCCCATCTGTGATAGGACAGGTGACTCTTCCACATGTTCCTACTGCTAGGATGTTCTGCCACCCCGTCTTGTAGCTGTTTTCCCAAGATTAAAACCATTCATCTTGGTGTACAACTTCTGAGGACAAGAAGGAATCAAAGCAAATTTCATCTTTATATTATATATGTATGTTTGTCCTATTCAGAAAAGAATAATCAGAAGAGATGGGATCTACAAAAGTTTCTGCTATTTATAAGAGGCATTTTTTATCATGATTGTTAAGATAGCTAATGTCTATTTCATTCATGGACAAGCGCAAGTCAGTGAAGAAAAGACAGAGAAATAGATATTAGGAAAGCCAAAGAAAAAGAGCAGAGAAAGGCTGGTCACTCAGGGAAGTAGAGCTGCCTGAAAAAGGCTGGGACCAACTGAGCCTCTTGGAAAGGACAGTGTTCATCTTATTGAGCTGCCTGTAAGTTGTGCAGTGGACTCCAGGTTCCAGGTTTTATGATTTGGCATTGGTGATACAGTGGGTCTTGAGTCACCTCTCTAAGTAACCCAACTATATTCCTGTAAGTAACCCCAGTAAAACTCATTGGTTCCCCTCATTGGACTTTGGTGCTATCTGTATTTTGGTCTGTCCTCATTTCCCTATCATGGGGTGAGCACACATTTATGCATTCCCACGAACAATGTGTCTTCCTGTGAAACATGCCATCCCAGGAGTAGTGTCACACATCCCTCCCCATGGACCAAGAATCACTAGAACCTAAGGCTATTTACTGAACTTCCTGAATCCACAAGTCAAAATAAACCCTTCCTCCCTTTAAATAGTTTGTGTCAGGCATTCTAATACAGAAATGAGAAAGATGACTGATGCATGACCCCATTGGTCCCATTTTGTAGGCACAACTTCCATGGCCATTGTTTTACTATTAGGTGTTTCTCCCCTGTTTAATTAAATATTAATCTTAATGCTGATGTAGCTCAATCCAGTATCTCTAGAAGATGATGGCATAGAATGTTTCCTAATAGAATCATACCGAAGACACCGAAAGAAATGGCTTCAAGTCATATATTTCCTGTCAGTTACAGATTGAGTTCTTATAGGACTCTACCACACTCTCTAAATCTGATCATGAATAACAAGATCTGAGAAAGTTTCATAGATTTGTTCTTTTTTTTTTTTAAATTGTGCCCTTGCCAGAAAATCTATATAACTTTTGAAAATGATATGGCAGAAAAATAGTTTTAAAGAAAACTCATTATAATTATATTTGAAATTGAATAGCAAAATATAAAAGAGTATAGAGGTGTGGGGGGGAATAATTAGGAATGTTGTCTTAAGAATAAAAGATTAAAAATAAAAGTTTCTACAAATGGCATAGATTACTTCTGTTTCCATTAGATGAGAAATTGTTTAATAAAAGTAAATTAGGCACACCCAAGTCACACAATTTTGACAAAATAAGAAAGAAAACAAGCAGTACACCATTTAAATCTTACATGAGAAGATTAGGAAATTTTATTTCATCCCTATTTTACTCTGAAAAAAATTTTAGCTCTATGGCCAACAATTGCAAAGGAGTATACACCATCCATCCAGTCAGCTCTCATGGAAAAGGATGTCAGCTTATAATACATGAGCACTGTAGCACACACAAATTTGTGGCCATAACTTCAATAATGCATTGTTCTAATGTGTCAGAAAGACTTACGGTGGAATAAACGGGTCTCCTGAGTTTTCCTAGCATGGTTAACAGCATCTGCATGCTTCAGATTTCATACAATTCAGGAAAATGAGAGTTCAAAGAATGTTTACAGGGATATAAGATGTGAAAATTTCCAGAAGCAATAAATATAAGAACAATTTAATTCTGACAGTGTTTTACCCTTACCTAATTTATATTTTACCAATAAAATTTTCTAAAAGATTAGAATTGTCTTCTACATCTAGAAGTAGATAAGGAGATTCAACTGGTCTGAGTTGGATCAATAATAAATAAAACAAAACTAATGTTTTGTTTTAAGATATCTGATAAAGGGGACTTTTTACAGTAGGTATCACTGGAAATTTATGCAGGAAAGCACCATCCTCCATGGGGTGGTTAAGATGGAGTACCTGGACGTCACTGGAAACTTGGAGAACCTAGCAATACTCTGAATTAATGTCACAGATCTTTTTCTCCCTCGGTGACCAGCCTTTCTCTGGTCACTTACCTTGTCCTTCTCAACATCTATATATTTCTCTGACTTTTCTTCACTGGCTTGGGCTTGTTTATGAATGAAATAGGGTGTATCTATTTTAACAATCATGATAAAATGCCACATAAATAGCAGAGACTTTTGTAGGTCCCATCTTCTTTGATTTCTTTTTCTATATGAGACAAACATACATATGAAACATGAGGATGAAATTTGCTTTGTTTCCTTTTTGTTCCCAAAATTAATGCCCACATCCCTAAATACCAATGGTTCCCAGCTTCTGGGCTGTGACCTGTTTTGGGGTCAAACAGTCCTTTCATGGGGGTTATATGTCAAATATACTGCATATGGGGTATATTTACATTATGATTTGTAACAGCAGCAAAATTATAGTAATGAGGTAGCAACAAAAATAAGTTTATGTTTGGGGGTTACCACAAAATGGGGAACTGTATTATAGGGTCACAGTGTTATGAAGGTTGAGAACCGCTGCTCTATGCCTTCTTGTGGGTCCTCCAAATGAAGGTCCTGATTGCACTTAGGCTTTCCCGAGTTTCTCTGGACACCTACCAGATTTATACTGTTGTTTTCGGAGGCTTATATCTTTAATTTCTCCCTGTTCAGTGGTTTCTTCCTTTGTTTATGAATGTCATTCTAATACAAGAGAAAACTTTCTCCTTGTCTCCCCAACGTTGCCTTGAGCCATTTCTCTTTAAATTCCAGTTTATGGGCAAGGAAGATGATATACTAGTTAATGCACAGGCTTTGCAAGCACAGGGACTAGAATTTTAATCCTCAAATGCATGCAAGTCTTGGTGGATGAGAACTCTAGTCTCTGAAGGCAGAGATAGGATCACTAGAGTCAGTTAGCTAGAATGATCAGCCTTATGTGCAAGCTTTGGTCTAATGAGAGACCCTGTCTCAATAAATAAGGATGGCACCTGATATCAACCTCCATCCTCCACCCACCCTCCAGTGTACATATGTACACATACTGGTATACACACACACACACACACACACACACACACACACACACACACACTGGTACACACAAACATGCAAATTGGAAAAGATAAATATCAGCTTCTGAAAGTGATAGTCCGTAATCCCCTGACTTTCTCAAGTTTGGCAGCATCAACTCAGACAAGTTGAATCTACTTATCTACTAGATGTAGGGAGTTACCCCAAGTTCAGGGGCCTGTCCCTAGTAATTTTCTTTCTGAAGCCGTCCTTTAGTTGCAGTCTGTCTGTCTGGTACTATTCTGCCCTCTCTGGAGACCTCCTGATAGTAAATTTGTCCTTCTTTCTTGAGAAATCAGATGAATTTAATTTTACTTTTTAAAAATATTTTCTTTTGGATATTTATTTATTTTATTTTATATGTATATAAAGTATTTTGCTGGAATGTATGCATGTGCAACACACGAATACCTGATGCCTGAATAGGGCAAAGGAGGACATTTCATTCTTGAACTGGATTTACAGATGGCTACACGGTGGGTTTTCTGGAAGAGCAGCCAGTGCTCTAATCCATGGAATCATCCCTCCAGCCCTGCTCAAGCCAAGTTTTAAGGGCTGGTGCTCTTTATGCCTGGGTCCTTTAACTTTAGACTTTAAATGGACTCATCTCCAAAAAGACAGTTTCCTTTTCATGTTTCTTATGTTAGTCAAAGGCACTATCGTTAGTTTCAATTTGTTAGGTCAGATATCATTAAAACACTTTTTTTTCCCCAATGTTAGTTTCACACGATGTATATAATGATTTGTAGACATCTTCACCCCTAAATACCCACTGGTACTTAGATCTGTTGTGTTGTCTGTCTCTCTGTTCACTGGCTTTTCTGAAGTTTGCAGCATCTGGCTGTTTCACTTGCTTATGTAATAATTATGTTCTTTCATCTATTTATCTAAAAAGATGCATAGGTTTCCACTTCCGCTTTCCTGTGAATCTATGATTATCAAATTTACCATAGTGTCTGCTTCTGGTCAGAGGCCCTCTAATTCTGCTTAGCTGACACTAACGTCTGTTGTCTGTAGTTCAGAGCCAGGCCTGGTTGGTGAAATTTGGCTACTATTTGCTTCTCCTTTTTTTTTTTTTTTTTTTTTTTTTTTTTTTTTTTTTTTTTTTTTTTTTTTTTTTTTTTTTTTTTTTTTTTTTTTTTTTTTTTTTTTTTTTTTTTTTTTTTTTTTTTTTTTTTTTTTTTTTTTTTTTTTTTTTTTTTTTTTTTTTTTTTTTTTTTTTTTTTGGCTATGAAACAATGATTTATTGACTTTACTAAGGAGGAGAGTTTGATCACAAAAACTCAAAATTTCAAAGCATTCAATACTTTATATTTTTATTTTTTTATTAGATACTTGCTTCTATCTGAACCTTTCCCTTAGGTGTCTTTAGTTTTGAGGAGCATCCTGTTGGGGGAATACATGGGAAATTACTACCCTTATTCAACCCAGAGAGAGGAAGCCCAACTCTTTACTTCCAAGTGGGATAAGGTCTTTGTGCCCCAAACAGCCATGTGGAAGCAGACTGATTCTAGACGCTTCTTGCAATCACATGTTTCTATTTTTCTTGTTTTCTCTGTGTGCGTCAGTTGTGCACATGTTTCTTTAGTCAGTGACTTGAATAAGGATAGCTCATATCTCTGCTTTTAAGGAACACCAGGCGAGCTAACTTCTATGGCTTGCCACACCAAACAGTAATTCAACTGTCTCATCCCCATCTTTTCTTCCTCATTGTTAACTAGCTCTTCCCCCTCCCCCTCGGTGTACAGACTTTAATTTCACTTATTTTATAAGAGTATGTTCAAATATGCTAAAGATAAGAACCTATTAACATGGCCAAATATGTGTATTAAGATTTAAAAATGTTTTCTATGGAACACTTCATAAAAACTTATCAAGGGAAAGTGTGAAGACATGATCAGAAGCATGCAATCATTTTCCTCAATGGTCTTTTATTTATTTGTACTTACTTTTTTTTTTCAGTTACTTGTCTTGATGTTTTGGCCGAGACCCTAGCCTTCAATGGCTGAGCAATCGCTACACTTCCAAGCACTGTTTTTCTTAAAGTGTCATTATAATTGAGCATATGCAACATTTACTTGTTTATGGGAATATACATATAATCTACACACACACACACACACACACACACACACACACACACACAGTCACTATGATATGAGAGAGAGGCTGCCTAGCATGCAGTTTGGATTCTGGAATCACAAATGAAAGCTATTCAGCATCTCTCTCACACTGTAGTGACCATAAAGACTACCAGTGAACACAAGTCACATTAGCACAAACATTTATGGATATGTTTGCTTTGAACCTATTAAAAATATCAAGTGGGTATCCACTATTTCTAATGAGAAAAATTCAGAGTTAATCATTTTTAAGGAAAACAAGGAAAAGTAGGTCAGTAGCTTTTCCTGTAGAATTCAGAACTGACCAAGGAGCACCGTGCATCCCATGGGAAAGAAATGTCCAATCATCTTTCAACAGCTGGATTACCACATTTATTTTGCAACTGTTGCTGTCTCTTGAGAATTTTATCGTGATATGTTGCAAATGACAAAAGCATTAAACTTGCTTTCAGAATTTCCTTGTTTCTGGAAGGTTACACAAGATGCAATAGTTTTGTAAAGCTGAGGTTTGAACTGTAACTTTCTGCCTTTTAAATCATTAGGCCATAAAACATGTCACATGTTCTTCATGTTTTACATTTATAAAATTCTTTTTGTAGTTCCTGCATTCGTGCTTAGTGTTGGCAGCCATCCACACCCATATTCACAGCTTCTCAAATGGCTAAAAACTTTCTGCTTGACATTTACCCTGGCAAAGCTAAGAAGAGGTATTCAGTGTGACTTAGATGACGTTAAGGCAGTGACACCAGAGGGTTAGCGCAGCTCACTTCAAAGAAAGTGCTTCTTCTCCTTCTCTTCCCCCTTAAGTGCATCTGTGGGCAAGCAGGTAATATTTATAGGATGCTTCAGTACACATCTGTCACCAGAGAATATTCTCTGGTGTCTCAGGCTTAGTTCTGTAATATACCTAACAGCTTAGTTGTGATAAAACTAATTTACATTAGAATTTGAAACAGTTTGCCTGCAGTTATGAGTTAAAGTAACCCCACAGATGGAACAGGTTGACTCTGACAGCTACCTATCCTTTCCCACTGACTAGGCACTTCTCCTTATGAACTGATGATAAGATAGGCTGGTGGAGAGAGTGTGCACTTTTCTCTATGTGGAGACCAGAAGGTATCAAGGCACCATTGTCTCTTTTGATGTGTGGTCTTAAGAATGAAATTTAAAGTGGATCTTCAGTGCTTCACTTAAAATCTCAATAGTCTCCATTTTAAAGATATGCAAATCTAGGTGGCAGCTGCTACTGTTGCTGCTATTGTTTGTTGTTGTCCTCCTCCTCTTCCCCATCTGCTCCCCCTGCCCCCTCCCCTCCTCCTCCTCCTCCTTCTTCTCCCTTTCATCTCCTTTTCTGCTTCTGCTTCTATACAGGACCACAGAATAGACAGTATTTTTTTTTCTTGTGTTAAAAATATATAACTTGTTCTGTGGCCTCATTTAGAACATTGTTGAATTTCTATGGATTCAGTTTCATTTGATGGGCTGGAATGGCCCCACCATTTTTTCCCCCTCTAACTTTGATGTTTGCTCTACAGTTGCTTATTCGATGTTCTGGGACCTGCTATCTTTCTACTAGGCTAATCCCTCTTAAGCTGTCAGAATCTCTGGACATTGGAGACAGGATGTCTTCAATTTGAAGGCTCCATGGTGTGATTCTTCCATGACATAGAACAGCTCTTACATGGATCTGCATAAACTTGCTCTTCATAGGCAGTATCCCATTCAGAAACTATGAAATGATTCTTCTTTGCTAATTACCAAATGGAGATAATTTACAGTCATCTTATTGTACTACAAATCATGTCACTTGTCCCTTTTTTTAAATGGATGTGAGAAACTTGGCCCATTGTGCCTTCGATGTCTACATAAGTATTGGATTGTCACCATAGGCTACAGTCATTTTTCTTCCTCACTGCCAGCCCTTCTGGAACATTTTGTCTTTCTTGCCTTAAATTCATTGCAGACACCACTAATTAGAGTGAATTTTACCACAATGGTCCACAGACACACTGTCATTAAGTAGCTGTGACATTTAACTTGATCTACAGGATGGCCTTTATTCAGGAAGTCCAGTCCATGCCTTGTGCTGTCTCCTTTCACCTGACTTCAATTAGACTGAGCTAGAGATTGTCTGCCTACATCTTGTTTGTTGGATTTATAGTTCCCAGCAGGCACGGAGCAAGAAGCAAAACCAGAGGATGTTTACTGCTAAGACCCAACTGTACCCTTGCTGATATTTACTTGATATTAACAGACATGGGCATTCTCTCTGCCTTCCTGTCCTAACCCTTTGCTTCAGCAGTTCTACTTGATGCAGATATGGGAGATGTTAAATGCCCAAAGATTGCTATGGAATCCTGCAAAATGGAATATGGGGATGCATGCAGATTTTGTCATTTACATTGAGTCTGATATTTAGTCTTGTAAATTCAAGCAAGTGGGCTTGAGGAAAAACTTGCTTGAATGAGTTTTGCACTATTTGTTGGTTTCCTGGAAGCAGTGATTTTAGTAGCCTTTGCCCTAGTGGTATCAATAAACCCAGTGATTATCAGGACATCATATGTGTTATTTATGCTATCTTTGGTAAGGCATATAAACCAGATCAGACACAGGCAAGGAAGGAAAGCAGTGCTTGCCATGAAAAACCTAGTAAATTTATACATAAGTACTATTTACCTATAAGACAAAGTCTGAGGCCTCAGCTCCCCTACAGTGAGAACATTAGTAGGGAGGGAAGTCATCTACCCTGCAATGGGAAGGAAGTAATCTATTTCATATTTGTAAAGGTTTCTGAAACTCCCAATTTTATTATCAAGCTACATAAATGCTGCTCTTATCCTGGGCATAAAACATGGGCACTGACATCCATAAAAAGGAAGAATTCAAGTAAAAGTGAAGGAAAACAGGTTTGATTTTGTAGCAGTGAAAAGTCATGTTTTTGAATGGCTTCTTTCCATCAGTTATGCAGTGTCTCTAGTCAAGTTCTTCTAGGTGTGGTGCCCTGCCTCACCTTTCATCAGCATCCCTGCATCTGCAGGCTGGGGGTGAAAATGATGGTGATATCTGGCATTCACCTTATCCATCCTATGAGCAGCCATCGGGGGGGGGGGGGTAGTATTATATTCTACATTTTCTATAAGGCAACATGCATAGAGAGGCAGAAGAACTCACTTGTGACCACACAGTTAGTGGCAAAGCTGGAATTTCAATTCCACCAGTTTGGACTTTGACAACCGCCACACTCAACAGTGTCTTGCCTGTGGCATGAGAAGCAGGAAGACATGCTACTAGCCCTATCTTCCTGTAATCTCACTGGCTCCAGCATCACCGTCATGGAGGAAATATGATCTTGTTCCCCTGCTTCTATTAATTCTGGGTAAGTGCAGTGGGCTACCACCTGACAGGGGTGGGGGCTGAGCAGCTCCAGCTCTCTGTAGAATGCAAGGAATCCTGAGGCCAGACAAAGCTGGGATTTAGCACTGTGAGTGCTAAGTCAAATCTGTATGCAGGGAAGCAATTAGACAAAGGTTTCCTAGTGTGAAGTGAGGCACAGGATACCCTGAGGTTATGACTAAAGGGGCTATGGAGGAGATTGTAGAAGATTTAAGAGGATTTCTGTCCAATATCAAAATTAGATTCTAGTAGCAGATAACAAGAACAAGATCTTTGTCTAGCCATGCAAAGTGCATTTTAGTGGGATAACTAGCTGACTCACTAATAAATGTTCATTTTTTAAAAAAAGAGACCTGGCATGATTCCTTTGATAAAAAAACATATGAGTTTCACATTTAAACTGATATTGTTTAGGCATGAACTCAACTAGTGTATAAAAAAAGTAGAAGGTTGCATTAAATACTTATTCTCTGTATACTTTGAAACATTCCATTATAAGGAGGTCCACAGGGAATCTGTGTCTCAGAAGAATCTTTATCCAAGTCAACTCTCCTGAGCTATTTCATGGGAGCATCTACGAACATGTGATCTACCACCTAAACTCTGTCACTTCCTAGGACATTTTTCTGGGCTTCCATCCAGATGCTGTTGCTGCTTCTGCCACTCACCATTGGCTGTCGAATTTCCTGGCCTCCCCCGTTTCTCTCATTTTTTTATAATGACTTTTAATTGATCAATTAAAATTTCTTTCTCAATTAACACTGCTTCTGCTGGCTTCTTTTAACAAACATCTCTCTGCTGACTTTGTTGCTCCTGTATTTGTGTGTGTGTATGTTTATGTGTAGGTGCATGTGTGTGTACTTGTGCACACATTCATGTAACTTGTCTATGTACCGGGTGTGTTCAGGAGCTCCTAGAGAACAGACCCCTGGAATTGCACTTTGGTGAGCCACCATGAAGGTCCTGGGAACAAAGCAAGAGAATCCTGTGAGCTTAGAATAGGGGCTATGTAAGTGAATAATATCCCCTATTAACAACTGCCACATCTTTGTAGCCCTTGATGTGAGCTTACTCCCACTGACTTCTCCATAACTGATAAAGTGCTCTCTTTTGGTGTCCTGGCCCTGCTGTGTCCTGGGTACCTTTCTGCTTCCTCCTCTGTTCTCATCGTGGGCTGAACACTCACATAGGCCTCCACATAGGTTGCCTCCCCTCACCACTCTCAAACACACTGTATCCATAGTATAAGACCAATGTTTATTATTAACTGAATTCTAACACTTCTATTGATTAATAACATGTATAAGATTAAAAGTACCACTGGGTGGTGGTGGCAAACATCTTTAATTTCAGCACTGTGGAGGGAGAGGCAGGCAGATCTCTGTGAGTTTGTGGCCAGCCTAGTCTACAGAGCAAGTTCTAGGACAGTCAGGGCTACAAAAAAGAAATCCTGTCTTGACACCTCCCTCCCTCCAAAGAAAGATTAAAAGTTACAATCAAATATTTTACTTACAAGATTTCAAAAAGTTAAGGTTAAATATTTAATGGCATAAAACAAAGATGAAAATCAGGTCAAGAAAACATGCCGTAAGAATATTCTTAAAGTTAAGATCAGTATTTAAATGTGAGAACATTAATTTTATAGTTTATTAAATGAATAGTTTGTAAGCTAACGCCTAACAGCTTTAAGAGACAAATAAAATGAACTAATTAAAAACTCAAACAAAGTTCTATTTAAGTACCCATAAAAGCAGTGTTCTCACTAAATATATAGAAGTCTTCTTATCATGTATGTGTGTGTGTGTGTGTGTGTTTTCTCAACTAGAATTTTGTATGTTAATAAAAATAACTGCAGCAATACTTGCATACTTCTGCAATGTTTGGTATTTTTTAAAGTATTGTGAGTGAGATCTGTGTTATAAACTCATTCTAATTGTGAGATATTGTTATGTGTGTAATCACAGAGGAAGAATAAGAAGGTAAAGCTTTGTCTACCATTAAACATCTTTCACTAAAGACATTGTGCCTAGAAATTAAGTCCTAGGGACTTGCCACGAGTTTTATATTCCATTTTAACAATCTTAACAAGAGTCAAACACCTGCGATCAAAATTTACATGTTTGTTGACAGTGGATCAATACAATTTTTACAGTCATGGATTTTTCTAAAGTATTCTATTTTAAAATTCAATGAAATAGAAAAATTATTGGTCTATTTCTGAAGGTGTGTATATATATATATATATGTGTGTGTGTGTGTGTGTGTGTGTGTGTGTGTGTGTGTGTGTGTGTGTGTATTTGTATGCATGTTAATGTGATTGTGGATGTGTGTAAAATGCATGTGTGTGTGTGCATGCATTAAGACACCTTACCCATCCATACAGTTAATGTGTTTTGAGGTGCATTCAAACTTGGCTCTCATGAAGAAGAGAAATGGGACACTTAGGGACATAAACACAAATCTACAAGAGTGCATTCCTTACATTATTTCACTTCCTGTTTAGGTAGCTACTTAATGAAAGACATCATTGAACATGTTCAGAAATTATTTTTAAACATAGATAATGCCACTAATATCTAATATAGTTATTTTCTTTGAAGTACATGGCATCTTTGGGAGAGATAACAAGGACAAATTATATGGAACAATAACTCTAAAATCAGTTACATTACTGTCTGATGTGGTCACTCTTTATAGTAAATAAAATAAAAAGTATTATAAAATATTCTGGACTACACACACTTATAAGTAGAGTATATTTGCATTAAAATAGTGATTGAGTTATATAGTTCAAATAATTGCCTCTGCAATTATGAAAAGTACATCAACTTCATTTATCGTTTGACCTGTCTTCTGAAATACAAGCTTTGATAAGGTACAATTTCAATTTGAAGTATATTTTTGAAACATTCCCATTTGAATACTTTCTCATTTCAGCAACTGCCTGACAGGATTCTCATAATTATCTTACAAACCAAATTTGGGTGTGGGTGAAGAGGAAGGAGAGTTCACATACATTTGCACATACTTTGATTAGCAGTTCTTAGGCCCATGACAAACTACAGGCTATTGGTATCTGGTTGTCAGGTCCTTTTCTGTTTAGAATTTATTAATAATTTCAATAGTATAAAGATGGGAGCTGTTTGACTGGAGAACAGGATTCACATACATTAAAACAACAACAAAACTCCCAAGAAAATAATGCCCAAATGATAAAATATTAGAGGCTAAGTTCCAGAAGATGAAAAATAACATGGCTTGCTCCAACACCAGGATATAAGAAGACAGCCCCAAACCAGGAAAGACATGACTGGGTAGATGTTTTCATTAAAACAAAGGAGGGTAGTGTTTAGCTGAGCACATACCAGTGGCAACCCAAAGCTTCCTCCTTCCTAGATAACAAGACCTTTAAGTTGCGTTGGAAGTCTACTTTCCATGGTAGAGGGCCTACTTGCCATATTGAACTGTACATTTTTATCTCATTCTTGATACCTGCAAGAGGTCAATTCATGTCTCCTGAGACAAACTACTAGACTGCAGTGGGCCCAGGACGCCCCCCCAAAGGAAGAAAAAAAATCAACAGAATGGTTCTTTATTAACCTTCCAAAGGCAAGCCTTTGGAAATTGGTCTTCAAATATTTGAAGTACACTGATATATTTGAAGTACACGGATTTACTTCCCAGAAAGCAAAAATGTGATTGATATGAGCAATGAGAATGATTTATAATACACTTGGACAATGAAAGAAAGCTTGACCTCTATTTCAGCAGCCAAATCAAGTCATTTGAAACCCTGTTACAGGAACTTAATCCACACTGTTGTAGAGTTGAGGATGCAATGCCTGCTTTATGTAGCACAGGGACTTCATAAGCAATCATATGAGAAAATGTATAAAAACACAAGACTCCAGAGTCAACTGAAAACAGAATGACCCAAGGATGGTGTGTTAAGAGTCCCAGGAAAGCACACCAGTTGCCAGAACCCTACAGGGCTTCCTTTTGCTGAAGACACAAAGACTCAGCTCTGGCTAGAGATGGTCATTATGGTATTTCCAATTAATGCTGAGATTCATTTATTGCCTGGTTCGTCTTGGTTAAAATCAACAAATAGTGAAATGTGAGTGTCAAAGAGCCCCTAATGTTAACTAGTTAATTTGGGTCAAGAGCCTAGTTCCTATAGCCACAGTTTTGAGAGAATGTGTGTCCAGGTGGGACTTCGACTGCAGTGCTCATTAACTTAACTCAAGAATGGGAACTCCGACCAACATGTTCTAGCCCACATTAGGGCTAGCTGACTTTATACACATAATGGTCCATGCATTTGTGCTGCTAATTTTTGAAAACATGTAAACTATTCTGATGTTAATACTCTGTCAAAATCCCTAACCTTATATTTCTGTCTTTGGTAGCTGGTACCCTATGCCCACCTGTTTGCTATCTATTCATTTTATTCTTTTTAATGCTCAAAAATAATTGTCTTCTGTGTTGGCAAACTCTACCAGCTGTTTCAACTCTACTCACCCTTTGGCCTTCTTTGCCAGGTGGACCCTGGGGACCTTGGATTCCTATGGAGCCCTGTGGGGGGAAAGGAACACATGTTAACACTCTCGTTCAAGTGTGTCTGCCACAAAAGAATGTCGTGATGACTGACCCTCATTTCAGGGATTAAACAAAACAAGGTTAAGTCACTTGAGCCCTTCCAAGGTTAGTCTATCAATATGTTAATGATGAGAAATGGCTGTTCATGTCTTGTTTGTCTCTCGACCTGGTTCAAGAAAAGGGTAGTGGGAAGTTCTGAGGCAGTTGAGAGATTAAAACCAAAAAAAAAAAAAAAAAACCAAAAAAAAAAAACAAAACCTCTTATGACTGAAAGCCTGTAATTGCTAAAGTACCACACATGGATAATAACCATAATTGTAGTCAGAAAAGTACCTTTATATATTGAGATTCGATAAACAAAACTAGAGTTTTGTTGACAGTAGCCTTGCATCTTTTTAGAAAGCACATGATTTTGTCATTGGCTGTAGCTATGTCTGTTTATGACATGTACCTTTTAGTATTGAATGATTTTCCTTATTCTCATCAAGTGATGAAGGAAAGTCATTTGTTCCCTAAAAATTCAGATTATAAAATTGTCCAGGAATTCCTAGGTGTCATTAATTTGAAAGCCAAGTCTCTGGGGTAGGTGTTATAGGTATTTGTTATTATAAGAATTCCTTCTCAACCTATCAGGTTGAGACTCAGACTATATCAACCTCAGACTATATTGCTATCTTTTTCTCTTTAGCAGTCATTGCTGGTTATTCCAGGTCATTCCTATTGCTTCTTCCTTCCCCTTTGAACCTTCAGATGTGCTGTAGGGAGATTTTACACTCATGTTCAGAGTTTACATCCTGTACCTGATCTCTTCCACTTATGTGCTTCAGACCCTTTACACAGATGATATCTAGAAACTATCCTTAGTTTATGTATATGCAGATTGAACAGCCAACTGACTGTTTGACCCCACCACTTGGATATCTACAGGCAACTCAAATTTGGCCCATCAAGTACTGAGTGTAGAACCCTCCCTTACTCCTTTTCTGCAATCCCCACCATAGTCAACCTACATAGCACCATCTTGTTGCTCAGTCTAGAAATCAAACTCACACCTTACACTCCTCTCTGACTCATTCCTCACATAGGATTACCAAGCCTGATGAGATTTGTTTTATTTGAATCCATTTCACTCTATTCTAACTGCTTTCAGATGATCATTTCCTGCCTGGCTGCCAAGTTTTCTGATGATTTTGTAACCATCAATCCAGTCTCGAGAAAACCTAGCTTTGGTCTCTCTCCTGACTTGCCTGTAAGTGGGATCTATCTTACTCAATAGGGACTGTGAGCATTACTGGCTATGAAAACCAACGGTTGCTGGAGAATCAATCCACTATAGTTAAAAAAAAGAATGAATACCTTAGGTTCTATAATACTTATTATTAGCTTATTAAATTATCATATATTAAATGCATAAAAGTATTTGATATAAACAAGCAGTATAAGTAAATCTAAACTCATTCTATCTAGAAGAAAAACAGTTTAGTATTCTTTGGCACTGTTTCTAAATTGAACTCAGAGCGTCTTGAATGCTAAGCATACACTCTTCCACTGACCTACACTGCTAGCCTCCTAGGATTCCTTTTTATAATATGATCTTCTTTAACTAAACACTGGGCACTTTTGTGATGACCCATAACTACTTTTTATGTATATAGTCATTTCTATTCTTTCATAGATAATATTTTTTTAAAGGATATAAGTCAGGTAAACACAGGTTAATAGCTCAGCACTCAGGGCTCTGCCTGGTTTAGACTATGTACATTCTCCTCCTGTAATAGATGCATCTGGAAGCCTGAGGCTCCCATCCACGAGTACTACTTATACCCAGCTTTCTCTGAACAATACATACAACAACACACTAGCAGCGAAATATCTCATATGAACTCAGCTACAGGCACATCCTACTTTAAACAATACAATACATTTTTCTTTCCCTTAATGATCATAAAGTACAGAGAGATTCCATTCATTCATATTATAGTTATGTCCTTAGCACAAGATAGGAGGTAAGGTAGTTTTAACTACAATGGGGCACATGTAGTGTAAGGTAAACAGTGTCCTCCGAGTGCACGTTTAGTGAGAATCCTCTATCTATGAATAATTGGGCATGCATATGTTTACAGAATCTAAGCCTGTCAATCAAAACAGATAATTGCCTGTACTATTTTCAGGTGTGACCAAAGTCCTTTTTCTTGAATCCCAACTCAGGTCACTCATGTGACCTGCTGCCGTGCTTGACAGCATGTACCTTTATGATCTATACTATACTATTTCCTTGAACAATATCCCCCTGATATTCTACAATTGTGTGAGTCATTATTTCAGGTCTGTAGATTAAGAGGCCTATTGGTTCATGTTTGGAAATACCTAGCCCAAATCCCATCCAGTGGTAACATATACATGCACATATGATTTTACCATCTGAACATCTATTTTTAACAAAAATTTGATTAATCTATATTAAATTTTCATTCACATAATTTCATTTAAAGTTTCATTCATGTTTGATATAAGGATTCCATATAAATAATTTTAACAGAGTTTTGAACATTAGTACTATGTTCATTAGTACTAGAACATTAGTATTATGTTCCTAATGAACAAATACTCGTGTTCTTCACCATAACTGATTGAATAAAAGCATACATTTGTCACTTTCATTATTTTATCTGATTTTGGAAAGATAATTGTACAGAGGTATGGTGACCCTGTATTTCATGAACTTAGGCAGTAATAACTCTTGGGGACTGAGAAATTGATCAGTTTTGCCTGTAATTTATAAACCACTTACAAAATGATATATAAGCAAGGAAAGTTGGATAATTAGGCTAACTCAAAGATTAGGAATTCCTAATGTTTGTAAGTAAATAAAATGTTAAAATTAAAATACAGCAATATTAATTACAGTGTAATTACACAGACATGCTATTTTATGCAAGACGGACACAGTCTTGGCTCTAGATTAAACCATTGTCTTTGCCCTTAGGAAAACTTATGTCAAACCAATATACAACATTTTTGGCATTTATCCAAATGTTGTCAAATCTTTCAATGTTTTTAAACATGAGTTTCTAAAACACACACACACACAGGCACATGCTAACACCTGCATACATGTGCACACATGCATTCACATGCACACACTGTCATCAAAAGAGTATGCTTAATTCTTGGAAATAAAATTAAAAATCTAATACCTGTACAAGTAAATAATATTATATTTTAAAGTCTGTGTAATGCAAAATAGTACATTTTTTTCAGAACGAGTTCAACAAATTAAGAAATAAGAGTTTTTTGTGTAAAAGTCTGTCTGGTAGACAATGGTACCTAGGTACGTGCATAAACCCCAAGCGTGTCTCAGAGCCACAAGCTTTGCTCCCACTTCACTTTTGGTAAGTGAAGTACCCAGGTATCAGATTAACAAAATCTTAGTAAGAGCGATTTAATCTTTAACAAATAACTTCTTATTAAAATCAACCATGACATCTTATATTTAATCTTAGCCATGCTGCCCAAATGTTCAAAAATTTTGCTTCTGACTTACTGGCTGGCTATCAAACTCAGAATTCACACTGCCACTGAGTGACCTTCTCAGCCCCAGAACATTTTATACTGCATTATTGAGCATTAGCTGAAATTTTCAAAGAAAAATATTTTTCATATTGGCAGTTGTAAAACAGATCCATCAGTTACACACACACACACACACACACACACACACACACACACACACACACAAACACACACACTTTTCCTAACTGAAAAATTATTCGAGGATATGTTATTATTTATAGTTACTCAAGTTTATATTCTTTACACTTAATATGGTCAGGCAATGAATTTATTCATCACTTACTAAGAAGATTAGAGATCTGCCTAAGCTGTGGGTTGCCTGAATTAAATGTGAGAATTTAGCACTTGGTTTAAAACCACTCTGCTCGACTTTATATGCCCCAGTACAGGGGAACGCCAGGGCCATTATGTGGGAGGGGGTGGGTAGGGGAGCAGGGCGGGGATGGGGGAGGGTATGGGGAAATTTCTGGATAACACTTGAAATGTAAACGAAGAAAATATCTAATAAAGAGAAAAAACAAACAAACAACAAAAAAAACCCACTCTGCTCTTTTGTCTTACTTGGCTTTGTAAAAGACATTCTATATTTACTGTGTTTAACCTTTCCCATGATGTTGAGTTCTACAGGATAGAATGTAATATATATATTCTATATCCACCTCCCTTACAGAAGATTCTCAAAAAATATGTGGTAGGGCAAATCAGAAAGCTTTGGCAGAGAGCAAAGCTTGGTGGTGATAATGGGAACATAATTCTCTGTACATAAAATTATTATCATTTTCATAACTTGGTTTTAGTAGTATATTAGAGAACTAATTGTTCTCTTTCATCTCCCATCTCATACTCATAAGTATCACTCTTTTACTTTCAAGTCTCTCTTCATCCCTGGATTCTACATGTGAGAGAAAGCAAGTAATACTTTAAGTTATCCTACAGAAGTTGCTAGTGAGACCTGATTGCCGAAGACTTTATGTTTGAGTCTTAGAACATGGAAATATCAAGTTGGTCCAACAACTGACATGGAAGCTTTATGACCACTGGCTGGCTTTTGTAATGCTGGAAATGTGATACACCCAATTTGAGTAGAGGAGGAGTTGTCAATCATACCAGGAAATGAACTGTAACTACAATAATGGCCAGGCAGGTAAGCTGGGCATCTGCTGCAAACATGGCCTGAGTGTTTTGGGAGTAACCAATCCTCCTCCTTCCCTTTTTATCTCTCTGCCCTTCTCCCCACCTTTCTAGCTGAATTAAAACCTGCCCATAAGTGATACTCTGCAAATGGCTCACAGTATTAAACCAATTCCTAAATTTTATGACCTAAAGACTTCTCATCATGCATATAGGTTGTCATATCTCTCAACTCTTATCAGAGAAACTTGTTTTTATAATTATTGTAATTAACACAGAGACTCAAAACAAGTCAATGGAGAAAATAACCAGTGTGAAATGCCCAGCCCTGAATGGGACATCAGTATCACACCCTGTCCTCCCAATGCTCAAGGATCATCACAGAAATCTGAGAAGATTTTAAGAGTCAGATGAGGTAGATGACTACAGTGAAGTGGGGTTTGCTAGACAACAGCACACATGCACATATGACTCAGCAGCAGTCATCGCATGCACAAGACCTGCACACAATCAAGCCATACAACATCCAGCATACAGGGGCTAGTGCGGAGGAAATCCACCCCAGCTGAGCAGCTACTGGCATTCTGTGGCTGCTGGGAGTGGAAGAGTCATCTTTCTCTTTTCTTTTTCCCTCAGAAATGCAACCTCTGAGAGAGTATGTATGCTCCAGTAAACAGCCCTATACACGTTCACATACTGGCAACATTAAGTGGACTCAGTGGGATTAAAAAAAAAAAAAACACAGAGATACAGAGATGCAGTCAACAGGGCAAAAGCTGGGTAGAAAAGAATGGGAGTTTGACTTGATCAAATGCATTGTATGAATGTATTATACAAAGTTCTAAAATAATAAAAGTTATTATTATTGTATATCAAAGAGGTGTGTGGCCTGCAACATGTTTGGAGGTTAGAAGACAGTTGTGCCCATGAAGACCAGAGGGATGAGATCATGCTGGAGCTGGACTTGAAGGTGGTTGTGAACCACTCAACACCAACACAAACTCAGGTTCTCTTTAAGAGCAGTAAGCACTTTATAGCTCTGAACTATCTTGCTGGTTCCAGTGACTTTTTTTTGGACTCAATTTTAATTTGGGACTTTTTCTTTCTTTGGTCAATTTAAACAAAGATTTGTTAAGTTTGCCTATGCTTTCAAGGAAATAACTGTGCTTCATTATTTCTTTGCAGCATTTTAAGGCTTTTCATTGAATGACATCATGGTCTTTCTTCCTTCTTGTCATGAATGATGGGTGTGGCTACCCCTTCCCTTGCTTTTCTGAAATCACATAGTGTAACAGTCTTAATTTATTTATATGAAAGCTCTATAATTTTTAAAATGAAAATAGTCATGCCTATAAGATTTTAGAACTGTTTTTTTGACTCCCAAATATTCTGTAACTTTCCCCCATTTTTCTCCTCTTTTAGGAATTAAAAACATTCCCAAATAATCATTTAATAGTACTTTGCTTAATCTCCATGGATTTTCACAGTTTATAAAATGTTCTCTTCCTATTGATTATCATTTCATTCTATTACCATTAGATAAATAAAAATTATTTTGACATACTGTTATATTTGTCAAGGCTTGTTTTATGGTCTAAAATGTAGTCTGATAGGATAAAGTTCCATGGGCTGTTAAGATGAATGTGTATTCTGCAGCTGTTAGACAGAACATTCCATTAGTGCTTGTGAGGTTCATCTGTGATAGGGTTTACCACAGAAGATTCTTTGCTGAAATTTGTTTGGATAGCTATTGGCGGAAGTTGGGTGTTAAAATCACTCAATATTATTGTGTCTGGAACTGTCTGTCCTTCTGTGTCCAGTAGCATTTGTTCAGGCAGCCTGGGTACATCAGTGTTCAGCTTATATGGATTTACAGTCGTATTTTCTTAATATATCAATAAATTTAACTCTCATTTCTTCCTCATTCTGAAGTGATCATTGAGCTCATGTCCGAGTCTGTCTTATGATTCATTTACTAATGAATCACACAACTGAATTTCATCTCTATTATTAAACTTAGTAAAATCTTTCATCACTTTTTCATGGTATTGTGCATATTTCTTTGTATTAACTGTTCAGAACATGATACACTTATATTCTTTCTATTTATTCTTTATGATTTAATTTGGTAAGTAATGCCTATTCCTTTAATCTATTTTTCTATTTATTTAATGTGTTATAAATTATAATAGCTAGTTTTTTTTCTATAATGTTGCAGATACACAGACTTACTCTTGTGAAAGACTCTTGAGATTGTATTTTGCATTTTCATGATCTAAGCATCTATATAGGCATTCATTGTCAGTGGAGTTCTGGATATTAAAAACGTTGACAAAAATGGAAATCACAAGACTGCTACATATTTTGGCTAGAAACAAAAATATGCAAAATGTGGTTTTAGCCAGCTAACGCATTTCAAACTCCAGTGAGTAGCTATTACAATGTCTTACTGCTCTCAGGACAATTGGCTGATTATTTAAGACACAGTAGGGCTTATCATTATGGAAGCTGGTGTAAATATTTAGCTGAGAAATTACTTAGCATTAAGTGGTTCAGAACAGCATTTTGAAATATTTAGCAAATGTAGCAGGTGTTTAGTAAAGTTAATAGGATAGATTAATTACATTTGAACATATTTTCACCTACAAAAAGAAGCAAGATATGTTCACAACTTCTCAATCGAAGAAAGAAGCTGAATAAAATCAAAGGAGTTTTCTTTTTGAAGTATTATCTGAATCCCCTTGCCAGGAATGCCAAAGTGCATACGATGGCTATTAACCACTTTGACTAATGTGTTACATGGAAAGTAGACTTTTAAGCTCCTTTGAAATATACTTTAAGTGTTATGATTGTTGCATTATAATATGCTTCATAGGCCTGAAACATAAAATTAAGCAGCATACATATCAAAATGCCACTAGGGTCTTATTTTTCAAATATAATACATACTAAAAAAACTTGAGAGCAGTTTGTCTGTTAATGTGAATAATTCTTATTATTAGTGTGAAAACAAGAACACATTTTCCTAAATTGCATGTATTGAAATGAATTTTTTCTTCTAAGTTTAGTTGGTTTTTTAAAAAATTAGTTATTTTTGTAGCCAGGCGTGGTGGCACACGCCTTTGATCCCAGCACTCGGGAGGCAGAGGCAGGTGCATTTCTGAGTTCGAGGCCAGCCTGGTCTACAAAGTGAGCTCCAGGACAGCCAGGGCTATACAGAGAAACCCTGTCTCGAAAAAACAAAAAACAAAACAAAACAAAACAAAAACAAAAAATTAGTTATTTTTGATAGGTTTTATTCCTGACAAAGTGACTACATAAAAACAAATGATATATAGTCCAATCACAGGAAATAGTTACATATTAGTTATGAAAAGTGAAATGAAAATATATTAATGATTAAAGAAATCACCAGTTTATATTATAGTTATTATTAGTTACATTCAAAAATTAGAATGACACACACAAAATTTTCTTAGAATATGTGTTCAAAATGAATTCTATATCAAAAGTCTATGGTTTTATTATAAGTAGTTTTCAGTGAATACTAAATGTCTCTAAATTTTCAGTGTCTCTAAAATGAAGAGCAGTATATCCCCTTCCATAAATTAAAAACCCCTTCCCAATAAGAAGAACATAAGATTAGTTGTTGTTGTTTTTTTTTTTTTCATCTATGGCTTCTGGGATACTTCTTCTGAAATTTTAGTATGTGTAGTACATATTGGGTTATCAGATTCTGTTAGTTTCTTAACTGAATGACCAACTGTTTCCTACCACCAACCATGTAAAAGACAGCAGTTCTGTATACTACTTAAAAATGTAGCAATTCAAATAAGCCCCAGAAGCTTCAGAAACAACCCAAGTGAGTGACAACACTCCTGTGGTTTCAGAGGTACATTTCCAAAGTGACCTCAGCTTATATTTAGCTGAATTCAGAAAATACAGTATTTTTAAAAGATATTTTCTTTATTTACACTTCTAATGCTATCCTGAAAGTCCCCTATACCCTCCCCTACCCCCCTACCCTACTCCCCTACCCACTTACTCCCACTTATTGGCCCTGGTGTTCTCTTATACTGGGGCATATAAAATTTGCAAGACCAAGGGGCCTCTCTTCCCAATGATGGCCAACTAGCCCATCTTCTGCTACATATTCAGCTAGAGACACAAGCTCTGGGGGTACTGGTTAGTTCATATTGTTGTTCCACCTATAGGGTTGCAGACCCCTTCAGCTCCTTGGGTACTTATGCAATCCCCATCAAAATTCTAACTCAATTCTTAACTTAGTTAGAACGGGCAATTTGCAAATTCATCTGGAATAATAAAAAAACCTAGGATAAAATACAATGTTTTATGTTATAGATTCTGAAGTAGCTATTCTTAGTTGTCATTGATACATTTGATAAAAGTGTGGATAATATAGTTTAACAACAAGCTTGGCTTTGAGTTTGAAAGTAGAGACATCTACATTGCTCAAGAGATCCCTCTAACACTGATGTCTGTCTTACTGTATGGCTCTCTACTTGGATGTGGTATATACATCCTCAATTCCCTGTCTATGTGGACATTATCCAGCAATGCATCCTGAGTCTGTTAGGTATGAATGGATGAACAGGTATTCAGATTCTAATTCTTTATATGAATCAAGTGTTTATATAGTAAGGATCAATGAGAACATTGATTGCCATAGATACAGAAAATACAACTTAGAAAATTATATAATTCACCTATAAATCCCACTTGATACCAAAATAATACAAACTGGTTTTTTCTTCACATTGGGTAAGAGTGAAAGTAGACACTAGTCTCCCACTTGAAGCTTGCTCTTCATTACAGGAAGAAATATAATGTGTATTCTTTTATTTGTCTTATACTGCTACAAATTTATTTTTAAAGTATTTACTTTTGAAAGATAGGATAACAAAGGAATTAAAGTATCTATACAAATTAAGAAACAGAAACTATGAAGTTATTTAAAATACCTGTCTGTAGAGCTGGGGTGATAGCTCAGTTGATAAAATACTTGCTTTGCAAACATGAGGACAGAAGTTCTACCTCCAGCACCCACATAAAGACTGGGTATTACAGCCAGTTTTAAGAATTATCTTAATTCAATTGATTAAAATGGAACCTGTTCCTGGGCATGGTGTCACATACCTATAATTATAGCACACAGAAGTGGAAGACAAAAGTATTGTGAGTTCATGAACAAAGCAAGACCCTCTCTCGAGCAGTTATCCTGTTCATCCTAATTTTCATAATTACCCTATTCTGAATACTAGAATCTCAGAACTGGCAAGATAGAGTGTAGGATCCTGGGAGCACCCAGCAAGTTATCATAGCCCTGGGAGAGACTTCAGCCCAAAACACCAGTTGGATGGATCCCAAGGAATGACACTTAAGGTTGATACCTGGTCTTTGAAGAAGTTAAGTTTTTAAAGATGGAGTCATAGATGCTACTGTTAGTTAGTTATGAGAACCTGAACTTTTAAACTTTTGTACTCTTGGCTAAGGCTCTTAGCCCCATGCCTGGAACATCCTGATAAGAGAAATATCATCCTGATAGGAGAAATATTTCCTAGAACAACCACAGAATGTTCCAAGGTGCTTACATAAGAGGTTCAACTATGGGTCAAGCTGTACTTTCCACTGCCTTCCCTCAGCCTATATAAACTCTGTACAATCGTTGGTCGGGGTCGACACTCCTATGAATCTCGACCCAGCATGCTGATCAGTGCACTTATCGGAGCTCCAATTAAAATTCCTCTTGCAGATTGCATCAAGGTCTCTCGTGGTTCTTGGGATACGCGAACAGCCCGTGTTTAAAATAAGAATATTTCTGGTTTAATCTTACATTTGGTGCATTGGCCGGGAACTTCGTGACACCCCAGAACCCCGAAGACCCCTTGGAGGTATGGGATCCCCTCTGGAATGTGTGTGTGCCGGCCGATGTTTTGAATGTCTGTTTTCTGGTCTCTAGAATGTGTGTGTGTTGGACGGTGTTCTGAGTGTCTGGTTTCTGGTTTTCTGAAATGAAAGTGTGCTTATTGTGCTAGTTTGTTATGTGTCTAATCCTTTGTTTCTGAAACACAGTGATGCCTGAGTTTGCCTAAGTTTGAGGCAAGATTCTCTACTTAGTACCTGTGCTATGTCTGTATTCTGCTTGGAAATCTGGTGCGATCGCAGTTTCGGTTTTGGGGATGCTCAGTGAGTGAGACTGCTCTCCGAGAGGGAGAGCAGGGTGGATAAGGATAGACGTGTCCAGGTGTCCACCATCCGTTAACCCTGGGAGACGTCCCAGGAGGAGAGGGGGAGGACCAGGGACGCCTGGTGGACCCCCGTCTGTATAGTCAGGAGATAGTTTTTCTCCCTGACGATCTGGTTCTTCTTTCTGACGATCTGAGTCAGCGCCCTAATTCTAGGCCGACTGACTCTATTCGGTTTCTCTGGTCAACGCGCAGTCGGCGCCGGTTTTGGTCTCTTTTCTCTCTTTTCCTCTACGTTTATGTCTGCCATCATTATGTGTGTGTAGATTTATGTTTCTGATTAAAAAAAAAAAAATGGAACTTCATGCGGTTGGAGCATGCCCTGAGTGGGGCTTGACATCTGCCCCTCCCCTCCCGGCTGCTGTGATTCTTAAAGGGATAGCAACTCTTAAGTGTCTGTGTGAATCTTGTGCGCGCCGCTGAGGGGCCATAAAAAAGTAGTCTCAATTTATATAGCAGAAAGTGTTAAAAGTCGATGCTTTCGCTTGTAACTATAAGTTAGTTTATAATTGGTCTTCCAGCCCTAAGACTATAAGAAATGTTTTAAGTATAAATCTTCTTTAAAGACTGTCCAAAAATTAGAGGCCTGGAATCTGACCTCACTGCAGAAGAGATAATTCTTGCGCCAGGACTCTGTCAGTATGCTCAGATTAAAAAATATTTATGTTTAAGTTAATGAGGCTATGAGACTTCTGAAGGCATTACAATCTGGCCTGTCTACTCCATATTGAGTAAAAGAAACATCTATAATCAACTGTTATATTTAGTCTATTACACAGCAAACTTTATAGATAAAATTGATAATTGTTATATTAAAGATAAGTTGTTGAAATTACTTTTATGTATGCATCCCATAAAGAATAGATCTACTGTGTTTATAAACAGTCCCTCCTTGAGAGAAAAATATATGTGATTAGATCACATGTTTATTCTTTTTAATTTCCTCCTGTTTCAGCACAGATAATGAAATTGTGTGCTGTAGCCAGTGTTTTAAAAATCATAAAAAAGGTCAAGCTGATATAAGAAAGAGAGAGGACATGTTTGTGATTTTTTTTTCCTGCAGGATGCTAAATGAACATACTATCTAAATGGTTAATGAGACATGCAGATGCTGAAATGAGTTTATTTAGTGTGACAATGATGATAGAGAAGTTATATTGTGCCTTTGTCCCTGATCCTCCCTTTATTATAAAAAGGCCTAAAAGTTATGTTAATGGTAACAGCACTAAGTTAAAAAATTTTTCTGTCTCTACTGCAATACAAAAAGTTAAGACTTAGAAATCTTTCAGTGTAAATAAGTTGCAGCAGAGAAAATTTAGAAGATAATTACTCTAAATGATTTTCAAAGGTTGTTAAGAGATACTAATTGGTTGAGATTTCATCTTAAGTTTACTACAGGAGAACTAAATGACTTTGTGGATTCATTTTTGTTCGTCTCCAAAAAAGGTTTTAATACCTTACTAAGAGGTTGTTACTATGTATAAGATAGAGTCATGAAAATGTGTTTGTTTGAAAACAAAGAACCTGAAGAAATATTTACTATCCCTTATTCCAAACAGCAATTAAAATGGTTGTTGCAGAATACTGATAAACAGGCATTGTAAAATTAATGGTTGTTTCTCCTAGAATAATCTCTGTGCTTGTGATCCATCGAGTAACAAGGAACTCCTCTCTAGAAACTACAGCTAAGAAATTGAGAATCTTGTTTAATTTAAATAAGCAAATGTGTGCAACCATTTCAGTTTTTAACATCAGAATGATGTTAAAAGTTTTTATATGTCTTGGTTATAGACTATTGGCTCATAAGTTATTAATTATGATCAAAAAGTTATAACATTAGTAATAAAAAAGTTAGATTACAAACCTGTAACAAATAATGTTTTTAGGGTTGATTTTTAAAGAAAATAAGTTGTTTACATTGTTAAGATTGAGCTTTGCTCCCCCAAAATTGTAATTGTGCACTGATGTTACAAGAGAATTTAAAAGTGAAGGCTTTTCTTGAATCAGAGCCTCCAGCTATGAACACTCTTTACAACCAAGGAACAAGAGAGACCCTTTGACTCATCCTGTTTAAAACTACATCATGGCTAAAGGTAAGGAGAGTTTGAAAATCTTAAAGCCAGGCTCTGATCTCCGAGGTACCCTAAGATAGAACTAATTGGGCTAAGGTAAGAGAAGTAATAGAAGTAATATGAGTTAAGATCTAGACAGATCAGAAAATCTGGGCAACAGAAGAACAGAATTAAGTGAGTTGGGGTGCTGAGCCTCAGCTGGAGAGCCTCACCTGTGTCGGACTGAAGTTGCTTATTTGGGACTGTGAAAATTCTTGGACGCCGCTGGCTTCTGTGAACTCTGGATGCCTGGGTTTACAGCCTTAGCTACCCCATTGTACCCCCTAACCAAGAAAGGAGAGGTGTTTGTGTAGATTCCAGATCGTCAAAAAGCCTTTTAAAAATTAGAGAGACTTTGCTGATGGCCTTGCCTGGTGAGAGAAGAGTTACAGAGGACTCCATGCTCAGACTTTGAGACCTTGAGGTAGGCCAGTGACTTGCCTATCCAAGAGCCTAGACCCTGTTGCCAGCAGGTGGCTTTCCTGTTTGAAAACTGTTGCTGCTGTAGCCCTGCTTGTCAAGGATGCTGATAAGCTCATAGTGACACCCCATGTTCTTAAAAGCATTATCCAACAGCTCCTGATCAATGGATGACCAATGCTCTTATGTGCTCCCCCTGCTGTCCTAATTCACGCTACCCTGCCATCTGAGACTGATGATTCATCACTGTGCTGATATTCTGGCAGAAGAACCTGGTACTCGAAGTGATCTAGAAGATCAGCCTTGGTCTGGAAGTCTGAGCTGATACACGAATGGCAGTAGCTTCATGGTTAAAGGTAAGCGGAAGGCGGGGACAGCAGTGGTGGACAGAAAGCAAGTGATCTAGGCCAACAACTTTCCTGAAGAGACATCGGCCCAAAAGGCCGAACTGTGACTATGATCTGCGAATGACAAAGGGGACTTCTACACTGACAGCAGGCATGCTTTTGCTACTACACAGAGTAATATACAGACAAAGGGCTGTTGACATAAGATGCTGTGACTATGGCAGATCTAACCGCCAAACAGGCGGCCCAAGGAGCAGTGATCCTGACAGTTAAAAAGCCTAAAGACTATCAAGTTATAAACAAATTAAGACTGGTAAAGGAAAACTAGTCCTTCCACGGGAAGAAAGACTCTCAAACTTGGCAGAAGAAATAGTCAAAAGCTGCAAGACCTGTGCGATGACCAATGCAGGACACTCCATGTATACTGAGAAAAAGCTCAGGCGGGACTGGCCTAGAGCCTATTAAGAGATAGATTTTATATAATAGCCAAGAAGATCTTAGAAGAAACCTTCCCGAGGCTTGAAATACCCAAGGTAATCTTTGTTGCCCAGGTAAGTAAGTCAGGAAATGGCCAAGATATTGGAGATTGATTAAAAGTTACATTGTACATACAGGCTCCAAGGTTCAAGACAGGTAAAAAAGATGGGTAGACCCATTAAAGGAAATTGACAGTGGAGACTGGCTTTAATGGTTAGATAACACTCCTACCCTTTGTGCCCTTCAGGGTTAAGAACACCCTTAGACAGTTTGGTCTGACCCCCCCCCCTATAAATTACTCTATGGGGGACCCTCTCCACTGGTAAAAATAGCCTCTGTACATAGTGCTGACTGCTACTTTCCCAGTCTTTATTCTCTAGGCTCAGCAAGGCACTCAAGTGAGTGAGACAGCGAACATAGAAGCAGAAGGCCTACTCAAGAGGAGGAGACCAGAGACCCTGCAACCCCCACATCTCTTCCAAGATAGAGATTTGGTCTACATTTGATGCCTTGATGCCATCATGCAGAAAATCTTGAGACTCTGTGAAAAGGCCACCCTACTCTCTACTCTTATGGGACCCCTTTTGATATTACTTCTGCTTTTAAATTATAAGTCCATGTCATGTGTGATAGATAGACTAGTCGCCTTTGTTAGAACAGAAAATAGTACAGTGCTGACTTTTGTTTTTGAGGCAACAGTACCATACCCTAAGAAGATCATAACTAGTCCTAAGATTAGGACTATATACTAGAAGAAGTGGGGAATGAAGAAGTTAAGNTCATGAACAAAGCAAGACCCTCTCTCGAGCAGTTATCCTGTTCATCCTAATTTTCATAATTACCCTATTCTGAATACTAGAATCTCAGAACTGGCAAGATAGAGTGTAGGATCCTGGGAGCACCCAGCAAGTTATCATAGCCCTGGGAGAGACTTCAGCCCAAAACACCAGTTGGATGGATCCCAAGGAATGACACTTACGGTTGATACCTGGTCTTTGAAGAAGTTAAGTTTTTAAAGATGGAGTCACAGATGCTACTGTTAGTTAGTTATGAGAACCTGAACTTTTAAACTTTTGTACTCTTGGCTAAGGCTCTTAGCCTCATGCCTGGAACATCCTGATAAGAGAAATATCATCCTGATAGGAGAAATATTTCCTAGAACAACCACAGAATGTTCCAAGGTGCTTACATAAGAGGTTCAACTATGGGTCAAGCTGTACTTTCCACTGCCTTCCCTCAGCCTATATAAACTCTGTACAATCGTTGGTCGGGGTCGACACTCCTATGAGTCTCAACCCAGCATGCTGATCAGTGCACTTATCGGAGCTCCAATTAAAATTCCTCTTGCAGATTGCATCAAGGTCTCTCGTGGTTCTTGGGATACGCGAACAGCCCGTGTTTAAAATAAGAATATTTCTAGTTTAATCTTACATCTTCATACACACGCATACATTGTATCTATCTGCACACACATACTTATGCCATAGACCAATGCATCTACATACACATAAATAAATAAATAAATAAATAAATAAATAAATAAATAAATAAATTTAAATACCGAACATAGCTTTGCATTGGTAATAACTTTTTAATTCATTTTTACTTATTTATTACAAACATATTGTTATGGTGGTAAATTTACCTTTTTGACTATACAATTTTTAAAGACTTTATTATTTAATTTGTACTTAATGGTGCCAGGACCATAGAAATGTATTTTTCAGATTGAATCAATCCATATAATAAAGCATGCCACAGAGACAAATGCCAAGGTGGCTTCCTAAGTGTTACTTCTTCATTCACAAGATCCCCAAAAAGTCTGTGAATTTACACTATAAAGTCAATTTTGATAATTTGTGTACTCATAAGAAAACTGGTCACATTGCTTATGGTTTCAGCTTTTTATGGTGCTAAGTAGGGAAATGAGCAAAAGCAGTTTTTATACTGAGAAAAAAGCCTGTTCCTTGATAATGTTACTGTGACAAATGAATCTAGGAGCCAACTAAGAACCAATATTGTCATTGGTGGAAATTATATTTCAGATCAACAGGCAAATACTTATGGACAGATATTTCTTTGAACTTTGCCTTTTAAAAACAAGTGTCAAAGCCGGGCGTGGTGGCGCACGCCTTTAATCCCAGCACTTGGGAGGTAGAGGCAGGTGGATTTCTGAGTTCAAGGCCAGCCTGGTCTACAAAGTGAGTTCCAGGTCAGCCAGGGCTATACAGAGAAATCCTGTCTCGAAAAACCAAAAAAACCAAAAAACAAAAAAAACAAAAAACAAGTGTCAAGCTACCCAGCTATGTAACTGCAGGTATTTTCCAGGCTGACAGATGAAGGCTGTGCCTCCCTAATTTCAGTGTTAGTGGCAGTGATGAGATTGATCATGGTGTGTCCCACAGAGGCCCCAGGATATCTGGAGCCACTTGTCAGCTTACTAGGATAGTTACATGGGTTGGGTGTGCTCTCTAAAGAACCAGACTGCAAGGCTATCAACGCCACCTAATTTTCAATTTGCATGAGAGTAAATTATAATTTGTATTTTCATAATATCTCGATGAAGCAATGCAATCAGAAAGTTATTTTTATGCTTTTGAAAAGCAAGCATGAAAGCACTTTCTTTCCCCAGCTTACTCCATCTTCCCAGTGTGCAACACCAGTAGGCAGTCCCTGGGAACCTAACAGCCACACTAGGCAGGATATAGAAGGCTAGCTGCCATTCCTGACCTCTTGTCCCTCTCCTCAAAATCTCCCCAGTCTTATCCCCAGCTCTGTAGCAAACCACTNATGCTTTTGAAAAGCAAGCATGAAAGCACTTTCTTTCCCCAGCTTACTCCATCTTCCCAGTGTGCAACACCAGTAGGCAGTCCCTGGGAACCTAACAGCCACACTAGGCAGGATATAGAAGGCTAGCTGCCATTCCTGACCTCTTGTCCCTCTCCTCAAAATCTCCCCAGTCTTATCCCCAGCTCTGTAGCAAACCACTCAACTCAGTCTCCCCACCCCTCCCACATCTCCAGTGATCTTCCCCTCTAAACTTTCTGCCTCCAACTCATTGCTTTATCCCAGCTCCCAACTTCAGTAGGCATTCACTGGGAATCAGCCAGACAAGTCTGCAAGAGTAACAAGTAGGGCAGCAAAGCAAGTAGGCATGCTTCAAACCTTCACTTACTCTGCTAACCTCCATATCCACTTTCCCAGTCTCATCCCCAGTTTTGTAGCAGACTACCTATGCCCTCTATTCTGTGCCCCCATTACCAGGGGACTAAGCAGATTCTGATGAAATTCCCTGCTTTTCTCTCTCCTATTGGCCTCTTCAGGGCCCCACCCAGCCCATCTCCAATGCTAAGAATCAGTTCCCAATGCCTAGAAACATATTTTACCAGTAACCCCTCGTAGCCACACCTACCAGGATCCCAGAAGAACTTACTACCAGGAAATTCATAGCCACCATATTCTAAGTACCAGAGAGGGCAACAGAAACTAAGAAACAAAACAGCCAGCCAATAATGACAAGACACACATTAGTACCTAGAATTATAATCTTCTAAAATCTAGAAATCTAGATGCCAGTCTAGAAAGATAATAGCATCCAGGACAATATAGGACTACAATAGAGCCTCCCAAATATACCACTATAAACTCTGAGAATTAAAATATAGTTGAAGACCAAGACAAAGACCTGAAAGAGCCTCTATAAATATGATAGAGATCCTTAAAGAGGAAATGGATAAATGCTTTAAAGAGATTGATGAAAACACAAACAGTGGGAGGAAATGATTTAAAAGTTCAAGAGCTGAAAGCAGAAATAGAAACAAAGAAAACACAAACTGAAGAAGATCTGGAAATAAACTCACAGGTGCATCAGATTCAATCCTCATCAACAAAATGGTGGAGATTGAAGAGATAATTTCAGACACTAATGACATGACAGAAGAAGTGGATACATATGTCAAAGGAAATGTTACATCTAAAAACTCCCTAGTATGAAATAGCCAGGAAATCTGGGACTCTATGAAAAGACAAAAATCTAAGAATAATAGGAATAAAGGAAGGAGAAGAAACCCATGCCAAAGTCACAAAATGTTTTCATAAATTCATAGAAGACAAGTTTCCTGGTCTCAAGAAGAGTATACTTATCAAGGTACAAGAAGCATATAGAACATTAAATATACTAAACTAGGAAAGAATGTTTCCTCATCACATAATAATCAAACCACTAAATGCATGGGAAAAAAAAAAAGAATAAAAGCTTCAAGAGAAAAAGACCAAGTAACACATAAAGGAAGACCTTTTAGAATAACACATGACTTCTCAGTGGGGACTCTGAAAGCAAGAAGGGCTTAAACATGGTTTCTACAGACTCTACAAGACCACAGATACCACCCCAGATTACTAAACCCAGTGAAACTTTTAATCACAATAGATGGAGAAAATAAGACATCCTGTGATAAAACCAAATTCAAGCAATATCTATCTACAAATCCAGCCCTACAGAAAGTGGGAGAAAAAAATCTCCAACCTGAAGTAATTAACCACACCCAAGAAAACACAAAGATTAAATAATCCCAAACCAGAAAATCAAAAGAGAGGAACCCATACAGCACAACAGCAAAGTGACAGGAATCAATAAACACTGCTCATTGATATAACTCAACACCAGTGGTCTCAATTCCCCAATTAAGAGATGCAGACTAGCAGGACCAACAGTATGGATACATAAACAGGATAGATACATCCTTTTACTATATCCATGTCAAAATCCTTAATATGGAGGATAGACATTACTTCAGGTTAAAAAAATTTGTGAAGATATTCCAAGCAAAAGGACTTAAGAAGTAAGTTGGTATAGCCATTTTAATATATAACAAAATGGACTTCAAACCAAAACCAATCAAAAGAGATGGAGAAAGACAATACATGCTCACCAAAGGAAAAAAATCCTAATAAAACATTGCAAGTCTTAACATCTACATGCCAAACACAAAAGCACCCAAGTTCATAAAAGATACACTGTTACAGCTTAAATCACATATTGATCCTCACACACTGATATAAGGAGACTTCAGAACCTGACTCCCATCAATAGACAGATTATCCCACCAATAACTAAACCGGAGTGTTGGATCTAACAGGCATCATAAGTCACAGGGAACTAAGGGATGTCCACTGAACATTTCACCCAAATAATAACTTCTTTTCAGCGCTGTATAGAACTTTCTCCAAAACTGACCACATACTCAGACCCAGTGTCTGGCATAACAAGTGTAAGAAAATTGACATAACACTTTGCATCCTATCCGACCACCATGGATTAGAGCTGGATATCATCACCAACAAACGGAAACAACAGAAGCTTAGAAGCTTACGGAAACTTAAACAAACTCACTGCTGACTGAAATAAATGGGCCAAGACACTACCAATGAAAGTAATGATTCTCTAGAATTCAATGAGAATGAATTTACAACATACTCAAGCTTGTGGGACACATGAAGGCAGTTCTAAAAGGCAAATTCATAGCACTAGTGCATATATAAAGAAATTGGAGCCATTTTGTACTTGTAACTTAACAGCACACCTGGAAGCTCTAGAACGAATGGGAGAAATCACACCCTCAAGGAATAGATGATAAAAAACAAAATATACAAACTTGGGCTGAAATCAATAAAATAGAAACAATATCCACAAACCAATAAAAAAAGCCAATGAAACAAAAATGTGATTCTTTGAGAATATTAGTAAGACTGACATACCCCTTATCCAAATTAACTAAATTAACTAAAAAGAGGAGAAAGAATATCCAAATTCACAAAATTAGAGAAAAATGGAGGATATAAAAACAGAATGAGGAAATCCCTAGAATAATAAGGACATGCTTTAATACCTATACTTCATCAATTGAAAAATTTAAAAGAAAGGGGTAATTTTCTCCATATATACTACTTACCAAAGTTAAATCAAGATCAGATAAGCAATTTAAACAAAATTATAACCCCCAGTGAAATAGAAACCATCATTAAAATTGTCTAAACCAATAAAAGCCCAAAGCCAGATGGTTTTAAAGCATAGAATTCTACCAGACTTCCAAAGAAGAGTTAATGCTAACACTCCTCAAATCATTCCTCAAAGTAGAAACAGAAGGAACATTGCCCAATTTGTTTTACAAGCCCACACTTACCCTGATAACTAAACCACATAATGACCTAACAAAGAAAGAGGTTTATAGACCATTTTCCCTTATGAATAGAGATGTAAAAATTGTCAGTACAATACTTACAATCAGAATCTAAGAACACATCAATAATATCACCCCCCCCATCATCAGGTAAGCCTCATTTCAGAGATGCAAGGATAGATCAAGAGTTTAAATTGGAAAATATGGATTAATATCTACTGTATGAACAAACAAACCAAGACACCAAACCCATATGAACTCATTTAAAAAAGAGAGAGAAGGTGTGTGATAAAATCTAACTTCTCTTCATGATAAAAATCCAATCCTCTTCATGATTAAAGTTGTGGAGAGATTAGAGATCAAAGGGACACACCTCAACATCATAAAGGCAGTTTACAGCAAGCCCATAGCCAACATCAAATTAAATGAAGAGAAACTCAAAGCAATTAGCACAAGAAAGGTTGGCCACTCTCTCTATTTCTATTCAAAATAGAAATAGACTATTTGAAGTCTACTGAAGAAGATCAAGGGGATACAAACTGGAAATGTCGAAGTCAAAGTAACTTTTCTGCAGATGGGACAACAGTATAAATAAGTGACCCTAAAAATTCCACCAGGGAAATCCTACCTCTGATAAACACTCAGGAAAGTAGCTGGATACAGAATTAACTCACAAAAATCAGTATGCCCTCCTAGATATAACTGAAAAATAAATGGACTGAGAAAGAAATTAGGGAACAATACCTTTCACAATAGTCTTGAATGGTATAAAGTATCTTGGGGTCATTCTAACCAAACAAGTGAAAGACTTTATGATAAAAATTTCAAATTATTGAAGAATGAAATTGAAGAAGATATCAGATGATGGAAAGATCTCCTATACTTATGGATTAATACAGTAAAAATGGATATCTTACCAAAAGCAATCTACAGATTCAATGCAATCCACATCAAAATTACAATCCAGTTCTTCACATAGCTTGGTAAGACAGTTTTCAGCTTCATACAGAAACACATAAAACCCAGCATAGCTAAAAAATAATCCCAAGTAATAGAAGAGAGCCGATGTCATCATCCCTGATCTCAAATAGTACTACAGAAGTATAGTAATAAAAACAAGATGGTATTTCCATAAAAACTGATATGCTGATCAATAGAATTGAATGGAAGGCACAGACATAAATTCAAACAGCTATGGATATCCAATTTTTGATAAAGAGGCCAGAAATACACACTGAAAAATTGCATCTTCAACAAATGGTGTTTGTCACACTGGGATGGCAGCTTATAGAAAAATCCATATAGATCTATACATATGTCTGTTGTGGACAACCCTGGTGCTGTTTGCATTTTGATGCTAATTCTGCTTCCCTAAGAGGGGCTGCCTGGGATGAGGAGTGAATCATGTACTCAGGACTTCATGTGACCCTGCTAATGAATAAAGAAACCAATCACTAGGCAAGGAGGTGGGACTTTCTGGTCATATGCAGGGATGACAGAGGCAGCAGAAAGGAGAGGGATTTTGGACAGGAAGGACAATGGAGCAAAAATGTGGGTAACAGAGATTTAAATCCTCAGCTACCGAAGATTTTAACTTAAACTGTCTTACTATTAGGATGCTAGTTGCTGCGCCCAATGATTGTGCTGCCCTTTGATTCTACATGAAGATTGTGTAGTGTTTTCCTTCAGGAGGCAGCTTGACTGATTTCCAGAGAAAAGGTACAATAGTTGGGCACCCCAGCCAGCCACTGGTATTCGGAAGTGTGGGGCTGGCAGAGCAGTGACCCGCTATGAAAACTTAGTGAGCTAGGTGGAGGGATTTTGGAGCTCTAAGAATCTACACAAGACGAGAACAAGGCCCACCAGTGCCTTGCAGGCAATAGCGTGGATTGCTTTTTTTCATATTTCATGCTACATATGTGCTGCAGAAACTCAACGTCAAATGGATCCAAGACCTCAACATAAAACCAAATACACTGAACTTGACTAACTTGAGCTTATTGACAAAAGAAAAGACTTGTGGAAACCGAAAAGCTTCTGCTCAGCAAAGGACATCATTTGATAAAATGACCATATACTGAATGGGAAAATGTTTTACTAACTACATATCTCATAAAGGTATAATATCCAAAATATATAAAGAACTGAGAAAACATACATATCAAGAAAAAACTAACCCATTTAAAAATGGGGTACAAATCTTGACAGAATTCTCAAAAGAGATAAACTCAAATCACTGAGAAACACTTAAATGTTCAATCATATTAGTTATCAGGGAAATGGAAATCTTATCTTACACCAATTAGTATGACCAAGTTAAACAAAACACATGACAGTTCATGAAGGGAAGGCTGTAGGGTAAGAGGGATACTCGTCCATTGCTGATATAAGTGCAAATATCTACAGCCTATAGGGATACCAGTGCTGCAGTTCCTTAGGAAGATAGGATGGCTTCAGCTTACTGCAAGAACACTTGCTCAACCATGGTCACTGCTCCTCTATTTATAATAGTCACAAATTGAAACAACCTTGTTGTCTAGCAACAGATGAGTGGATAAAAAACTTACACTTACACAGTGTAATATTACTCAGCTGTTAAAAAGGAAATCATGAAATGTGCAGGTAAATGGATAGAACTAGAAAAAACTATCCTCAGGGAGGAACCCAGATAAATATAATACCTATTTGCTTATCTGTGGATATTTGCTGTTGAGTAAATGATAACAAACTATAGAACTGCAAAGGGTAGGTATAGAATAAGAGACTGGGGTGGCAGATAAATCTCATTAAGAAAGGGAAATAGAGCCAGGCGGTGGTGGTGTACACCTTTAATCCCAGCACTCGGGAGGCAGAGGAAGGCGAACTTCTGAGTTAGAGGCCAGCCTGGTCTACAGAGTGAGTTCCAGGACAGCCAGGGCTACACAGAGAAACCCTGTCTCGAAAAACAAAAAACAAAACAAAGAAACAAGAAAGGGAAATAGAATACATAGTTTTGATGGATGGGGATCTGGAACAGGAGGATCAAGAAAGAAGGCACAGAGAAAAGTGGGATGAGGAACAGAAATATGACTTATGACTTATGACCCATTTGTAGGGTGGTATGGAAACCTAAAACAGTAGAAATTTCCTAAAATATAGACACATATAAAGACAATCTTGATAAAACCACCAAAAAAACTTCTCACCTCTTGTTACAAATGTAACAGTAAGTACTTGAATTGTGTTACATATAATATAGTTATTGTATAATATAGTTATTGGCCAAAGTGGTTTCACAGGAATGCCAAACAATGCAGGCTGTTGCCTATATGTTGATATCTACAAAATGGGGATGGAAAGTCCCCATTGCTGCAGATAGCGCCTACACAACTTCACTGAACATCAAGTCAAGCTGGTGTCTAGATAGAGCCTTCACCTCTAGATGCAAGCATCTTTGGAACAGGGAGGAATTCTGCATGCTACCAATGAAGAATCATAAACACCAACCCATCTGTAAATCTTTTGTTCTACAGTGGTGACCTGCCTGCAACATATGCTAGTACAATGGTGACACAAAGCTTGTGGAAGTAACCAGCCAATATCTCATTTAACCCAAGGCCTTAGTTACTTACTCCTTATAGGTTTGTGAGACGGAACCTATACCTGACACTGAAAATGTGAGAGTAAATAGCCAGGGACCTAGGGTAAAACCAAATATTACTGTTGCAAAACAAACAAATATACAAATAAAATATAGCAGCAAAATGATTCCCGCCACACCCACTCCAGTAGTGACCCGTTTGACAGGCCCAAAAGTCTGGACACAGTCCCGAGGAGAAAAATTCATGTAAACTTAGTCTCCTGGAACCGTGGAATCCTGTAAAATGAATTCTCCAAATCTGTCCTTGCTTTAGTCGGGTATATGGATCGGTGTGCTTTCTTTCAGTATTATTTTATTATAAGTGCCTTTAAGGATTTATTTTGACATATAGCTAAGTTAGATTGGCCTCTACCAGTGTTCCAATGTCCTAGCCAGTCCTTGAGCCAGCCCTGAGCTTGGAATTCAGTAAGAATATTACCTATTCAGTAACCTTCAAAATTACCTCTAGACAGTGAAAGTAATCAGGCATTACAATTTACTTGAATAGAGCTAGAAATCTCAGGGCTAGTCTACATAATAATTAGAACAATAGCCAAGTCACTTCCATACACAGGAATTTACAATGGCCTAGGAAGAAGGTGGGTTGTGGTTTTAGGAGGAACTGAAGTATTATTCATGTAAGGGTTAGTGTGACAGAATTCCCCTGGTGCATGTTTTTCACTAGGCCCAGAGGAATACCATAATCAGATATTTACTAAAGGACCCCTGGTGGTGGGTTTAGCAATAGACTAGCATTGCATCAGACCACTCATCTGGCTCCTGTGTTTAACTGATCTTAATTAAGGGCTGTTCCTATTCTCAGTTGTAAACACTGCCTAGCTCCCCCTAGCTTTCTTTATTTTTTTTTCCAACTTTTATTAGATATTTTCTTCATTTACATTTCAAGTGTTATCCAGAAAGTTCTCTATACCCTCCCACCTCCCGGCCCTGCTCCCCTACCCACCCGCTCCCACTTCTTGGCCCTGGCGTTCCCCTGTATTGGGGCATATAAAGTCTGCATGACCAAGGGGCCTCTCTTCCCAATGATGGCCAACTAGGCCATCCTCTTCTATATATGCAGCTAGAGACATGAGCTCAGAGGGTACTAGTTAGTTCATGGTTATTCTTCCACCTATAGGGTTGAAGACCCCTTCAGCTCCTTGGGTACTTTCTCTAGCTCCTTCCTTGGGAACCCTGTGTTCCATCTAATAGCTGACTGTGAGCTTCCACCTCCATGTTNGTTGGTGGGAATGCAAGCTGGTTCAACCACTCTGGAAATCAGTCTGGCGGTTCCTCAGAAAATTGGACATAGTACTACCGAAAGATCCTGCAATACCTCTACTGGGCATATATCCAGAAGATATTCCATCTGGTAATAAGGACACATGTTCCACTATGTTCATAGCAGCCTTATTCATAATAGCCAGAAACTGGAAAGATCCCCCTAGCTTTCTATGTATGCATTTTCTTTGATTTGTGTCGATGTACCTTGGCGGATGTATTCACCTAGCTTTCTTGTTTTTCTTCTGTATTATAAGACTGGTGCTCACTTTGAGACATTACATTCAGATGCATACTCTCTCTGTGTCTCTGTGTCCATGTCTGTTTGTCATCCGCACCGACTCCTTGCTCGCCTGTAAGCAGGACCCTGAGTTTTTCTGTGACTCAGGGACCTGACTGAGGTCTGTCTGCAGCAGATTCCTAATGAAGTTCTGCTCTACTCATAGAGCAGTCTCTTGCTCTGTCTTTAGAAAGGCTTCCTCCTACAGCAGATGGAGCAAATTCAGAGACCCTCAGCCAGACATCATGCAGAGAATAAGAAATCTTGAAAAACTCAGCCCTAAATGTTTTCATTAAATCCCTCCCCAAAGTGCTCAGAGAATGAGGAGAAGGAATGATTGTCATTGTGTATAATTTATGGCTTCTAGTTTACTGTTTTTATGGGATTCCTGAGTTTTGAATGAATAGGTTTCTTCATCTATATCTGCTTCTTGTACCTATACTTGAGTTCTTTTCCTTGTTTGTTTTTTCCTATTCTGATGTATTAGTTTATTGTACTGACTGGTTTTGTGTGTCAACTTGACACAAGCTGGAGTTATCATAGAGAAAGGAGCTTCAGTTGAGGAAATGCCTCCATGAAATCCAGCTGTAAGGCATTGTCTCAATTGTGATCAAGGACTGGTAGTCCTGAGTTCTATAAGAAAGCAAGCTGAGCAAGCCAGAGAAAACAAGCCAGTAAGTAACATCCCTCCATGGCCTCTGCATCAACTCCTGCTTCCTGACCTGCTTGAATTCCAGTCCTGAATTCCTTTGGTAATGAGCAGCAATGTGGAAGTATAAGTTGAATAAACCCCTTCCTCCCCAACTTGCTTCTTGGTCATGATGTTTGTGCAGGAATAAAAACCCTGACTAAGACATTTATATGATTATATTTATTATATTTATTATATTATATTCTTTTAGAATCCTGTTTTCTAGTGAGAGAAAGAAAGGGGGGTAGATTCAGATGGGAGTGTAGGTGGGCAGGGACTGGGAGGAATCATGATAGGGAATCTGTAATCAGAATTTGAGAGGAAAAAAATCTATTTTCAGTAAAAGGAAACAAACAAACAAAAAGACTCTCCTTTGCACAGAACTAAAAAGACATGTCTTTTCGTGATCTCTACACATTCAAACAGTAAACTGGAAAGGGGACAGAGAATGGACATTTAATTGAACAACTTTAAAAACTCTCAAAAATAGAATTATTTTCTTTTATTTATATATAAAGACACTTCCTAAATATAACCCTATGAATAAATTGTGAAGATTAGCTCATAACTCAAATATGTCTAATATCAAAACTATTGTATTTCTAATATATTCAACTTCTACTTTCAAAGAAACCCTTGGGATCTAAAAGGCATTTGGATATGCTTCACTTTAATGTGCTAAGGAAGGCTCAGGTCAGTATTACCAGACTTAATAATGAGAGAACTCGTGACATTCTTGATTCATGAAAGTGCTAAGCCTTCTGGAATGTTATATTTGGAAGGGCACTGTAAAAATAGACGATATTCTACAACAAAAGGAATGAAAAATTAACCCCATATCATAAAGAGAGAGGACAGCAAAGCATCAGAGGAAGAGCACCCAAGGATCAGAAGCTGTTTAGAGGTTGAATGATTCTGCAATACAATTAGCAGTGGTTGGGGAGAGCGCAGAACAACCCTTCCCTAGGTCTTGTTTAAAAAGAAATGCAATACAAAGACCTGGTTATTGCTACACTCTATGAGCTCACACTTTTCCATTTGTCTTGTTTGTAAGTGGCTGTCCTAGCTCTGTTTACATTTCTATGATAAAACAATGTAACTTGTAACTGGTTAGAATCAATCACTAAAGGAAGTCAGTGCAGGAGCTGAAGGCAAGAGCTGAAGCAGAGACCAAGCCACTCTTACTGGCTTGCTTCCTGAGGCTTGTTCAGTTACTTTTCTTACACAGACAGCTTTTCTAAATCCTACTGCCCAGGGATGGTACTGCCCGCAGTGGTCTTGACTCTTCCATATCAACTAGCAATTAAAAAGTTGCCCCGAAATGCATGCACCACAGATCAATTTGATGGAGGCAGTTCCTCAAAGGAGCATTGTCTTCCCAGGTCACTGTAGTTTGTTTCAAGTTGACAAAATCTAATGAGCACAACAGTTTAATCCTCTATTAGACTTTTCTCCTTTTTTCACACTTATTTATTGAATATTTTCTTTATTTACATTTCAAATGTCATCCCCTTTCCCGGCCCCTCCCTGGAAGCCCCCAATCCCATCCTCCTTCCCCCTGCTTCCAAGAGGATGTTCCTCTACCCACCCACTCATACCTCCCCGCCCTCGATTCCCCTACACTGGGGCATCTATCCAGCCTTCAAAGGACCAAGGACCTCTCCTTCCATTGAAGCATGGCAAGGCCATCCTCTGCTACACATGCAGCTGGAGCCATGTGTACTTCTTTCTTGATGGCTTAGTCCCTGGGAGTTCTGGAGGGACTGGATGGTTAATATTGTTGTTCTTCCTATGGGGTTGCAAACCCCCTCAACCCCTTCATTTCTTTTTCTAACTCCTGTATAGGGGACCCGTGCTCAGTCCAATGGTTGGCTGCGAGCATCTGACTGTATTTGTAAGGCTTTGGCAGAGCCTCTCAGGAGACAGCCATATCAGGGTCCTTTCAGCATGCACTTCTTGGCATCCACAATAGTGTCTGGGTTTGGTAAGTGTATATGGGATGAGTCCCCAGGTGGAGCAGTCTCTGAATAGCCTTTCCTTCAGTCTCTGCTCTACACTTTATCTCCATAGTTGTTCCTGTGAGTATTTTATTCTTCTTCTAAGAAGGACCAAAGCACCCACACTTTGGTCTTCCTTCATCTTGAGCTTCATGTGGTCTGTGAATTGTATCTTGGTTTATTTGGAGCTTTTGGGCTAATATCCACTTTTCAGTGAGTGCATACCATGTGTGTTCTTTTGTGATTGGGTTACCTCACTCAGGATGATATTTTCTATTTCTATCCATTTGACTAAGAATTTCATTAATCATTTTTAATAGCGGAGTAGTATTCCATTGTGTAAATGTACCACATTTTCTGTATCCATTTCTCTGCTGAGGGACATCTGAGTTCTTTCCAGTTTCTGGCTATTATAAAGAAGGTTGCTATGAACAAAGTGGAGTATGTGTCCTTATTAAATGTTGGAGCATCTTCTGGGTATATGCCCAGGAGTAGTATTGCTGGATACTCTGGTAGTACTATGTCCAATTTTCTGAGGAACCGCCAGACTGATTTTCAGAGTGGTTGTACCAGCTTGCAATTCCACCAGCAATGGAGGAGTGTTCCTCTTTCTCTACATCCTCGCCAGCATCTGCCTGGACTTTTCAAATAGAGGTCTGGACAAAAGGAAGCCATGAAGATTGAAACAGTTTTGGATTGGCTACCTGAATATTCTTAATCCAGATATGCCCTTAATGACTTCATGTGCTAGAGTGGCTTGGTACGCATAGGAGGCTTATCCTTCTCTGGGGGGGTAATGGGGGAGTGGTTTGTGAAGGTGGGTTTGGGAGGAGAAGACGGGGTTGGGGAGACTGCAATCAGGATGTAAAATGAAATAATAAATAAGTTAATGAAAAAGAAAGCAAAAAAATGATACCTAATAAAGCACCACACTAGTTTCTTCCAAAGTAGACATAATGAATCTCTAACTCCTACAGAGTCATGCCTGCCACTGATGTTCCTGGATTAATGTATTCAGTTAAGAAAAAAGTTCAGTACAGAAACATACAGAGAATATCCCATCGGCTTTAAAATGGGGCTCAATCACTTTTGGGGTTTGTTCTGTTGGTTGGATGTTAGGGTCCCCAGAAGCATTGACTTCATCAGCTACCTGCTTAGAATCCTGTCATCAGTACCTTTTATTAAATGCCATGTGAGGTAAGTGGCAGAGTTTTAGTCTTGGCTTCCTTCGGTGAGCTTACATGCAAGCAGTTGATTATATAGCATGTGCAGGAAAACTGGCCAGAAACCAAGACCGTGCACAAAGGGGGAATGGCATAGAGGAGAATGGGTCTTTCCACATGCTGTTTCCATTTCTGCATGTCTTGTGAGGTGGATTTTAACTGTCCATTTGCCTTGTTCTACATTTCCCCTGTGGTGCTGAGGATTGCTTGACCTCAAACTCCAATCCTCCTGCTGCAGCTTTTCAAGTGCCAGGATTGCAGGCATTCACCACCACACCTTCACAGACTCTTTTCTTAAAAAGACTTTCCCCCCTAACAATGTGAAAGTTGCTTAGTATTTGGGATATCAGAGATTAACCCTCTCTCTGGACAAAGAGAAACTTTCCTTGCAGTCCATTATAAAATACTTGGGTTCCCTAATTTTGGAGTTAGTTAACCTTGGTAAGTCCATGGCAGGTGAAGCACTCACTTGGGTGTGTAGTGCGTTGAGATGAAAGAGGCTGGGAAACCATGTTCACGGTGCTCAACCTAAGTAAGCGTTCTCAATCATGCACATGCAGTTCGCTCAGAGTCAGGAGTGTCTCAGCTGCTTCAGTGCTTCACAACATGGTCACTAACAGGCTAATTATCCCTCAGTAGAAGACTATGCCACACCTTCCTTAGTTTTTGACACTGGTGATTCGTTGTGAATCCATTCCTTCCTTTACACATAGAGTGATGAAGAGACATTTTAAATAAAATATATTATTAAAGGACAGATATTAGATGTAGTTAAAGAGTGCTTGAACTGTTTTGTTGTTGATTAATTGATTGATTTTTGGTGTGGTATTGAGAATTGAACCTTGTCATATCGGGAATTGTGCCTTATGCATGTTAGGCACATGTCTAATACTGAGTTAACTTTAGCCCTGTAGCTAAGAAAATGAAAATTTCCAGTGGTGAAGGAGACTATAATAAAATTTTATAGTTACAAATGATATTTATAATCTCTGTTTTAACCCCTACATGTTAACAAGTGACATCAGAGGGAGAAGTGAATAAAAGAAATAGTGTATTTCACGATAGTCTGTTCTTGACAATATGCTTGATGTTTCTTTAACCTTTTCCTCAAAAGATGACTATATTAACAGTTAGAACACATTAAGCTCCGATTATATATGCAGGATATTGAATAGGTGATAAGGTTTTTCTTATCATCAAGGAGAGTATGTCACTTACTCTAAAATATGATTTTCAAATCAACCAGATACAATCATGGTAATAGCTACCACCAGCATTGTTATTGCTGAAAACTTTCAGAATAGGGAAGTTGATCTTATGTCCTAAAGTGAGCTGGAAAGAAGGAGCTGGTCACGGGATGCTCAAGGCAATTTTCTCCGCAGGTTATTTTTTTTTCTCTCAAAACAGGAGCAGATGTATTACAATATGCTAGTATGTTAGTGCAGCGAAAGATATTTGTTTCCTTTAATTATGAAGAAATAGTACTGAGTACCTTGAGGGCACCACTTTCTGTTAGTCCTGGAGTACACAGTTGTAAATTAAATAGACAAAGGTCATGCCCTCTTAGAGCTCATACCAGTGATGGAAGAAAAGAACTGCCTTAAACATTTTAATGAGTATTTCATAAAAGTCTTCCTTCTAGCTTCACATGAACTGATATGTATTTTTAACAATATTGGCATAATAACAACAATAAATAGGTGTCAGATAGTGGTTATTAGGAGCCAGTTATTATTCTAAAGTGTTTACAATATATAAGGTAGTATATACCTCATTTAGCTACAATATTGTAAAGCTCAAAAATGATCACGTTTTATAGATAATGGAATGAAGGCACAGATGATCAGGGACGTGTCCAGCTTCAAACATATGTCAGTATATTGACTAAATTGCCCTGCAGAGGTTCCTGTTGTGTTATGAAAGGAACAACATAGGTAATCAGTGTGAATGATACAAATCCTTGTGAGAGTTATGAACATTGATTAAGTCCTGCTTTATCCATCAATGTGAGGCTCAACTATACGTATTTTAAAAGTGCTTAAATAGGATGAAATGAAATTAGACCAGTTTTGATGTAGCTTTATGACCTGAATTATATTCTTTGATGTACATAAATTATTAAAAGATCTATCCATATAAACAATTCTCCAATGCACCTGAGGTGTATTTTCCTTTGTTTTCCAAAATAGTCCAGCATTTCTTGAACATAAAATGAAATAAGCTGATCATGAAAGTTCCTCAGTGATAATTTATTTCATTTTTAGTAAACTTTAACTGTTGAGGTTTAGAATATGTAATGTAGATGTTCTGTGAGAACAACTCAAAATGAGTGAAAAAGAAGCCAGGTATAACTGAAGGGCAGAGTGGGCTCCTCTCATGTCAGCTCATTCATTTACTAATAGACGTGAAAATCACACCCGTGTCAAGCAGGCTGACTGTTTTTCTAAAACGTAAATCTCTTCTAAGGCTAAAGCATAAATAGTTCAAAGTCTTTAAGCATTGACTTGATAGTATTTTTGCAAAATACATAAATACAGTTTTATGTCATATAGGTAGCGCCTATTTTTATTTATATTTTTGTGACTTTTTTATACACAAGGACTGCATTTTCAACATTTCCACATGTTCTTCTCACCCACCCCAGCAGCTTCTACCCTCATCAACTAATTCCTTTATAGAAGCCTTTGTTCACAAACTTTAAAAGCACTGTTCTTTCTTTCCTTCCTTCCTTCCTTCCTTCCTTCCTTCCTTCCTTCCTTCCTTCCTTCCTTTCTTTCTTTCTTTCTTTCTTTCTTTCTTTCTTTTTCTTTTTAAAGTTATAAAGTTTTCTGGGTATTGATGGTGCCTGTCTTTAATCCCTTTGCACTTGGGAGACAGAGGCAGATGGATCTCTGTGCCTGGGCTTGTTTCAGGACAGCCAGGCTACACAGAGAAACCCTGTCTTAAACAATCAATCAAACTAACTAACAACATCAACAAAACCCCCCAAATATTAAAGCTTGTCTTTTACTCTTATTTTACATTTACGGGTGTTTATATGCCTGTACACCTCATGTGTAAACAGCCTATGTGTGGAGGCTAAAGAGGGTAGCAGATCCCCTGGGAATAGAGATAAAAAGAGTTGTAAGCTGCCATGTGGGTGCTGGGTTATGAATCTGGGTTCTCTGGAAGAGCGGCTATGTCCTTAACTATGTTCAGAACCATCTACGCAGCCCCTACAAAGCACTGATTTAAAAACCAAAAGGAAGCCCCAAAACATGTTAAAGCATTTCTATAGATGTCCCCCAACAGCTCATGGGTGCTTTAAAAATTCCAATGTTGAGTTGGATTTTAAGAGAAATGTTATGCCATCGAAAAAGCATGTGAATAACCCAGATCAATATATCAAGAATTCAAAATAATCTTAGGTTGAATCACTCCTCATGTATATGTATACATACACATATATGTAAGTATATATGTATATGTACATGTGTATATATGTATATGTGTATATATATGTATGTATATACTAGTGGTTTATGTGTACTTTTTTCTATATTTTTATTTACCTAAACCAAGCTGCCTATAGCTTTTTAGGGGTTTTAACAAGAAAACAATGTTAAGTAGATGAGTTTTTGACTGTAATGTAAATAACTTCTTATATTACAAAGTAAAAAATTGTATAAATAACAATTTCCTTGGAAATAACCACATGTCTGTAAACTGTACCAACTAACTATAGTTAGATATAGACTATTTGCATACTAGCTATAAATGATCAGTTTAAAAGGGACTAACCTTAACTAAGTGATGGCTTACACTAGTCGAAGGCAAAGCTAGTGTCATTTATTTCAGTGTTCCCCGTGCTCCTCACAGTATCTGTCCATGCCAAGCATTCAAGTGAGAGGAAGGTGGAGAGATACTATATCATATCATGTTTGCTGAAGAACTGTCTTTGTAAATACTGAGAAAGAATTATTTCAAGTCTGCCCCAGTAGGTACACATGATGTGCTCCTGTGCATCAGGACCATCTGTTAACTGAGTGCCATCTTATTTATAGATGGCCAGCTGAAGCTTTCCCTCCATCGACTACAGAATTTAGGGTAGATTTCTTAGAGTGACAGCATGCTCTCCCTATCTCAGTGCCTCCCTTTCATGTAAGCGGGGTTTACCTGGGCCCCAAAGAGCTGGTCCTTAAGTATCATTTAGTGAGCATGGATAAAGCCCCCTTTGCTGCTGACTGACTTAACCTTTGGCCTCTGTGTAAACATTTGGTGCCATGTGGATGAGTATTTAATAACTTCCCAGTGAGATGAGGCCAGAGCAACACAGTCATATTGCTGGGAACTAAAATTAGAATATATATATATATATATATATATATATATATATATATATATATATATATATATGAATGGAATATCAATCTTGTGCCTTCTGCACCTGTCTTTCTTCTGACATGACATACAGACCAGAAGGATAGGAGTGGGGCAGGAGAGGTCAGCCAACTCTCTTATTTCAGTCGTAGCCCCTGTCTTGCCTCTGAAGCCACTGTTGGGTTGGTATTTCAGTAAATCCTTAGTGCAAAACCATGGCGACCTATTTTGTAAAAGGGAATGTGGTTCCTTTTCTTCCCTCGCACTCTAATCTTAGATAAATCACATCACAATCAAGGAAATTGCAATACATATAATAATAAATGCTCTTCTTACTTAGACATGATGTTACTTCCTTTGTATATTATAATATCAACAAGAAGAGACACTTTAAACACAATAGTAATTTGTTCTTTAAAACGACTTGACATTAAGAATGTAGTTTGCCACTTATCTGGATATGATATATTAGAAACAAGCTGATTCTGAAGAGTCTTCTCAATATGCTATGTTGTAACTTATAAAATAAACTACTATTTATTAGGGTATTCAGAACTCTTTCTCATAAATGATAGCTATTTTGCCTTAGTATTTGGCAATGATATCAGACACATCATCATTTCTGTTATAGTGGTGACCAGAGAAGTTAAGGAAAACTGATTTAGTCACAGTTCTTAAACTCATTGTTTAAAGATGTTTGTATCCATATGCATAATACATTGATATAGAGCTATTCTTTGTGATTAGTAATATATTCAAGAGAATTTCAGCTGGAATGGTGGTGCTATTAAAATTTGGACTAATAAAAGCAAAAGTACACAATTAATAGTTTGTTTGATACTTTGATATATGAAGTAATACATCTTCCTTCTAAGAGATCAACAACGTGTTAAGAAATGGATGAAGGAATTCAGTTAGGATTCACTACAAACTCCAGGTAAACTTCTTATAAACTGTAAGTCAAAGACTTACCCAGTGTACTCTTTAATAATTGGACATATCACAGGGATTAGATTTTATTTTAATAAGTGGACATATCACAGGGATTAGAGTTCAATAGTCACCCACCCTTCCCTTCACTGGAAACCTGAAGCTGAGCAGTAAACAATTCCCTGAGAAAGTGACTTAAGAAACAGAAAGCTTCAGTAAACAAATGACCTTCAGGACATTTTTAAAAAATGGTGTCAGCGATAGAAAAGCCTTTAAAAACACACCACTT